>VXAC01008090.1:0-215680 GCA_013399225.1 Rhipidura dahli
GTATGTATGTATGTATATACACATATATAAAATTCCAATAAAAATTTCTAGTCCTGCAGAGATTTAAGCCAGAGCTTAAGTATTTCATCGCTCAGGTTTTAAACCACTCCCATTACAGAAAGAATTAAGAAAATACTTCAAACCCTTCACACATCAAAAAAGAAATAAGATGTGAAAGTGTTCAAGCTGAGTTATCCTTGGAACATACAAGAAGAATGATGATTTTGGAGGTTTTTAGCATTCTCTCTGTTTTCTCCTCCTGTAGATATGTGTCTGAGAAGCCTTCAATGAATTTTTTTTTCAGAGTGTCTTCTTTGTTTACATGGCTTTAGTTTATCATATTTATACTAGTTTTGCTAAATTTTGAGGTCTTTTTTTTAAGAAACATAACTTGTACCTGCATTCTTTTTTAAATTTTCTAGGATTAATTAGTAGAAAGGCTTACTGCTACTATGCTCAGGTAAAAAAATGCAGCTAATAAAAAGTGAAAATTATACTTGATGTATTTAATATACTTTTTTTCCCTCTGTTCATACTTACTGTTTTGTCTTTGCCTGATTCGTTCAGTTCAATGCTAAATTGGCAAGAGCTCAGGATAAAACCACCAAGTCATTTTCAGACGCTTCAGGCTTGCCACAAAGTATCTATCGAAGGGTAAGTGCTTTTACAGCCCGTTGCGCACAGATAGGGAGTACTGTTTCAGAGTGAAGCAAGAGTTTCCTGGGGTTTCTCTGTGTGTTCTCCCCCACACACCTCCCACCCCTACGGAATGGAATTCATGTAATCAAAGAATAATTTAAAATAGAAAAGGCTTTTAAGATCCTTAACTCCAACTGTCATGGCTCTTGGTGTATTGATATTGATGAGGGTAAGCAATAACAAAAAGCCACATGGGAGGTGGTTTTAGTACTAAACTGTTTACCTGAAAACTTAAGACAGAACTGACATAAATGACACTGATATAAACTGAGTAAATGCTTTTTTTGTTGTTGTAAACTTAAGACTTTGGGAGGTCAGAAAAACAGGATTCTGGGGAAATAATTTTTGTAATTTTGTGATACAATATACTGAGGAAAATATTCTGATTGGAATGCTTCTTACAATAGCAAAAAGTATCATTACATAATTTTATATAATGTTTAAGAATGAAACCTTTGTCTGCATTTTAACAGAAGCTGCAGCATCTCCAGGAAGAGAAAAACAAGGAAATTGAAATTCTCCGAAACACCATAAGAGACTTGGAGCAACGTCTTAATAAAGGCCAAGACCTGCCCTTCAAACGGAGGCGATTCTGAGCAAGTGACATGAAGCATTTTAGTGTTTTAAACTGTGCATCACAAAATAAAAACAAGACATGAAGAAAGTACTTTTTATTGAAAACATTCTTGTCAAACATTCCAAAGGCAGGCAGGCATTCTGTGTTTATTCAGAGCTACTCTCTTGCTAATCAGCATTCACAATAAAAAGATTCAGGTTTTGTAGGAGTAGTAATTTCCCTATTAAACCATCATTAATTATTGTGTATTCTTTCATAGCAGTCTTCTTTTCATGAATAGTCTCTTCTTCATCCGGGAATCCTTCCAACAATGGATTTACTTCCATTCTGTTAATCAAACGTTAACAATGCTAGGCTACAGACAGATTAGTTATACAGGTTTAAGTAGTATATTATGTTACTAATTGATACAGATTCATCAAATTCACCACTGTTATAAAGAAAGATAAACATTACACCAAGATTAAACTTGTTTTATCCCACGTTCTTTTTGATTCTGACACTGAGTTGTTAACACTACTTCTCACTTGAGGATGATCTTACTGATTTAGTAGGATTTTACAGGCTGTAGCAGTATGTACTAATGGAGTCTCTTACTGTATCTAAGCCATGAAAGTTAAGCATATAAATCTGTTACTTGAAGATAAAGCAGTTAATGTCTATATATTACATTTTTCATGTGAAATTATTATGTCACACTGCTTAGGAGTAAGTTTTGCTTGTACATGATTTGTATCCCCAGGTTAGGAAAAAAAAAACAACCTCAACTTTTGAATATATTGTCTTCTTAATAAAAAATGATTAAAATATCTGTCTTGGTTATCTTCTGTTCTTGATTGCAAAACATCAGACAGGAGCCCCTAGGTCATAGTTTATGCTCCTGTCCTCACAAATGCAAGAAGAATGTTAGAAGAGAAACAAGAAAGACAAATTAATCATGAATGCAGACACCTTCCCAGTGCAACTGAAAAACAAACTAGGGGTCAATTAAATTCCTTCAAATCATGAAGCTTTTCAGTGATGGAATTTGACATGTATTCTATAATTCTAAGAGCACTGCTCTAAAAATATACTTCTTCCCAATATTTTAACTCCATCTACCTGTCAGTATAATTTTGAACTGGGGGCAATAAAAACATTTGATCTGTTCATTTTTCTGCTCTTGCAACTCTATAAACTGAGTTAGTGGGACTCCCTTGTTTCTGGAAGGTGCTTAGTTTGTTTTTCAGGATCAGTTTCTCAACTTTTCCTGTCACTGTCAGGTGTCACTGGCTTCACTTGCTCCTGCTGGTGAATGTCACGCAGCAGAGAGCAGACGTCACTGTCAAGACTCAGTGATGTCCTCTGCTGCCAGCTGCCCATGTCACCTGCAGGAGTTTGGTAGTGCTCCACGACACTGTCAAGTGACAGAATTCCCTAGCTCTTCAAACAAAAGGTGTCGACAATGACAGGATCAGCTACTAGAGGTTGAGTCTGATCCTGTCTGCCAGTTTCAAGTTAACTGGTTTTTACAGCTGTTTTTCCCTTTCTTTTGTAGTTTTTTATCTTGTGCAATTTCCACAATTTCTCCTGGAGGGGCAGTGTCTACAGGCTCCTGACTACCTATCTGATCATGTCTGTGATGGCCAAAAAACCTGTGACGCCAGCCGCTGTGAGGATGATGTCTCTCAGCTTCAGAAGCAGCCTGGTGGTTCTCGTGTCTGGAATCATGACCGCCCATGTGATGGTGGTGGTGGTGGTGGCGGCGGTGGTGTCCGTGTCTGTGCAGGTGGTGGGGATGGGAATGCTGACCCGTCGGCTTGGGTTCTACCTCTGACAGCTCTTCACCCACCTTTTTAGTAATGTTTTCACATACAGCATCAATATCGGGTTCCTGCAAAACAAAGGCATGCATTAAATACAGGGCACTGGATTTAGTTAAACTAATTGTAAGTTATTAATTAACTTGACATTTTTGCAGAGCATGAAAGCCAGTTTTAAATTATTTGTGCTATTCTTCTGAAGAATGTATGAACATATCAGAAATAACCTTGTGTTGTCACACCACTGATAACTAGACAGGGATCTTTAGCAATCATAATTTCAGTAATTGACAAAGTAATAAATATTCTAGATCTCATATCTAACTTGTCTGTGGTCTGTAAGTAGCTGGAAAGCTGCATGATGGGATCAAAAATTATTATTCTAATTGAACTTCCATAACTATATATGTACATTTCTTGATAATCCTTAGAAGTATTTCTGATCTTTAACGACACATAAAAAAGTCTACCCTTCTTTCATAGCAGTAACTATAATTTGTCACCTTGTACTATCACTTTTTAAAAATAACTGTTGTAGACTGTGTCTAAATGCAAACTACAATGAATAGTAAGGCAAACTAGCTTGAGTTTTATTCCTGGGCTTTTTTAAAAAAATACTGGTTTTTTATGTACTTTATCCATCCCACAAAACTAGAGCTGTTAATTGCTCACTACCTCTATATAACTCTACAAACAGAATTACCCTCCAAGACTGCATTTACATTTCTGACAATTATCTGCATTTCTATCAAGGACAGGAATTCAGATAATCAATCAGTCTATTATAAATTCAATCCAATTCACTTGGAAAAATGTTTAAAAGATCTCGTTCAAGACACATAAAATTTGAAATTGTATATTTTTGGATTAATCACACTGAAATAATTTTTTTAAATACCAGTCAAATTCAGTTTTCTTTTTTACTATACACAGAATGAGACAAGAAAATACCGTGTAAGAGCAGTTTCCACACTTGTTTTCACAGTATGCAATCTTAATTGATTCTTCTACATATTGAAAATGCAGGAAGGAGTAGGGCAGACCCAGATGATAGACTAGACGGCCGCATCTAAGGAGAGAAAGAACTCTATGGTTATGAATACCTGCAATTAAATCTCTCTTCTTATGATATCCCATTTTAGTTGCATCAATCCAGCCACGCTGTACAGTCCTATGGGGAGTGTTTCTGCTCAAGTTCCCAGACAAATCCAGTATCTTCCTTACAAATGCTTGCCCACTCAGCTGCACTGGCCAGTACGTGAGGCATGATTTCTGCCGATGTGGTAACTGCACCGCCAGAAGCCTCTCCTTTAGTGGCACTTAAGACTAGCAGAGGTGCACTCATTCTGTAATGAACCCATCGGGATACTGAGGAGGGCTGTTTGGACAGCGATTGCTGCATCTTTACCAAGTGTTTTTAGGCAACCTAACAGGTATTTTGATTGGAATGGGCACTGCTTTACAGATTTATGCATGAGGGGATTTTTATGGAGCCTATCTGCCCCCATGGCTGGACTTGGGTGTTCTGATATGCACTTGACTACACAGCTGGTCTGCTCAAAGGAGCTGGAGTAAATGCAGAACCTCTACACAAAGGCAGCTTGTTCAGTGCCAACACAGTCCTCTGGCCTTAGCTCCCTACACATGTGGGTGCACCCGTAGGACCAGCAGCAGGCAAAGCCTTCCTGGCTGATACACAATAAGGGGACACACTCCTAGAACCATAATGCATCACAGTCAGACTAATGCTAAACCACTTCATAATGTACATGCATCCTGTGTGTCAACACCACAAAACTGGTCAATCTTTCAAATGCTGTGAACCAAGCATCAGCTTTGGGACCCCTCTGCAAACTAAACAGAGCTTGTTCTGTTTGTTCGTTGTATGATATCAGCCTTCCATACTTGGGCATATTTGCTCCTGTAAAATTCAAGATCATTCCAGTGCTAGTTTCATCCCACAAAACTAATGTAGCTAATTTGTTTAATTTCATCACATTACAGAAGAAGAGTAACTTTCTAACTCTATATTAAGCTTATTTATGGTTTACACAACTTGAAATATGCAGTACAGTACTATAAAGTAACTAGCATAAACATGTTTCAAGAGTAGGATTTTTCAAGTAACTACCATCACATCAAAATTGAAAAATTGGGATTTCAATTACAGTTATTACAAGTGCTGACAAAATATACATATGCCAGAATCCTGTATCAAAAAGCTATTTTCTTCTGAAGTTTTAAATTTCACCTAAGGATTAATTTTTCCTTATGCCTACATGGTATTTTCAACAGCTCTCATCAAAATATTTCCATGAGATAAAGGATTCTACTTTGACATGCATGGATGTAATGAAGTTGTCTGAAAATAAAAACACTACAAAACCATAAACATGTTGCCAAATTTTACACTCATGTTCATTTAAATCCACAGTAATTATAAAGAAAAAAATATTTATTCCAAAACTACTTATGCAAAAGCAGACTTTGCTTTTGTAGCTTTCTTTTTCCAGTAAATGCTAGCTTATTTAGTTCAAATTAGAAGTTGATTATGATGCCTTTGTTATTTGCACATCAATGAAATAATATAGAGATTTAGAAAGCACTACTCAAAATATATACAAATATTTTTCTGTGTTTCTCTGTAAGAACACACCTGTCATAGATGAGAAAGTCATCCTTGTTTCCATTTAAAGTAGTCCAGACATCCTCTTGCTGCTCGTCTTGCTGATAGACAGCAATGTAGTCTGAAACACGTTCTTTTAACAGGTGAAATTCCCTCCGGGATTGAGCTCCCTGATGGTTGACAACCACATACGAGATGTTGACCAATCCTTCATTCTCTAACTTTACTCGCAGGTCCTCCAAACTAGTGAGAATGTAAAGAAGCAAGACCATAAATCATTAGAGAATCATAAGATTAGACACAAAAGTTAATATGCTTTATCTTGCTTTTATTACAGCTGCATGATGTGGATTTGCTTCCTTTTCATTTGTATCCTTCCTGTGGAATTGCTCCAGAAAACTTTTATTTTTCAGTTACAGGAAACAGGCTAGAATATGGAAGATTCTTTACAATTTTTCTAAAATGTAAGAACCAAACCCTAAAACCTTAAAAACCAAACGCACAGCCCATTTCTAACTTTGATGGCACCAGAGATTTACCCATTGTGGTTTTAAATCCAATTCTTAATAAACATGCAAAGGCTATTATGATATGTAAATTGTGTAGCTTAGAGGGGCAAGCTAAAGTGTTCTCACTGTGACTAAAATCCAAACTTGAAACTGGTACAATGAATTTTTAAGCCAAAATAACTTCACAATCCCTAAATGAATCAAAGATAAGGGCTTTATGCAATTCCCGTTTGGCTCAGCTCAAAATAATTTTATTACTATTGTTACTGTCATGATAGCCAATTATTTGCAATGAGTAAGTTCTAGAAACTAGTGCACCAATGTCCCAGGTCTTGTATGAAAACCTAACACTGATGACTTCCTTAAATGCTTCATCAATTTTTTGGAAGGCCAGTATTTACCTTAACATCTGGATTTTTAAAATATATGTATGTTCTCTGAGCACAGGCTGGAAAGCCACATTAAAAGCACATGTTTTGATTTTTTTTTTCCCTGCATATCTTATGTAGGAAATGAGGGGTGAGTCTGTTTCAGGTGATCTAGCCATGTCAGAGAATTGTGATGTTTCTTGGCTTCATCATCTTTGCAACATTAATAATCTGTTGCTGTTTCTGTCAGGTGTTCAAGTGGTTTGGGTTTCATTAACATCAAGTTGATCGCACTATTATGTTGTAAACATAATTTGGAGAAGATGATCTGTCAGTCAGGAGTAGGTCAAGAGATAACAAATCTTACCCACTGGCACAGAACCCTTCTGCTGATAGTGCGCCTGGTTACTGGGTCACACATGCCAGCTGTGATGGGGCAGCTAGAGCTCATGGAGTGCATCTGTGGCAGGCACACACAGTATTCCCAGCAGGATAACAAAAATCTGGGTGAGATTCGCGCTTACCTGGAAGCCTGCCGCAGGCACAATGATCAGCTAGCCTGGAGGAGAGCCACCACTGTCACCGAGCCTCTGGAGTTCCACATTGGGTCCTCCTCCCCAATACGCCATTCTGGGGGCTCCTGGCAGTTCTGGATCTCTGTCCCTCCTGCAGGGAGGAAACAGAGGGCCAGAACTAGCCCCAGACCTGCCCACATGGCTGGGCTTTACCTGAAAAGACAGAAAATAAACAAGTAAGATTGATGCCTAAAGAAAGTTCAACTCTGAAATTCCCACAAGAAAACGCAGCAGCATATTGGCTCCATTTAGTTAAAAAAAAAAAAAAAACAAACAAAAAAAGAAACAAATCCCTGTAAGAATAAATTTGAGCTCTTTGTGAACTCCTCAGTTTCTCTGGTTTTTCAGTGGAGTTCACCTATAGTAGAGGCAGGTGTTTTTCCTTTGTGGTACTTGGATGTTTTTGGGGTTTTTTGTTACTGTGTTTGAACAGCTGCAAAGTAAACATTCAGAATAACTTGAGGGGTTTTTTTTAGTACCACTAATCAGACTAAGTTATTTCTTCTTCTTTGTAATTTCTTTTTGACCATTTTTAACACTTCAGTGATTTTAAAATGGCCTTGTTTCTTGTGTTTTGAAATCAATTGTGGTAAGCCAGTTTACGTCAGGAAGAATCTAGACCAGCTCACTTCAGATTCCAGAGTAATTCCATACTCTTAGAAGTACATGCACCAACAGTGGATTTCAGTTCACAGTAAGTACTACAGACCATAGCAAAAAAAAGTTTTAAAAAACTTCAAAATTTTTACAAGTCAGTCTGGAGTATTTGGATCCCATTGAGAAAAATCTATGAAGAAGTCAAGCACTAGGAACAATTTTGCAAAACCCAGAAATAAAAACTGAATTTCAGGATTCCTCAGCTCTTACAGAATCTCATATCATACATAATCCAGTTAATATTTGTGAAAACCAAAGCATACAAGAATTTGTCTAATTATCTTTTCCTGTTATTCCATTAACATCTCAATTTTGGCTTAAGCACCCATTATCAAGGAATATAACACTAAATGTGTAAAATTATAAAGGTGCTCCCCAATATGTCCTAGGTTGTGGAATGGTATAACTTCACCACTTACATCAAAGTCTGACAGTAAACACAGAATAGTTTGGAAACAGTAAGTTATGATAAATAATATATGCTATATCCATCTTGTAATATCCTAAAAAATTAATAATAATTGAATTTTTAAAACAAGATCCATTTGCTGCTTTATTTGTGAAATCCAGCTGTCCCTGATGTTTCTTTCCTGATGTTCTGGGTAAAGTACTTCGAAGACTAAACTGTGGTCCAGTAGGTACAGCCTTTTTTCCACTCTTTCCACACATCAGGAAAGCTGCCTACCTTTACATCCATTATAAACACATGAAACTCTCATGATATTTTGATATCCATCCTTGCTTTCTGCAGCACTGGCATGCAGTGCCCAGCAACAGCTGTCTGTCCTGTGAGCTGCAGGAGAGCTATGTCCTGCCTTATACTTCTCTTCATATTTCAACTTTACAGTTGGTTTCCAATGGAAATTTCCACAGTCAGCCTTTTCAGCCAAAGAAACAGGCAGACACTCTGCCAAATCTTAAGTCATGAAGCTCTTTCACAGCAAACACAGCACACTTACCCTTTCCTCCTCCCCCTTCTTGGCAGCTCTGCCTGACTCCGCCGCAGAAGAAAACAGTGTGGGGAAAAGGGCTGTGGTATTTATATGGCTCTTGTTTATCTCACTTTGCAGATACGGTTCAAAGTTCAGGGAGCTTTTTCTGAACTACCCTGCAAGCAAAGAAAACCCCTTTAGCAAAAGTACCCAAAAATTTCTCCATTAACTAATCCCAAATGGAAGTCGTTCACTGTATGTAACAGCCAAGTATTTTTGTTATAATGACATCAAATATCATGTTATGCAGTTTGTCAGTCACCCCAGGCAGCTGGAGGTAGTGGTACAGTCAGAGGAGGGGGATGGGCCGAGGAGTCATTATTTTCTGAATGCAGTGGTAACCACAGTGGGGGGGGGGAGGTACTTCCCTATTTACCAAAATGCTGAGCTAGCAGGTTTTTTCTCATATGCTTTATCTGATATTTGCCTTAGAGAATGGAGTGCTCTGTCTGAGGGCATGTGCATACTGAGTTCCTTTGGCCCAGCTGCTCTTGATTAGATCACTCTGCTTGCAAACTTTTCTCTGCAGAACCTTCCAGTTCATCAGTTTTGTTGAAAGTTAGAGCCCAGAACCTCAGACATTTAAATCAAGGTAGCTACATGAAAGTCACGAAGCTCCAGCTACCAGCAGTAGGTACCTGAGCCTCTGTATTTCGCTGTTAAATTTTCTTAACCCCAGGATCACATGGTTAAACTGCTTCCTTACTCTCTTCCTTGGTGAGAGAATTGTTCATGCATGGTGTGTTTTACTTCAACAGCAGTTTGCTTTTCTTTGATTTCCTTCAATGTACATGTTACAAGTGTTTATGGGGAAACAAATGTTTAAAAACATGGTGTGCCCTCTCAGTTCAAAGTGGCAAGATTGATTCTGCTTAATTCTATGGCCTGAGGCCATCTTCTGCCCAGATAAGCATTTTGCTTTAGGCTGGATTCGGGGAAGGAAACTGCTGACCATGGGGGTTTATGCTGTAGAAGTCCTATACACTTCTTTTCCACTAGTCAGTGGAAAGAATGAGAAAGATCTGAACTTCTATTCAGTAGTCTTGGAAGACACAATTCAGAAAATAGACAGATTTCATATTAGACCTGAAGTTTTTTTTAAGAAGTGGAGGGTGCTTGTATTCTTTATATTGTCAGGGAAACACATCTTGTATTCTTTGCTGGGTTGGTACCAAGCCCTCATCCCTGCAACAGTGCCCTTTACTATTCAAATTGATAGACAATTTGCTCACCTCCTGCTTCAGGTTGTGGGGGTTGATTCTCAGTGCTGATAAAGTAAGGTTGGCTGGAAGTATTTGGTGCGCAACATGTCCACCAATTCTTGCATGAGCACAGAGGAAGACAACAAAAATGAGGCAGGTACAGATCTATTAATAGGGCTAATAAAAGTAATGCTGCTCATTAGTGACTGACAGTTATTCTCTTGCCAATTACAGCAACACAGGTGGACACACTTTCAAAGGAAGAGCGATACTCCATCTCCTTTTCCTTTTCTTAGTAGAAAGGATGTGGACAAGGTGTAATTAACAAGCGCTGAACCGAAGAACTATATGTAATACCACCGAGTGCTGCTGAGACATGCAGCTCACAAGTACTGAAGAATACAGAGTTCAGACAGAGCAAATTGAGCTGAAGCAGCTATCACAGAAAACATGCACCTTGCTGTGGAAAGCACACCGAGGATGGAAATGGACAGTGATGACTATGGAAAAGTTAGTATTTCCTTCCACACAGTATGCAGAGACACCTGCAGATCCTCAGCTGACTTACTGAGAGATGAGAAGCACCTGTTAATTATATTAACTATTATATTTATTATAACCTTATAATATTAAGATGACTTCAACTACGTTCAGAGTGACAAGCCATAAGCATCTTACTTTTTAACATTCAGCTTACCTGAGATCATTGTTCTGCCTCAATATTTACTGAGGAAAAAAGTTCCTCTGTCTTAAAGCAAGTGGTAGGAAGTATTATAAACTTGGTTGTGGATTAAGATAGATCTAATTAATATGGTTTAGAAATGTATAAACTAAATATGCTTAAAGTTCAGTCTGAAGCATTATGTTTCTGAGTGGGGAAATCCATGGGATTTTTTTACATAGATAAAGTTGTTAATAATTGCCAAATTAAGAGTCTTGGAGTCTGACCATTCAATTTCTTACACTTTCTGTTCATAGGCTTCTGTAGCCCTTTGTCTACAGCTTCTAAAGAAACAATCATCTTAAATATTAATTTTTGCTTTCCACTGCAAATATTTTCTTAGTTGTTGATTTTGTTCCAATCTCACAGCAGGAGGCCAGTTATGAACTCAAATTTGGACAAGCCCTCAGATTCAAACAATAATTTTTTTAATGATCATCCTGTTTCTATTCACTTTCTTTCTTCTTTGGGAGGGATAATAGTCCTGGTGGAAATAACAGCCCCCTTCCTTTCTTACTTTACATAAGCTTTCTCCTTTTCTGACATGTTCCAAAATTTTCAAAGCATCAGAGCACAGAAACATCATTTTTTGTTCCTGTTATCTAGATTGGTAATGTACATATTTCTTGGGCGGAAAAAAAATCCAAAAATACATTTAAAAAAACCCAACAGAATGCCACAATCTCAGAGGATAAGGAATCATGGCTGTCAGAAATTACACTCTGGTAAAGCCTGCTGAGGTGATTTGTAACATGTACAAATAATGAGAGGAGGGGGGCAGAACATAGATTCAGCTTGAACCCTCTTGTGAGGCCTCAGGACTTGAGTGCCTGTTTTGCTCTTGTGACTGAAGGATGTCATAAACACACAATTCAAAGTCCACTTGCAAATCTTAATTCTTTACTGGTCCTTCTCCTGTCTTCTCTGACAACCGTGTCAACTCAGGGTAGTTACTCATACTTTATAGTGGAAAATACTGCAACAGGCTGTTAGAGCTCCTTAATGCTTACATAAAGAAATTTCCATTAGTTTATGAGGCCTTAAACTTGAATAAATGCTGTAAAAAAAGGGTCACTTAAGTGAAGGGTAAGAAGATACATTGAAGTAAAATAAATCTGTGCTCTTCTCATGTGAGATCCTGAGCAGAATAAGTTAACTAAATGCACACTTCTCAGAATTCAAAGGAAGGAATTAAAGCTGACATCCTCTGATGTAGGCCTAAAAATTGTTTCACTGAACAAAAGAATAGCTGATACAAGCAATTGTTTACTTATAAACAAAATGAGACTTAAAGAAGCCCTGATCTAGTAGCAAAGTGTTTGGATTTTCTGCTTGGAAATTCCATTACAATAATGAAGTACCTTTGTCTACTTGAGCCTATCTGTAGCACACTGTATTTAGGAGGGGAAATATTTTATCAGATGTGTCTTCAGTCATAATCATTGCACAGATTACAAATCCAAACAGACCCTAGTTGCTGAATACCTAGATCTATTCTGAGTTCCTTACAAGCTCTGTTTACTTTCTGCATTTATCCCACAGTAATTCTATCAGTCCACAAATTCTCCATGTGACTGCAGTGAGCTTAAAAACCAGTGGTCCTTTTATCCTTTGAAGGAAGAAAAAATTTGCTGATGGTACCCAAGAGGTGGTTAAGAAGATCATAGCTGTTTGAAATCTTCCATGTTTTTGTATTTTTATTGGTGTATTTGGTAATACTTGGCAGTCTTTTGATCCACAGAGGAAAACTGAAAATTCCTTCGGTTTGGTGTGACTCTGCTGAGGCTCCTGGTGCTTGGCATAGTAAACCAAGAAGCAAATGTAGTCGTGCAGTGCCCAAAGCAGGGTATCTGTACAGATCGCCCATATGGATCTCATATCCCACACTATGATCAGTGATCCCTCCTTCTACAGGAAAGATGCAGTTGCACCAGGAATTCAGCAGGCAGCTTTAGGCTCTCCAAGACAATTCACTGAGTAAACACACAGAATGGTTATAGATCTGGATCAATGAACACAGAGTTCAACAAACCTTTCAGACAGTTCTCTTTACATTAACAGATCAGGCCTTCAAGAGAGTGTAACTATAATCAAAAACTCAGAAGTACCATCAGCAATACATAAAATTCCTGCTAAACTCTTTATACACAATAACCCTCCGTAGGAGATGTGGAGGAAAATGCTTCATCAGCTAAATTCATCGCAGTTCATTCTAGGTGACTAAATTTAAACGCTTCTCACCAGAAATACCTGCACAAGCAAGTCCTCGTTAATGATTTATAACCCAGGCATGGTTCACTGCACTGAATCCCAGCAGCAGAATGAAGTTGAAACAGCCCAGCACGTGGGATTTGGTGACCACACACACCGAACCTGACAGGAAGTTCAAGTCTGTCCTTTGCTTATCTGTTTTGAAATACATTAAAACTGAAGTGAAAACTAGGCCCAGATAATGAATAAGAGATGTTTGTACATGAAAAAATTCTCTTTCAAAAACTGTTGAACTGTGACTTAAAAATGGATGATATATTTTTGGCTAAATTTATTTTTGTGAGTCTGTGTTGCTCTCTTTTCCTGATGATACAGCAGTGGCTGCAAACATTATGGTCTAAAAGAAATGTTAGGAGCATTTATGGGCAGATTCAGATAGCTGAGTGCAAGATAGAGGTTTTCTTACATTGAATAGAGTCTGAAAAACTAAAATACTGATGCCTTCAAATACATGATATTAACAGTTGATTGCTGCTGCTGATACTTCTTTTCAAACAGCAGGGTCAGAGGAGGCCACAAAGATGCTGAGAAGGCTGGAACACCTCAGCAGCAAAGACAGCCTGAAAGAGTTGGGGTTGTTCAGGCTGGAGAAGGCTCCAGGAAGACCTCGCTGAGGTCTTTCAGCACATAAAGGGGGCTGAAAAAAAAAAAGAGAGAGGAGCAATGGTTTTAAACTGAAAAAGGCAAGGTTTAAATTAGATGGTAACCTGACTTATTGAAAGGTGGACTAGATGATCTTTATGGTCCCTTTCAACCCAAACCTTTCTATGATTCTGTGATTTTATTGTATACTCTAGCATTAAAGCAATTAGCACTTCCAGAAGGCTTCCAAGTATTTCCTATCTCATGAAAAGTTCACATTTTTTCTGAAAATTACAATTTTAAACTAACATAAGGTTATTTTTGTGTACTTTGGATGAAATATATATAACACGAGAAGTCCTCGATCTTCTGAGATTATAGTAAAAAGAAGGTGTTCTGCTTTCCACAGATGCAGTTGTTGAAAGTAACAATGAAGGCAAAGTAAAATTTTGAATACAGAATATAACTTCTGTATGGCATTGATAATGGGCTGGCAAAGATCAGAGACCATAATATCTGACAAACTCATTAGCCCTACCTTGACACAGGAAGTCTTCTTGTTCTCCTTACAGCTTTGGACTCCTAGCCTTTGGAAAAGGAAAAATTAAAGTAGTGGGATTGAATTGCCTTCCAGAATAAATGATGCAGAGTGCAATGCACAGGAAGCAACTCAGTGTTAGAAAGAAAGAGAAGTGAGAGAAGATTTGTTGACATTTTGTTTGAGGATACATTTGGAAGTCACCTGCACAAGCCATCACATTTGTCCATATCCCTACAAATAGCAAAGACAGGGGGAAATCTGCCCTGAAAAATTCAAGCAGCCACTATTGGTTGTTTTTACAAAATTACCATTATTTCTTAAGCTCACAAGTGTTTGGATCAACCTCTTGGCTTTTCTGAGAATTCACACTGAACAGGCTTCATATGATGTTGCCTAATTAAAGGCAGTAACAGCAACACCCACTTTTGAGTGTCCTCATCCCATTTCAAAAGCACTGCCTAAACTTGTGGACCTTGAAAGGTAAGTCCTGGTCCCACCAAGAAACAGTCATCATAATGCCTCCATAGCTCTCCAGTCAACAGAAGTTTGCATGGATGCTCATTTGTAAGGACTTACATAGAACTACAGCAGACATGAATCCCAGGCTGGCATATCACTTTGGTAAGTCCTCATCTCTACCTCACCTCTAGTTGCATTTTTTAATGTCTGCCTCTTGGCAGGAAGACATATTCATAATATTATTCATGTACGCCTTTTATTATTTACTAATTATTATTTTACATATCAGGCAAGTAAGAGTCTTAAGAATTGTATTTAAGGAGGTGGTAGTATCCTCCATAGAGCCCAGAGTCTGCGTCCCACACCCGTCTTTGACCATCAGCACTTTATCCAGCCCATTAAACTGCAAGCTGAAATTTTCTGACCTTTTTCTTGTCAGAAGAAAAAAAAAAAGAAAAAAAAAGAAAAAAACAAACTAGGGGCTTTTTTCTGCTGATTCTGCATCACAATCCTTGCCAGATTTCCTGTAAGAGCTCAAAAAAAAGGAAACAAAATATGACTGTGAAGGGAAAAAAAATTTGTAATGATTTAAGAATCATGGCAATAAAGTCACTGAACATTCTCTTCAGCTAACAGGCATTCAGGAGGAGAGACAGACCAGAAAACCAAATGCAAAAGTGATCCCATGACTGCACTAAGTAATAATTAACAGTAAATGCTCTTTGATTGTATTCCCCTTTTCGCAAAGTCTTCTTGCTTGTAAATGTTGTTGTTAACTTTTGTTAATTCTTTAACACAGCCTTTTGCCTAAGTAACAAAATACAAAACTAAAGGACTGGGAGGCATTTCAGTTGTCCTGAAGCCAATGTAGGACTTCAGTCTTCACTGTTTGGGCAAATCACTATGCAGCCAGCAGCTCAGGCACTGTTTGAGGCTTACAGTGTGGATGATGTGTCAGGCAGGTCTTAAGAACTGAAGATACACAACAGACAGAAGCTGGGTGGTCTTTCAGTAGCACGTGTGCTCTGGCAGCTGCTCCACCTGCATGTCTGCAAAGTGAGTACTCACATTATAATCAGCACAGTCCCAGTCAATGTGACACAGAGCGCACACTGTCTTGCACAGATGGAAGATGCACCTGAAGGATGGAAGGCTGTGCCAGAAAGAAAAAAGTTCATGAAGGGAAAAACAATATTCCCCTAGATAATAGGAAGAATTCTAGGTTGTCCAACTTTCCAACTTTTTATTGCTCTTAATCTTATCTTAATTGCATGTGGAACGACTCCCTGATTATCTCCAGGTTCTGGAGTAAAGTTTATAGTGAACATTTTATGCCCCTATCAGCCATACATAATTTCACACAGCGATAGTATGATCCATAGGTCTACTGTTTTCTAGGAAGATTACATGACCTGAAAGAGGAGTAATCTAAAATTGTCTGTTAATGTTTCTGCATGTGTAATACATGGAAGTGCAGCACTGGTTGTGGGCTAGGTCAAAACCTTTTCTTAGAATTTTGCTTTAACCCCTTCCAGACTCTGTAGATTTTCATGGATTGTGAAAGAGAGTGAGAAAAGCCACCACATTTAATGTCCTGATGCACTGTGTCTACTGTTGCTTACCAAAAATACCCACAAAAGAAAAATATTTTTGCAAATCAGGTTAAAGATTTGGCTGTGAAATGTTTGAGTCACCTCTGAAGAGGTACAAACTAAATATATGAAATCTTTAATAATTATGTCTCTGTTTGTTATTTCTACTCATGATGTACAACACATACCCATACAAAAATTACATGGTGTATATGTATTTTAGCAATAAACATAGATAACTTTTTTACTGAGGTTTTCCTTAAAAGGTTTTCCAGACAAGTACTGACCTAGAAAAGTTCTGCTGAATTTATACTGGGAAATGATCTTCCAACACAACCCATTCTATATTTGTACGTAAGAGCCTATATTTCAGGATTAAAAAACAAATACCTAAGTACTTAACATCTAATTTCTTCAGGCATGCTTCTTGTAATCCTGCAGAATCCAAATCACCAGGGCTTATGAAACTAAGAGACAGTAAGTTGTTAGACTTGCTTTTTCCTCCAGATATTTAAAACCATAAAAAGAAAATATTGAGATAATAACTAGAATTCAACCACCACCTCTTGCAGTGTTCACCAGACACTGATCTCCCTGATTTCACTAGTCAGCTGATCTTTCTAGGGTCACAAGAATATGAAACTTGTAAACAGCAGATAAGACTTGCCATGGAGCTTGTATGTCAGCAGATAATACTGAATAGATGTAAATGCACATCCTGTCCTAGCTGGACATTTCCTCTGAAAATAGAAAGATAACGAAGGAACAGGCTGAAACTTTTGTGTCACAAGAGTAAATATTTTTGACATCAATCCACAATTCAATACATTACAGCTTTCAAGCATCGCATTTTGCAGTTACCACTATCACTTTGAATTCCATTAACTTCTTATATCTTCCCTTCACTCTGGAAATAATAAATAAGGAGGATTAACAGAACAGCTCTCTGTCAGAAGTACAACCCATGTTTATTTTCCTTTGAAACTTTACAAACAGACAGTGATATTATTGCCCTCAGCATACCTATCAAAGGGCCTCCACAGAAATGTTTTCCTCTTGCATAACAGCACACATCTGGCTTGCTCTAGGCATGACAGTAAAGCTCTTTCATACACAGAACGAGTCACTGTGCAACAGAGACATGCTGAGATGTCTGATACAGATTCTTCCAAATGATTGGTAACACTACAGGAATGAGCAGTTGGTTTCATAAGAACTTTTTTAATACGAGAGACCAGTAAAGGCCATATTGCAGCTACCCATACTCTGTACCTGCCTGGTGAATAATTGCTTCTGATGGGGGAGATCTGGGTGTGTTATGAGCATACTAAGCAGCTTTCAAAACAGTTACGGGAGCCAGTCAGAACTGTCCAGCAAGATGGATGTAGGTCAGAGACTGCCAGGTGGATGGCGTTGCACTAGATGAGCTAATGGTCCCTTCCGGCCTTCATTTATTATCTGATTCACCTGCTTTTGGGCAACAGTTACCTACTCAATGCTGCACATAAGCAGGCCTTCTGATTTCACATCTCCAGTTTATTAATTCCTGCATTTCTTCAGAAAAAGAGGTGTTTCTTTTATTAAAGAAAGGAAATATATGATTCATACTTTTCTATTATTAGTTCAGGATTCATTTTTGTCCACAGCTCCCCCTGGGAGACGCTCACAACACTCAGCCTGGACAGATGGTCTCAGCCCTGTTCATTTCTGCTGTGAGAAGGCTGGAGCAAGAAGAGAACATCTACACTTCAGTAATTTTCCCAAACTCAGCTGAATATTATGTCCAGAAGACTTACCATGTAATTTTAATTAATACAGGATTCTCTAGTGTCATTATAGTGATTCTGGGAAAGGAGAAATTAAGGCAATTTTTAGCCATAAAAGCAGCTAAACCAGGTTGAACTACAGACATTGATAAAGACCTTTTAGATGTTTGCTTAACATATTCTTCCTTACGTAATAAAATGCACTATAAACCAGTTAGTTTTCAGACTTACTAAAACTGAATTGCATTGTTTCGTAACACAGCTCTTGGAAATCCTAGTGGTAGTGCTGGGAAACAACACACCTATCTCTGAGAGGAAAAGGAGAACATAAGAGTTATAGCTTAGTCAGTGTAATTTTGTATTAAAAAGGCTATTAGGACCAAGTATGATTTAAATGCTTCAGCCTAACCTCACAGTACAACTAGATGGGTGAAGCCATAAGAAAAAAGAAACACAGTGGAAAATCCCATGGGAGAAAAAGTAAATGGTCAGAACAAACCATAAATTGACCAAACAGGAAAAAGCCACCAACACTGGATAGGTAGAAGGTGCTAGAATGGAAAATTTTAATTCTTGTTTGGTACTCTGCTACAGTGATAGCTTTAGTGAGATTTACTTCAAATAACCTCTATTTGAATTATAAGGTATAGGAGATACAGTCCTTCCACTACAAATTAGATCTCCAGTAGTTTAAAACAGACCTTAATATATTTTTAAATGCAGGAGGCATCAACACTGGTTATGTGCTGTTGTGTACTAGAAAACAAGCATGGGTGTGGCAGGCAACTCCTACATTGCAAATAACTGTCTGAGCAGATCTACTGAAAAGAACAGTAGTATTGTTACATTAACAAGGTCATTAAGCAATAAGCACCATGGAAAAGGGATGGAGTTCATAAACAAGTCCATTTTCAGGAATTAATATGGGCAAGCTCATTAGAACATAGAGCCACTGCATGAGGCTGCTTTTCAGTTGTCAGCATCGATGTAGAGACTGTCAAAGGAACAATCATGCTGTCTGTTTTGACAAGTTAAATTATTATACTGGTTTATTTGGATGAGTACATTTTCATCTGGAGGCAGGACATGAAATCTGGATGACTAGGGGACTCCAGTGTAGAAAAGAAACCCGAGTGTCACGTTGTCAGTGCTCAAACAGAACGGCAAGAGGGGCAGGTTCCAGCCAGTGCCACACGCTTGCTGTCTCTTCCTGAGGTGCCTCAACCAAATAGCTCAGGAGCTCTGCTGGAGCTGCAAGGTGCCTTCCCTTCCTCAGCCATGGGGCCTTGGAGCTGCAGGGGCACAGCTGGGCACCACAGTGAGCCTTGCTGGGCAGTATGTCCCTGCAGCTTTTGACACCACTTCAAGATACCCATTTTGGGCACAGCTCAATCTAAATTATCGAGTAACACAGTGTTATGGAACTCCACGGAAGGGTGGCTGTGTAACAGAGGCGAAGGGACGAGGGCTGAAGGGAATCCTCTGGTTGTGAGTGCTGTGTGTGGGGGTGTCTGTGGGCTGACACTACCTGCCTTCCAAAATGTTCTGGCATGCCAGACTATGGAATGCACTGCAATGCAACTGCAAAATGCATCTGGAAGGGGAGTCACAGGCATTGCCTGTCTGCAAGGGGAACAGAGTTGAACATTAAAGACGATCATGGGACTGGAGTATCCCTGTTATGAGGGCAGGCAGAGGGAGCTGGGCCTGTTCAGCCTCAGGAAGGGATAACAGAGAGGGGACCATCGATGTCTGTCAGTGTCTGCAGGGAGGGGCCAGAGGAGGGACCAGGCTCTGCTCGGTGGTGCCCAGCAACAGGACAGGAGACCACGGGCAGTCAGTGATGCACAGGAAGCTCCACCTGAACATGAGGAAGAACTTTACAGCATGGGTGACTGGAACAGATTACCCAGAGAGGCTGTGGAGTCTAACTTCACAGACGCTGTCTGGACACAATCCTGTGCCGTGTGTTCTGGATGACCTTGCCTGAGCAGGGAGGCTGGACCTGAGGACCCGCTGAGGTTCCCACCCCATTCTGTCACTCTAAATGCGTCACACTGAACATGCGGACTACAACTCCCGGCATGCCCCGAGCCGCCAGGCCCCGCCCCCGCCGCGCGCGCGCCCTGTCGCGTGAGGGTGACCGCGGGGCAGGCCGGGAATGCGAGTCGGGATTGGCCGGCGCGCGCCCCGCTTTCCAGCGTGCCGGGCAGCAGGAAGCGGCGGCGGTAGAGCGGGAAGCGGCGAGGCGAGGAGCTGCTCCCGGTGAGTCCCCGGCGGAACCGCCTCCCCACCCCTCGGGGCGCCGCGTCGTCGGGCCGCGACCCGGCCGGGAATTGAAAAGGGATCGATTTAATGCGCGCTTTGATGACGTAATAAGGACTAACGAGGCGGCGGCGCTGCCGAGCGCCGGGCTTGGGCCGGCAGCGGTCGGGTCCTCTCTCGGGGCGTCCCGCGGGACCCCCGTGCCTGCCGGCGCCGCCCGCACCGCGCCCGTATCCGCCGTGCCCTGTGGGCCCTGGGCGCGGGCCAGGCCTTCCGCCTTCGCCCGCTCCGGGCACTCGGCGGCCGCTGATTGGCTTCTCCGCCCGGGGCGAACCCTGCCTGCGCCTTGCGATTGGCGGGGATCGCGTTGACTGACACCGGCGTTTGCCAATGAGGCCGCGGGTGGTCGCGGGGCGCGTTGGCCGCCGCCCGCGGGAGGCGCGCGCGGGTGGCGGGAGCCCCGGGTGGGGCGGAGGTGGCGGGGGCGCCGCCTGGCGGCCGCTGTGGCCCGAATGTGCTGTACCCCCGACCCTTGGTCCGCACTGCGGGGCCGAGGGGGGAAATCGGGATCGGGATCCAGCCCTGGCCGTGTCTGAGCGTTGGTTTTGAGGAAAACGCATGGCAGTGTGCTTGAGGAACTGCTGCTTCTGCGCTGCACAGGCTGCGGCTCCCCCTTTCCCAAGATGGCGGTGTTGTGGGTACCCTGCATGAAACCCTCCGGGTCACCCGACCTGCCCCGGCACTGCCCCGCCTGCGCTCCCGTGGCATCCGTCTGCGGGAAACAAACATCTGGTGCCTGAAATCCAGGGAGTTCCTGATGAAGCCCAGGAGGATAGTAATAATAACCGGGCTTCATAACATGGCGAATCACATGCACATCACGTGAAATGCGTCCGGGGTTACAGGCTGATAAGGTTTAGGCAGTATTTCAGTGAGTCTTTCAAGGAAGTTGCGTAGAAAACTGAAGCGGTCCAGTCTCCATCCCTCGTCTGTGAACCCACTCATAATGGGAACTTGGATCACTGCTCTCAGTCTTCCTTGGCTGCTTTGTTTTCCCAACTGTACTTTTCACTCTTTCTTCCAAAGCAGTCACATGCTCTTATTGGACATGTGCTGTTCTGTCAGAATTTTTTGTGCAGTATGACTTAGGTTTTTAAAATGAGAATACTCAATGAGTGCTGCAGCTGCATTTAGATACACAGTAAATTCGCATTTTTACTAGTTCTGTACTGTTCTGTAAATTATTGTACTGCCTAACATAAGGTGTATGTTTCTTACTGTTTTGTGAGAGTTGTAAGAACAAAAAAGCTTTTTAAAGTATCTTGTGTTTGGTGGGCTAAGGTTGCTCCATTATTTGGAGGTTTGAGTTTGTTTGGGTTTTTTTATTAAGATAGCCCCACCATCAGTTTGGACGTAAGGCAAAAATCATGGGAGTTGGAGGTCAAATTTTGGCTTAAGGAACTTTGCTTTTAATTGCAAGTTATCTGCCCTTTTATGATGTGTCCAAAATGGGCAAGAAGAATTAGACTGTGAAGTAAGTAGCTCACGCCTTCCCACATGAGACTTTATGTAAAATACCAGATGGCAAAAGAAAAGCAGGAGCTTTTCTGGTTGTTTGTCTTAGACCCATCATTGCAGGTGAAGAGAATGCAGCAGCAGCATCTCATCTTCCACCTCATCTTCCCTTGCAGGCTGGCCTCCTCCACCCCCTTGAAGACCCTGACGGGTGTTTCTGCTGCAAGACATGGAATATGTAGAATTTTCTTAAGAAAGGATGTGCTTTTATGTTTGATTTTTGTGTACTTTCAAGCTTCTTCAACAGGAAGGGAGATTTAATCTGTGAAACAGAGAGCAGCCAACAAGCTCTAAGTGATGTCCGGGTGTTAGAAAAACAAATTACTTGTTGGTAGAATTGCTTTGTTAAGGTTTAGGGCTGGACATGCTTTGGTGATCTCAGACCTATGGGGAGGCTAATAAAGCCTGGGAAGAAGGGTGTACCCAGTGGACAGAGAGAATGCAGAATTTAGGTGCTACAGGGACATGTAGCAGAAACTCCAAAATAAGGAAGAAACTAATACAGCAAACTCAGCAATTGTGCTGGAATCAGCTCCAGCTGGGTAACAGGTAATTCTGGCTGGGGGAGATTGTGACCATGACCCAAGAAACCTACTGACCCAAAAGAAGAGAGACTGAGCATGCAGACTAATTAGCACGGCAAGCAAGAAAACCATTAATCAATAGAAGAGAGAATGCTAATTAATAAGAGAACTATGTTACTTGTAACCAGTGAACTCTAATCCCTTTGCTTGCTAAAATGTATAATTAGTAAAAAATTTTTATAGTTGGGTACTTGATTCTTTGTGGAATTCCACGAGGCACCCAGGCTTGCGCAACTGTGAAATAAATAATCATTGCCACATCGAATGTGTAATTACTGGCTCACTGCACACAGGTAACGAAAACGACTTTTGTGGGCAACATTTCTGTGATTGGCAACGTAGCAATAGCGGGTAGGGCTGGATTTCCTGAAGTGGTTGCTTTTGCTCTACTTATTTCACTGTCTTGGCAAAACGACTTCTTCATGAGAGACTTTTTTCTGAGAGACGAGAAAGAGCCTGTTTTGAGATGAAAACAGGAACTCCGCGATTCTTTTCTTCTGCAGCATTCTAAGTATAAGCCATGTTAGCGTGGGAGTTGAAGATGAGTGTTGCTGCATGGATCTGAAGTCATTTTGCCTGGAGGTAATTTGTGAAGTGCTTTCATTGAAGCACTTGGATGCTCTCCTGAGGTTCTTTTGCATAAACGGCAGACTATTGTCTGCATCTCACCCACATGCACTGAGTTGTGCTAAACCTCTCCAGGTCTGTGATCCTTTGCAACTCCCACCCCCAGCTATGTTTATTGTATTAGTAAGGGAGGAAGGGCTATCGGATTATAAGCATTATGTGTCTCTTTCAAAAGGCTGGCAAAGAATATTTCACTTTACAGTGGAAGAAGTGTGAGTAGTATGGATGAATAAGCTTGACAGCAAATTAAATCCCTGGCAATTGTGATGCAATCAGAACTTGAAAATTGCTTTTCTGTTACATCAATTTTTAAACATCTTGTGTTCATGAGCTGCAAAATGTGACTTAAAATATATAACATTCAAGAACTCTTCATCAACCAAGTGGATTGGTAGGATTGCAGGAAGTAACTGTACAAAGATTCTGACACTATGCTGCTGTGGTGTTGAATAAGTAGCTGTGGAGATGCTGTGCCCCTGCAGTATTTGCTTTGAGGGTGGTGGGTCCCTGCTGAATCTGTAGGATAAAGAAAAACACTTCAGCTGTTTCTTCATATGTCTAAATAAGACAATAGTGCACATCATTTCCTACCTGTCAGCTAACAAAACCTGTTAGCAAGACAGGTTTTCCCTTGGTTTTATAGTCCCAGCAAAGTGCTAGTTCACATTTGTATAATCTGACTGCGCACAGTATTTACTAAGTGCACAGAATTCTTACTGTCATACCATATTTGTTTTGCAGACCAGGCCTTTTGCCATGGAAGCTGAGGAAACGATGGAATGTATCCAGGAGTTCCCTGAACACTATAAAGTTATTTTGGATAGACTGAATGAACAACGTGAGCAGGACCAGTTTACAGATATTACTCTGATTGTTGATGGTATGTACAGGTCTGAGAACCAGCTGGTATACAGGGAATTCTGAAAACTGTGCTGGGATGCTGTTGGATTTTTCGTGGGTCAGCTGTCAGACTGGACTGTAAACAAATTCTTGGTTCTGTACCTGTTGTGCAAGTTACTTGCAGAGTTTCACTGTCGTGATTAATAATTTCGCTCCTGCTTTTCCAAACAAGAGGCTAAATATTTTCAGATAGAAGCTCTCCTTGAAACTGCTGTGCTGTATTTAGTGTGCTAAGGATTCCCAAAACATTGTTACAATGTTCTTCTCTGACTTGAGCCGGCTGACTGCATGCAGAAAACTTTTACAAATACCATGTTTAAATAGAAAAACCCTACACCTTGGAATAAGCAGCTCCTCTGGTATCTGTCTACTGTTTTAATATA
Organism: Rhipidura dahli; assembly: GCA_013399225.1. Taxonomy (NCBI): domain Eukaryota; kingdom Metazoa; phylum Chordata; class Aves; order Passeriformes; family Rhipiduridae; genus Rhipidura; species Rhipidura dahli. Next base: position 24,274 of record VXAC01008090.1, read on the forward strand.
TACTTCAAAAAGTATAGAAGCACACACTTTTTTTATGTGTTCTAAGGACATACGAACTGTTTTAAAAGGTTGACAAAGATACAAGTGCTTATTATCTTCTTAGAAAAGGTTGTGTATAGTAGATTGCTTAAGACTGCTTCATGTGTCAAACCTATCTTAGAATGGATGAACACTACAGGGAATATAGGCAGTATCTGCCATGACAGACTTAGCTAAAGTAGTACCACCTGATCTTTAAAAGGATAGCAGCAACTCACTTGAAGAGAAAGGATCCTACAGAGTTCAGATTAGAAGGCGGTAAGCAAATGAAGAAAAAAAATTATTCTTCAGGGACTGGCATAGCTTCACTGACAGCGCCTGCCCTGAATGTTTGCTCCTTCTCTGTCAGTACCAAATCCATGTGTTGAATCAAAGCTGGTTTTGTGTGCATCTGTGTAGTTCTAATCCATGTTGCTTCTTTTATCCCTGTCCTATTTAGCTGTCTGAATGTTCATTCCTCCACTGGGGAGAAGAAATACAGTCAGTATATGCTGCAGGAATAGATGTTTACACTGTATGGTCCTTTTTTCTGCATCTGCATTTATTCTACACTACACATATCTATAACATAATATAATAGAGTTATAGCACTATTAGAGTGTTACCCTAAATGAAAATTTTTGTCTCTCTTTGCAGGTCACCATTTCAAAGCTCATAAGGCAGTTCTTGCTGCCTGTAGCCAGTTCTTCCACAAATTCTTCCAAGATTTCACCCAGGAGCCTTTGGTGGAGATTGAAGGTAATCTGATTTATGCAAATAAAAGCATTCAGAGTTGTGCGCTCAAACTGGAAATTATCGTAGCATCCTTGGTACAGGCTAGTGCATAGAATCTTAGAATGTTTAGGGTTGGAGTAATGTTAAGATCATTTAGGCGCAACCTCCCCTGCCATGGACAGGGATGGCTCCCACTAGACCAGGTTGATCAAGGCCTTATTAAGCCTGGTCTTGAACACTTGAACATGCTTGGTCATAGCAGTTAGCTTTCTAGATCTTAGTTCTTGAGTTGTTCTGAGACAGCAACCATCACTGGAAAGAAAACCTACCTGAAGAAAAATCAAAATGAGAAAGAATAGTATTAAATGTGTTGGAAATGGAAATGTGAGATTATGTGGTGCTTTTCATTATTTTTTCCCTTCTTTCCCCTAATACATGGCTAATGAAGGCCAGGCAGACCCTGAATATATGTTTAGAATTAGTAGTACAACACAGAAGTTTTCCCTGAGAAAAGCCATTCTGGTCAGCTGAAAAAGGCTGCCAATGAGATGCCTCACTGGGATGCAAGAGCATGACAGACATAGAGCAATACTTATGTGGGTGGCAGGGAGAAAATGAAATTCCTGGAGGAGCATTTCAACCTTCAGGAGCAGCATTTTTGTGTTTAAGTGTATATATTATTCAAACAGCTTTTTTTCCATCTTAACCTTCCTTTTATCTTTGTCATGGCAAAACTCCACAGTTTTTCCAGATTCACATGTTTCTCTAGTGCATTTTTTTATTCCAGCATGAATGAGGTTGGAACTAGATGATTTTTAAGGCTTCTTCCAACCCAAACCATTTAGTGGTTCTATGGAGCCATTTAAGGGTGTCATCTTTATGAAACTGGCATCTACAGTACTGTCATCAAAATGGTTTGCAGTCAAGTGTGCAAGGTTCACTGGGAAGACAGACTGTGGAATTGTTAAGGGTAACTTGTTTCTCTTGCCTGTATACAGGTGTTAGTAACATGGCATTTCGTCACCTAATTGAGTTCACCTATACAGCAAAACTAATGGTACAAGGTGAGGAAGAAGCAAATGATGTTTGGAAAGCTGCAGAGTATCTACAGATGCTAGAAGCAATCAAAGCACTTGAAATCAGGTAAGCACATAAGTCACTTTTTCTTCCCAACACTGAAGGCGAGAGTCTCAATAAGGCTTCTGCATGAGCTGGCTGCCAGTATTTTGCAGTGCTGTTATTTATGCTGGAACCTCATTAACTTGTGTAGGACCATTTATTCTCCTATAACATACATGTCAGAATTACACAGGGTAGAAAAAGAAAGTCATGTTCATTGGGCTAGAACTTGATGACAAGTGCCATGGCTTGTAACCGTTCCTGATGTTGTAGGGCTGTGACTCTGATAGGTGGTCTCTGTGTTGTCTGATGGCCCACACCTGATTGACAGGTGGCTGTGTAGTGATAGTGTAACTGGTAATCAGACCACATTTAGCAAGTTTGTGCTGGTGTTCTGATTTCAAGCAACTTTCTGCTGTTTCTGAGAGATTAAGCAGTGATCTTAAAACCTCTTGCTGCAAAATTAACCTCTTAAACTTTTTGAATTAATGTAACTGTTAAAGTCAGTTTTATCTGAGTTCAATACTTAATCAAATGTTGCTGCAGCACCTGTTATCCAGTACCAAGAATTGCAATCCATTGCCAAAGTCCAGCTTGAAGAAAGTGGGTGTCAGTCCCATCATGCTGTTTTTCATCCCCTTTCTTCCATTTGACTTCCATAAAGTAATCTCATGTTCTTGTTCCTTCTGCATGCTACACTGGTTGCTTTTGGTACGTGATGCAGGAGCTCCCTGCCATGTACCTGTCATCTGCAGACATCAGAAATCCAGGCTGTATGAAACTGGGTTTAGCTACTCTGTGTGTGAACAGAGTAGTGTGAACAGAGTAAAGTGCCATTTATAAACTGTGGCCTGCATTACATCATTAGTTATACATCTCTGACAAATGACTTGGAGATACTGGGTGTTTTCCTGTTACTAGAAAGCCTGGAAGTGATAGAGGGACTGCATTCTATGAAAGGATTCATCATGCTGCAGAGGAAGGTTAAAAGCACAGCTTACTCCAGTCAGTCTGTTTGAGGGGAAGAGAGCCACTTATTTTTGTAACTGATAATCAGTAGTAAAACCTACAGTACAGAAATGTTGTGGATGACTTAAAAGCATTGACCCACTCAGCTGTGTCTCAGATGACATGCTATCCCTGGCATTTTGGAGGAGGGGGGTTGTGTGTGTGTTATGCAGAGATAGCAGCATGGAACTCAGGGTTCTGTTTAAGCCAAGAGAATTAAATTAAAATACTCCTTCCACATCCTGATGGCTTTCTTTACACCAGCTGTTAGTGGTGTGCCTTCCTGAATTACGAGATATATTAACCCTTGTGTGTTAACCACACAGTAACAAAAACTATCGAGTGAAGTCACAGCTGAAGTGTTTTTGAACAAGCTGTAAGTACTGCTGGCAGTGCATGCACTTCACAGCTTAAGAGGTGAATAGCATAGGAGGGACTTGAACCTTATTTCTGAGTAGACAGAGAAAAGAATTCATTATTTTAGAGTTTTCTTTACAACTACAGAATTTCACAAATTTTTAGATAAGCCTATTTCATTAGGTTAACTGTCTTTTCTTCTTGATAGGTGCTCTGTATCATTCAAACAGAGCTGTTTAAAATACTTTATCAGCTTTAATGATGTTATTTTACTGCACTAAGGAGTGTAGATGAAGGACAAATGAGAAACAGCTAAGATGTGTTGGATGCAGAAGTTCATTACTAGGCAGTTGTTATGTCATTGTTAATTGATCTTAACCATGTTTATGCAAATGCTTTTCAGGAACAAAGAAAATTCATCACCCTTAGAATCAAATGAAGCACAAGGTAAAAATAAACCAAAAAAGAGGAAGATTGCTGAAACCTCTAATGTTATCACAGAAACACTGCCATCTGCAGAATCAGAGCCTGTTGAAATTGAGGTTGAGATTGCTGATGGGACGATGAAAGTGGAAGATGAGAATATTGAAACCCTTGAAGAAGTAGCTTCTGCAGAGCAATCCATAAAGTACATACAGACAACAGGTACATCAGATGAATCTGCTTTGGCTCTTTTGGCAGATATCACCAGCAAGTATCGTCAGGGAGAGAGAAAATGCCAGATCCAAGAAGAAGGTGATAGTGCAACTGACCCCTCGTGCAAACAGGTAGAAGGTATTGAAATTGTGGAACTTCAGCTGTCACACATGAACAATTTATTCCACTGTGAGAAATGTAACCGTTCATTTAAATTGTTTTACCATTTTAAGGAACACATGAAAACACACTCTACTGAGAATTACAAGTGTGACATATGCAATAAAAGATACCTACGAGAGAGTGCTTTGAAACAGCACCTCACCTGTTACCACCTTGATGAAGGTGGTGCCAGCAAGAAGCAAAGACCTGGCAAGAAAATACATGTATGCCAGTACTGTGACAAGCAGTTTGACCACTTTGGGCATTTTAAAGAGCACCTCCGGAAGCACACAGGTAAGAGCACTGCCACAGTCCTGCGCTTGTGGCCTTCATTCTAGTATTTTGGGCTTTTGCATGTGTAAGGGAAATAGATAATATGCTGAAGAAAACACATGAGTCCTGAGTGCTAGAAATATTTGGCTTCTAGTTATAACTAAAATGGTGGTGTGTCTTTTTGTTTGTTTGTTCATGGGTTTTTTTTTGTTTTCTACTGATGTAAATTTTAGAGGGATTGAGTTGATTAAAAATAGGCACCTAAAACCAGAAGATACTTATGAAGTTTCTGTGTCAAGTGTATTAAATCTTAAAGATTTTTTTCAAAATACTTCCTTAAGGCATGTTCCTTTCTTCAAAAGTACCAAACTGAGGAACTACTTTTATTTTCAAAATTTTCTAAGTGTGTCCATTGAAATATTATTTGAATGACGATTTTTGTTAGTGGAATACAGTTTAGAGAGTTTCTTTATCTAACAGAACTTCTGAGTAAATGCCTTTTAGACAGAAAATACCCTCAAAGAAATTATGTCTTGTACCACCCTGTTTGGAAAGTTTTACTCCTGCTCTTATCTCATCTATGGTTTGAATTTTCTAGGTTAATTAAGCAAAACTACTAAAACTGGCAAAACATTTCTAGTCATTATACACTTTTTTTACTGTGAAATCTACCTCCTTGAAATCTGGGTAGCATCTTCTGAGTACAAAGTGATTTTATGCTCCTTCTTTCTCTTTGTCGTATGGAAGATTACTTCTTCATCTCACTGAAAAGTCTGTTGACTGAAGACACTGCGAATGACACAGATAACTGAATGTAAAAATATGTGCTGTCTTGAGCTTCCAGAGGTTTTTGTTAATTATGCCAATCATGAGTCATAAGTAAAAATTTAATGGATGTCAGCAGCTCTATTTCTTTTGCAGCATGTTATTGTTAAAGCCTTTTAAGTAGAATGTCATAATTTAATTAGAACATATCTGTGTATGGGACTGTTGAGTACTGATACATGGCAGTGTCCAGTCTATTCCCAATAGCATCTTAAATGTTCCTTTTATAAACAGCCTCTGGCAAGTCCTTACCCCATGTAAAGCAGGGAGTGTTTCTCCATTATAAGCAATTCAAATACACGGTACTTAACAAAAATATATTTTAAAAAAATTGTGGCAGATAATCCAAAATACATAGGGTGCTGGTTGCTTTTGCAAAAAAGTATTTTCGATTCAAAGCAAGTTAACATACCTCAAGAAGTACAGAGTACTTTATAAATATATATTGATCTAGTAAGTATAACATATGGAATCTAATTACTTACAGTTTAGCATTTTCAAAAGCCTTAAGCTTAAAATCAGAACTGATACCAGCATTTAACTGTGGTCTCCTAAGGTGAATGAAAAAGCTTCCTTTCAGTAATAGGCTTTCTAAATTCTGAGTTCTGTATAGCACTGGTTGAATGCTAAAATTAAATTGAAAGATCTGTGAGAAAATGTCCTAAAAATATTTGATACTGCTGTTGTTCAGTCACTATACCAGGAATTATATTAAAATAGCAGTGGGGCAGTAATAGAATGATAAAATATCTTGGGTTTAAAGGGACCTTAAACATCATTTAGTTCCACCCTCTGGGGCCATGGGCAGGGTACCTTCCACTAGACCAGGTTGCTCCAAGCCCCATCCAGCCTGGCCCTGAACATGTCTCAGGGATGGGGCAACCACAGCTTCTCTTGGAAACTTGTTCCATGGCATCACCACCCTCTGAGAAAAGAATTTCTTCCTCCCATCTAACCTAAACTGACCTGCTCCATGATTTTTAAGGCATGGAGGTGATACTGACTGGCCTGTAGTTCCCCAGGTCTTCTTCCTTATTTCCCTGTTTTGAAATAGTTGTGCTTCTGCATTTCCAGTCAGCTTGAACTTCAGCAGACTGCCAAACCTCAGATGTTATGGATAGTTGCTTAACAGTTTCCTTTACCAGCTCCCTCAGGAACTGCAGGTGCATTTCATCAGGTCCCATGGACTTCCTTTTTGTGTTTGAGTTTGTCCAGGAGCTTGTCATCATCCATGCATGCTCTGTAGAATCACAGAATGGTTTGCATTGGTAGGGACATTGAAGATCATGTAGTTCCACACCCACTAGTAGCTTGGGCAAAGTCCATGATTTTTGACTTGCATGACTGAAGGCAGTTTAGTGTCCTCTGCATTTCCTGTACAACACTCTCCAAAAATGTAGCATTTTGTAACCACTGAGGGGAATGTCCCACTGGTTAACATCTTTCTGTAGCTTTTAGATGTTTAAATGAGACTTAAGCTACTTGTGAGTTTCTTTTGAAAAGCTAATTAGGAGCTTGTAAATATTTCTGAAGATTGGTTTATTGGTTTTCTACCTCAATATCCAGTAACTGTTTCTGAAAATGCCGACTTTAAAACTAGCTAGGATTGATCCTCATGGTATTCACTGAAATAGCTCAGCCTCTTTTGGAGCTCATTATCCATTTGTTTCAGTAGTGGTGTTGGTATCAGTACCTATACAGATTATTACAGACTTTCAGATGAAACACACTCTTCCAGGTTTTTTTGTAATTTAATTTGCTTGAATGTCATTGTGTTTGTGCATGGTGGAATTCAACACATTTTGTTCATTACGACTTGATGAGAGCATAGTACCTTGGATAATAAAATTACTTGCTTTCAGCCTCCCCTGCTCTTGTCCTCAGCTGGCTTCTATTTTTGATACCATGGTTGAAATGAAGTGGCCAAACTGAGGGGAATTTTAATCTTTCTTGTGCTCATTAATGTCCCTCTGTGCTTTCTCTTCAGCGTATCATGGGGAAAGGTTGGGTGCAGGTGATTTTTGGTTTAGTATTGATGCACTGTTATTTCACAATCATTCTGTGCCAGCTTTGTTTTGTGGAGTTCACTTTCAGCTTTCAGGCATAAGCTGTTGCTATTGAAAATAAAAGGTTGTATTATTTAAATACTTACATCTTTAATATGTCACTTTGTATATTTACTAATGTTAATTCTTTAATTGTAACTATTATCAGATGAAAAGTGTGAAATAGCTGCTATTTCTTTAGGATATTTTGCCAGAATAGTAGTCTAATTTCCACAAATACCTTAAATGCTACTGGTAATTGTTACATTGGTTTTCTTCTAAATAAGAGTTACGATTCTATATCAGCTTTTTGCCCGTTGATACTGAATTTCCATCTCTTTTTCTGCAGAATTATCCAGTTGGCCACATCTTTACAGCATATTTATCAACCTAGACAAGAGGGATAGAGGGGAAGAAAAGAGACCTGAAAGAAGACTGGGTGGTTTTAAACACTTACAAGTCCTTGTATCTGTCTTAACAGGTGAAAAACCTTTTGAATGTCCAAACTGCCATGAACGTTTTGCTAGGAATAGCACGCTCAAATGTCACCTGACAGCCTGTCAGTCTGGAGCTGGCGCTAAAAAGGGAAGAAAGAAGCTGTATGAATGTCAGGTGAGTAATGGAAGTAGCTGAGTCAGAGGCTAGATACCTCCCTCCTTCAGGGAGTGTGGGAGGACTGAACAGGAAAGGCAGTAAGAGTGGGCTTACGTCTCTAAGAGCTACTTCAGTAAAATAAAATAGAATCATAGAATGTGCTGAGTTGGAAGGGAACCACAAGGATCATCGAGTCCAACTCCCAGCCTTGCACAGGACACGCCAAGAACCACACCATGTGCCTGAGAGCATTGTCCAAATGCTTCTTGAACTCTGTCAGGCTTGGTGCTGTGACCACTTCCCTGGGAACCTCTTAGAGTACCCAGCCACCCTCTGGGTGAAGAACCTTTTCCTGATATCCAACCTAAACCTCCCCTGACACAGTTTCAGGCCATTCCCTCAGGTCCTGTCACTGTCACCAGAGAAGAGATCAGTGTCTGCCCCTTCTCACAAGGAAGTTGTAGACTGCAGTGAGGTCTTTGGATCACATTCAACCACAATATGCAGATAAATTCACACATCTTAATATCTTCATATGGAATTACTGATGTTGAGCTGCATAATACTTAAAATCATAGAGATTCTTCTGACTAAGCTGCATTTTACTGGTCTTTCTGCTTCCTTTTCCAGGTTTTTGATACACTGACCTAGGCCTTTTCCACTTCTGAGCATGCTTCACTAAAAGTGAAGACCAAAGTAAAGTCCAAAATACAAAATCTTATTTAATTTCTTGTTTTGTTATCCTTCCATTTGATACCAAACATACTGATTTTGTCTCAAAAGTAATTCCAACTTATGATGGCAATCTATAGTATTTTTTAAGCAAAATAAATGCTGTAGACATGGCTATGGTACTTGGTCACTGTATGTAACTGACATTTGAAAAGCTGTTAAGATAAATCTTACTTCACTTTTAAAGAGCTGATTCAAGTCATAACTCATTTTCTAAACTTCCTTATCCTCTCACAGATGTTGCAAATGTGGATTTGTGTTCCTTCAGCCTGCAGAAGCTGCAGCAATTCTTGGATAAATTTTTCTCTTTAAAACTAAATTTGAACAAATATATCTTTGTTCACTGAACAAAGAGGAGAAAACATTGTTCTTTCTTGATGAGTCTTTTTGGTGCTCTTTAGGTGAATGCCTTGAATATTGAATTAGATTTTGTGTGGCAAGAACAGTAATTATGTGCCTGGGCATTGCTGATAGTCATTATCTTTATGTATGACTAAGTACTTTTGACTGCTTATCTATAATATTAGTATTTTAAAAACTGTATGTGCAATCTCTTTCTGAGGTGTGAACCTGGAGGGAAAAAAAGGTGTGGGAACAGTATTACAACCCATTTTAGCTAACTTCAACAGCAAAATGGAGATGTTTGTCTCAACTACACAGACCTGCTCTTGAGTTAATAAATCCCTGTTAGATACTCCCTCCATCATGCTTCTGTGCTGCTACTGAAAATTATGAAGACATAGAACATTCTGCTTCAAAACTATTTGCCAACAGTGAAGGGGTGTTGAAATGTGTTCTGGATTTCTACAGACAAGGACACTTGCATGAACAAAGACTTTCGAGCCTGTGGGTTTTTTAACTCCAAGCCTGACTCTACCCCACTCTTCTCTCTCCCCTACCCTGTATCTCATTTGTTTCTGCTGTCTGTGTGTGTTGTTTTCCAGCTATTTACCTTCAGTGCCAGCTGAGGGAAGGAAGGGAGCTCATGTGTTTTGTGAAAACAGCATATCTGCAGTTGAGGCAGTACTTTTGGCTGGAAAAGAATGAGAGGGATGGACTTTTAATAGTTTTATCTGCTGAAATCACACAAGTGGGGATTTTTTAAAATCACAAAATGGGAGAGTTCAGCCTTGCCTGTTAAACCTCACAATGTCATGGGCAAGTGGAAGCTGATAAGGAAAAGTTATTCAGTAGTACTTCATCTAGAATGTCCGTAAAATAGCAGTTTGTATTACACTTTTATTGCACACTATTAATGTGTAAATATTTTGCCACCCAAACGTCTAGTGTCAGGCATGGATTGATTTGGGTATGATATTGTACATGAATTTCAGATGAGAAAAATGCTCTACTGACTCATGAATTTTGTAGGTATCTTATGTATGCACAACTCAAATAGTTCACCATTGTTAAAAAAAGAATAAATAAATACGAAATCTCCTGTTCATCTGAAGCTGTCTTCTCAGCTCTTATCTCTAACATGTATGTTTTTTGAATCCAAGTAGCAAGAAGCTATGTGATGTGAAGCCATGATCTCAGATAGGCACTATATTTTGTCATATTTCTGTTGACACTGTTTAACACACTGTATCTTTTGTTTCAGGTTTGTAACAGCGTGTTTAACAGCTGGGATCAGTTCAAAGACCACTTGGTAATACACACTGGTGACAAACCCAACCACTGTACCTTATGTGATTTGTGGTTTATGCAAGGCAGTGAGCTGAGAAGGCATCTCCAAGACATGCACAATATTTCAGAACTATTAGTGACAGAAGAGGTTCTTCCAGTGGAAGCTATGGAAGCTGAACCAGTAACATCAATGACAATAATAGAACAAGTTGAGCAAGTGCATGTCTTACCAGTAATTCAGGTACAGGTGGATCCTGCACAGGTAACTGTGGAACAGATGCACCAGGATCTCATACAGGACAATCAAGTGAAAGGCACGCAGATGGAGGAACTACAGGAACAGGTGCAGATTAGTTACTTGGAAGTTGAACACATTCAGACTGAACAAGGTGCTGAAGTTCACGTGGAGCAGTTACATGTTGAACATGTAAATCAAATACAGATGGAAGAAGTACAGGCAGAACTTATAGATGGAACAGACCTTGAACAAGCAGAGTATCAAAGTGTTGATCAAGGAGAAGCAGAAGACAAGGAACATAATCAAACAGATGATGCAGATAAGGAACATCATGAAAAAGCTGAAGACTTAAAAACACAACAATTAGTGGACACACAGAATGCAAAAGTGGATGACTAGGACAAATAATGACACTGCAGGTTTAAAAATGAAATACCAAATTATTTTTGTTAATTTTTACATTGGTTTTTGAACCGTCAGTGGTCACCTTTCCAATATGCTGTCCATAGGAAGCTGGACTAGTGGACCAAAATTAGCTTTCTTCATGTACAATTAGACTACTCTCATATGTGAAAAATACTTTCCCATTCAGGTAGTGCCATGGAAGAGAAACTACCACAGACACAGACAACTTTGTGAGGTTTTATAGCAATGAATAGCTTGTATCATTGTTATACCATTCCTGGGCATATGTAAGAGTAATTTCGCCTCTATTCCTTTTGCAATAGAAGCAAAGTCTTGTATAGATTTGCAGGATGTCTGTGGTAGGAGAATCAGTAAAATCTATGGGGTTGTTCTGTAAGGGGTTCTTCTCTAAGTGGCAATTACATACCTGTGAATTTTCAGATCTTAATTTTCAGGCTGGGCTAAAAGGACTGTTGCTGGAGGTCTCTGAGCACAAAAATCCTGTGCCTTTTCAACACTGAGTAGGTTAAATTTCCACAAAGTTTCTAGAGTTTTGAGAACTTAGTTCTGTAAAAGGCAAAGTAGGTAATGTTATAGTGCTTTATATTTTTGCTTGAAGTTGTTGGTTACTGATTTTCTTTTTGCATTAAATTTAGAGGTGGGGGGCTGAGGGAGGGAAAATATTTCACTTGGAGGCAGCAGAACATCCTAAAAGGGATGCTTAAAAATAGGAAGAGCTTGGTAGAGTCTGTGATAAACATGATGATTTGGAAGAAAGCTATGAGCAGGCTCTTCTTTTATAAATAATCATTTTTGAAGATGAATATGTTTAAACAAACATAGAGACTTGTCTATATGGTATCAGGTTCTTGTTTTTCTTGCCATGAAATTCTGACACTTGACAAAAAGATGTGCTAAACACAAAAGTAAAAGCCATAGGTATGAGTGCTAAACTGTGGATTGAAAAGTAGAAGTGTAAATAGTTTAATCAATATTAGACAATAAAACAATACCAACCATTAAATGTTGCATTATTTGTTCCATCCAATGTATTAGGAACAACTGAGTGACTGGCAATTAAGTGCCAAGTTCCAGTGTTAAGGATCAATCTCATTTTTAATAGGATTAATAGCTTTTCACTGTAAAGTTAGGTTTAGAAAATGGTTGTCTATGGTCAAGGATGCTAAGAATGTCTTAATTACTGCTGGAGGTTAGAGGTGCTCCAAACTCCTAAACTTTATTTTCAAAGCCTTAAATGAAGGGAAGAATTTCTGCAAGAATATTCCCTACTGGTCTTGGTAATACTATAGGTCTTAGTTAAAATCAGGCTTTTCTATTCCATCTTCAAATGCAGAACTGTTTCCTGGGATTTGTGCTTTTATTTAGTTTCAATCATAATTATTTGTGTGTTTCATCATAGCATTTGAGAAACTGTTGCAAAAGAAACATGGATCTCAATTAAAATTTCGAACAATTTGATAAATGTAACTTGCATTTTTTTTTTATTATGTTTTGTGGTTTCTGAGATGCAAGTAATTTGTGATGAGATTCTGCGCAGAGGAAAGGATGTGGTCCAACGTTAATAATGAGAGTAAAATTTAGCTATTATATTTATACCTGGCTTCTGATAAGCAGCTTGTCTTTTGATAACATGAGGGGGCAGGCCTGCTTGCTTAGCTGCCTAGCTCTGTATAGTTTTTTAGGTACATATGCATATAGACAAAGTCTGTCTTGGTGGAATTAAAGGAACAATCTGACTGTGCATCTGACCAACAAAACTAACTTTTGTGTAATTTGTAAGTCGAATGTAAATTGAACATTTCTATGGCATTGACAGCAAGGCCATGGTTGGTAACTTGGGCTGTTTCTTGGTTCTGTGTGCCCTCTCTTTTTAAACAACAGTTGGTGGATTTTGTAGGACAGGAGCGGTGCTCTGCGGTTGTGCCTATCCCGATTCCCGGGAGTGAGGCCGTGCGAGAGCATCGTGTCCGCTGCTCACCCTGAGAGACGCGGAGGAAGGCTCTCCTCAAGACGTAACTCTGCTACAGAGGGCCGTTCCCCGTCCCCTATAACTTCATTTCCCAGTGACTGAAGCCCACGCTGGTGCCGGTGGAGTCCTTCGTGCCCGATCCCGCAGCAGCTGAGCCTGCGGGAAGAGGGAACATCGCTGGGCCGTGGGAGCTCCTGGGGCCGCGCCGCCGACAGGCGGGGAAATGGCGCGGCCGCCCAGCTGCAGCATATGGCGGCGCGGGGCAGGGCAGGGCCGGCCCGGCGGGGCCATGGCCGCGGTGGGATCCCAGCAAGGAAAAGGCCTGCGGGGCCATGGCCGCGGCGGGATCCCGGCAAGGGCCGGCCCGGCAGGGCCATGGCCGCGGTGAGATCCCGGCAAGGGAAGGGGCGGGCTGGCGGGACCCAGCGGAGTCGGGCGGAGGCGGGGGGAAGCAGCCGGCTCTGAGGGACCCGTCCTCCCCTCGCAGGGACCTCAGCCGAGGGCCGCGGGCTGCGGGCCGCAGGACCAGCCTGCCCACCAGCCTCTGCCGACACGCCGCCGGAGGTGTTTTGGCAATTTCAGTAATACCTCGTCGCTGCTGCTTTACCACGTGTGTTGGTTTGCCTAGAGGAAGAGTAAGTTTCCATGGCGAAGTGGAATAATGGAAACACTCCAAACCCACCTGGGCACGGTGCTGTGTCACCTGCTCCAGGTGATCTTGCCTTGGCAGCGGGTTGGGCTGGATGATCTCCAGAGGCCCCCTCCAACCCTAGGGATTCTGAGATTTTTCCCGAAGAGCTTACGGGTGCAGCATCCCGCATCTTTCTAATGCGAGCCGTCTTTCGGTGTGAGTCTCCCGATTTCCAGTTGTTACTTGAATGCAGATTCTCTGAGGCTTACGCGTGTTTCAGCTGACACCTTCTCACACATGGGGCTAATTGGAGCCTGAGGCAAAAAGCATTTTGATTCAAAGAAATTTCATCCTGTGTTTGACCTACAAAACACACGACTAATTCCGTGGGAGGAGCGGGGACACGGTGCAGTGTTTTCTGGGTTGGGCTGTTAATTCCTGGGACAGTGCAGTCTGTTCCTACAACTTAAACGCGGGGGGAACAGTCCCCGTCAGAGCAAACCTGTAGTTTTAGGACCTGCTCCTTTAAGGATATAGGCTGGCATCCCAGTTCATCTACACCAAGGAGATGGATGGGTGCGCAGCTGTTCCAGCCTGTTTAGGTGGTCCCAGCTCAGGAAAACTGAAAGCTGGTGCTTGTTATCGGAGAGAGAAGAGCATTTGTTCATGTGTATATTTAAAAACTGCACCTGAATTTAAGAAATATAATTCTACTGAAAAGGGTCCTAAATTACATATATTTTTTCTTGCACTAAGTAATTTATTTTAAAATATTTTGGCAGATCTATAGTAGTTCCAGGGCCTGAGCAATCTCACAAATGTAAATGAGCAAATAATTTGATTGAGTTTATTTATTTTTCCTGAACATTTTAATTTTATCAAGTGTCTTTCATTTAATGATACCTGTTTTCTAAATAGTGCCTTATCCAACAAATAAGAGGTGACAACTCTAGCATTTTAATTAGTCCTTGATAGTCAATCTGTTGGGAATCAGAAAATAAAATACTTGAATATGCCAGTTTTCCTATTCTTACAGTTGTTTGTTTGGAATCTTTTCAGACTGTTGTTTTAAAAATTGAAGCACTGGGGTGTTTTTAAAATGTCCATTTGTGGAGTCCTTAGCTTTGTCAAATGAAAAATAACAGTGATTTTGCAAACTAACACAGGATCTGCACTATTGCAAATATGAATAATTCACTATAGCACATTTAGATGTACTGATGCTGTTTTGAAGGCAATTAAATTGCACTGGAAAAAATTGGGTTGTTCATACTGCAACCACATTACAATAAAGTGATCTGTTGGCCCTTCACAAAAAAGATTTTCTTTGGTTCCTGTAAATTGAACTTCATGGCAGGATTTTCTGGACTTCACCACTGAGGAGATGCTCTGTAGTGGGGCCACTGCAAGTTCCCACTCCATGAGGTACTGACCCAAGGTGAGGCAGCATTGTGGCAGCTGTGGTGCTTTGTTTGGGGGAAGCAGGTGTGACAGAGGTGCTTGTAAGATACACGCTCAAAAGGTGTTCTTTATGGGAGGATTTGGGGTTGTTGCTCTTTTTTAGAGGCCAGGTTACACTGGGGTGGAGGAACACAACAAAGGACAGCACATGATTTTGAACCATACTGACGACTGATGGGATTAGCCTCTTCGAACGGGAGTATCACACAAGTTTTTCATGGGCAGTCTTAGTCTCCAGTGTTGTTCCAAAGCCCTAGAAGTCGGGCATGTTTGCTTTTCTTCCTGATGTTTACTGTGAGTTGGGAAATAAACGTCAACCTTTGAAATTCTTGGTTAACACCGAGAAAATCTCCAGCATGGCTCTTCTGTGTGTTTGGAAGAAAGTAGTCCTTCATGCGTAGACAACCTTCTTTTAAGATGCTTGGCAGATGTTATTTAGCTCAGCCTGTTAACTCTTCCTATGAAGTACCTAAATGGCTTTTATTTTCCCCTTTTTAAAAAATTGGTTGGGGGGGTGGTATTTTTTATGGTTACACAGACTAAATAACTCTGCAAGCATTGGAACAGGAAATTGGCAGTACTGGAACTGAAAATACTGCCAGTTTTCTGGCTTTCTCTCCTGAAGCACAGAACTAAAGACTCGTCTCATTGCAAGGAAACAAGTTATCAAGAAAGGTAACTCCAAAATAGAATCGGTGCATCTCTTGCTTGAAATATGAGAGGACTATATCTAATGTGGGAAGTATAGGGTAATACTTTCTTGAGTTAGTAAAATAAATACAAACTTACTCAATACCCTGTAAAATTAATTGAAAAACACTGATATTGTCTAAGAAATTACATATTTCAGATAGTATCCAAGGATTTTCATTGCTTTAAGCATTAGTGCACCATCTGAGCCTCTCTTTTGGTTGTGAATTGGTATTTTAAGATGCAGAGAGACTTAGAGATTATACCAGTCTGGATATCTGCAATGAAATCATTGCAAGTATGTCTGTGCTAGTGATAAATCTTGTTAATGCTGCATGGAGACAGATCACCTCTGTATGGGGAGGATTACTGGGATACATTTTCTGCTGGTTGTCTTGACAGTCATAAATCCATGCAGCTGTACAGCCGTGCATTAATCTGTGCATGCAGTTTAATCCAGTTTCCAAATTAGATCGTCAATTCTGAGCAGATAGATAACAGCTGGATTAAATTCTCTCTGTTCACTTTCCTGGAAATAAGAGTCCAGCCAATAAACCTCCGATCTTATCAGACACAGTTTTATACTATGGAGCAATTTCTTGTTGTAATGGCAGTTTATGGCTTGCCTCAGTGTCCCAAGCTGCATATTTTTCTGATGTTCATAATAAGTAATCAGTCTGAATTATGTCATTTATGTTTTAGAGATTGTATCAGAAGTCTAAGGACTCTTTAGTCCCACATTAAGATAATCTGGTTATTACACTGTGCAGCAATGCATGCTGATACTATCATGATTTTAAAGCTCTAATTGCAAAATAAGAATGTGTTTAATCTGTAAGGAACTTAGAAAACTTATTACTTGCAAGGCAATTAGAGTGTGCTTGAAAACTCACCTGTCTTTGAACAATTCAGGACAGCTACTACTGGTGTGATTTGATCCTTCTTTTATTACTTTGCAATTATTACATTTTATTATTTTACAATTACTATATTATCACTTCTATTGTATGTCCTGTAGCTTGCTGAAATGTACTTATGAACTTCCGTGCTTGAGAAAGCTCTCATGAAGTCAAGGTGACCAGGTTCAGTTCACATGTGAAAGGTGGCCTCTTTGAGAGGCTGTGTTTATATAAAATGACAGGCCTGTCTTCTGCAGCAGGCTTGTAGAGACGGTGGTTTTTTGTACAGCATAGTGGAAAAAATCCATTTTTCTTTATCTACAGGGCTTGATTGTACTGCCAGTTGTCTTCTCTGCCCTGCCACGCCATCATGAAATGAGCTAATTGTAGGCTGAGAGGAGCAGCATGAAACTGGGCTGGTAATTGTCGATGAAGAATGTAACAGTGCTTCTTATTTTCAGTTTCATTTTTGCACTTAGTGAAGAGGTCTAAGTTTGGGATTTTCTCTTTGCTTACGGGTTCCACAGAATCCTCATTTGGGAACTTGGTTTCCCAGAACTCAGGTTGAAGATTGTTTCATCTTCATTGTGCCCAGGTCTGGTCTGATAATCAGGAGGCACAAAAATTATGGTGTAGAACTGAGCCTGGGGCTCTGCTCTTAAAGAAAGTTCCACTTCTCTGGCCAAGCATGGCATAATTGCACCAAAGGAGAGCTGATCACTGAGTAGTCAGTGTTTTAATTCCCAGTGGCACATTTTCATTAGCGATTAATAGGAAAGTCCTGCTTTACTTACTCTCAGCAGTGTGTGGGGTTGTTTAAGCTACCAAAAAGCATGCCACAGGAGCACAGAGATTTCAATTTTCCAGGGATATTCAGCCACTCTGAGTGGGGTGCTTCCCACTCCTGGCAAGAGCTTCTTAGATAAATCTGTGAAGCATTTACCAACACCTTGCCCCTGTCTCATAGCCTGCAGCTGCTGAGCTGTGGATGCTTTGCACAGCTGCATCACCTCACTTAACACAGACCCTGCAGGCCTTTCTGGCTGTATGTGTTGTATCCCTCTCTTGGGAGGGAGCACATTCGGCCGGGGTTTCCTTTACCCGTGCTGCTGCAGCGGGGGCAGAGGGCAGCTGCACTCTCGCCATTAAGGGTTTGTGTTTGTAACTGGAACTGCGTTTCTGCAGGTGTCACCCGGAGGCCGGGGCTGCACCTGGAGAGCTGTCCTCAGGCTGGGGACATGCATGACAGCTTGAAAAACGCTGAGATTCTAATCTGATAAGGATCAGGTTTTGAAAAAACACCAAAGGAAAGTAGTACTAGTGCAAAGTGTCAGCTCCTCTGCAGAATATCAGTGGCTAATTTTTATCTTAATTTGAAGTCTAATCAGCTCCGTTTGGAGATTTCTCTCGACAGCGGTTCATTTGTAATTAAGATTGACAACCTTTTGCAGAAGTAATGCTTTTCAAAAGTATTTTATTCCAATGTCTTTATCCTCTTTCTTCCTTGGCATTTTGGGTTTTTGTTTTTTTTTTTTTTTTTTTTTAATCCTTCATGCTTTTCTGTCCCAACCCCCTTTGGGCTGCTTGATATCACTTGAAACAGCTGATACCTTGCTAAATAGAAAAAATTAAAATGTGGGTTTCCCTTAAGAATCAAAGAGCAGGAGCATCACTAACAGCTGGGTTTGGCCTTTTTCCCAGATGTGGATTTTATTATCCTCTTTGCTGGTTTTTGGCAGCCTAGGATCTGATGACTATCAGAGAACCTGTTTGGTAGAAAAATGAAAGATTGAAGTTAAGAAACACCTGTAGCCCTACACATGACATGAAAATGTAGACATTAAAGAAAGCATAATGAATATTTTTGGGAATACAGATTGGAGTTGCTGAAACTCTGTACTTAACAAACACATTGAAACTGAGGCTTCATTGTAGCAACATAGATTGTTGCTAAACAATTACTTTATTCAAGTGTCTTCCATAGAGTTGTGCCCATAAACCTGATGTTGAGAAATTATTTCTTAACTTTCCTTCACATGAGGGTGTAATAGTTTCATACATAACTTTTTTGTGTGAATTGCTCCATGGGTCTGCATCACAGTCATTTAACTGCCCTCTCTACAGCTTTCTAGAAATTTACTTTAATGGTTCTCAAGGCATACTTGTAGGATAGTTGAGCAGTAACAGTATTCTTCCGTACATTGAAAGACTGCATCTGAATCCCTACTTCTGGGTTCAGGGTAGGGGTTGAAATACACCACTGAGGTCTGAGTAAGTGCTCCAGTCATGAGACTACTTTGCAGAGGCTCTTTTGGCCTGGGTTCTCTTAGTTTTGTTTGTTTTGTGTAAAAACATACAGAACTTGTTTTTGTCCGGATGTACCTGCTGGTAGACACTGAAATGACAATTAATTGCAATACAGTTCCCCAGAAATTTTATCCTTCAGAAGTGCTTTGTGAAGTTTGGAAGCTTTAGCACTGAGAGTTCACTTTTGGTTTTGGTCTCCATTAATCCTTCCAACAGTAAATACAGCATGGTGTATGAAAGGGATTTCAGGGCTGTGAACAGGAGATGTCTGCCAAGGCTTCTGGAGTTTTAAAGCTTATTTGGTCTCATGTTCTATTTGTACAATTTGTATGGTCAAGTTTTTCATCTGCTACTGTAATTTTCATCAGTGTAAGACATTCTGCCAATAGAGGGATTGATGAATGCATTTCAGTACAGAAGTGATACAGACATGCTCAAAAGATGTCCGTGTTTTGTCTGATTCTTGGAGTGCAAACACTAGGTCACCGAGTGAAACCACTGAGAAAGGATGAAAAAATGCCTCTATTAACAGTACTTTTTCTCTCTTCCTTGACTAAGTTAGAAGTTGGAATTAAAAGAAAGTCAAAATTACTCTGAAATAACAACTGCATGAAAACTGTGTTAAGTTGGAATTCCCATATGGGCTGAAGGAAGGGAACTCGGCTTCATCAAGCCTTATGAGAAGTCCATATATGAATTTTTTTTTCATCTGATTTAGTTATATTGCAAAACTTTTCAAAGCTCAGAATTCTGTCTTACATTTAGTGCTGTAATAATAACTTCCAGAATTAGTAAATGTTAAGACCCCTTTACATGATGAGAAATTCCATTAGTACTAAAATAGAAAAGGTGAACAGATCCCATCTTCCTCAGAAATGAGATTCTCGTGTTTCCATTTAATCTGTCAGGCTAGCAGTTGGGTTCTAGCCATCTTTAAGGTTCAATTTCGACAAATTATGAAATGTCATGGTCATCTGTATGTGATTGTCTTTGGCATACAGTAATAATTCACTAAAGCTGTTGACATAACTCTTTTACTTCTATATAGAGAATTGTACATACAAGCAGTGATTTTTTTAAATTTTTTTGTTACAAAGGAAAAAGACATAAAACATCTTAAAGGAATATTAGGAGTATCATTATAAGGAGTAAAAAGCAGGAACTGTGACATTGTCTAGAGTGAACAATAAGTCTGTGTTCACATCTAGTTTTATTTTCATGAACAAAAAGAGAGCGCAGCCAAGGAGAGGTTGTCTTTTTGCTTGGCTTTGGATTCAGCAATGCACACAAGTGGTGTATGTGTGCAGTTCTATATTCTGTCTGTGAAAACTTGTGGAATTCTATTTTGAGAGTTCAAGAGGTACAGGACATAGGCTTGATGCTGACTTTGAATAGGGCATGGGCTTTCAAATTAATGTTTTCCTGGGGTTTTTTATGTTGAATAAATAACTCTACAGTGTTAAATAGTAGAATGGTAAATAACTGTATCTTTGCCTTTTGAGTGGTTAGGAGTGCGCTTCGGTTTAAAAATGAGAGACATTGAGAGACATGAGAGAAATGTATGGAGTTCTTTGGCCTAGTTAACCAAATTATGCCAGCCCTGTGCTTTAGAGGTTATGAGAATAATCTCTTTCCAGTCCTGTTGAGCTCTGCATGGTGTCATCAGATTAAATGGTGTGATTAGCTGGGTTAAGTACTAATTATATGAAGAGGGTGCAAGAGACATGCATTTTCTTTCTTTTTCTCTCTCAGCTAGTGCTATGGCACTGAGAAATGTTGCTGGTGTGGAGAGACACAGGAATAAACACTGTCAATGAAAGTTCAGTCAGAGACCTTTGGAGGAACCAGAAAAATCAGTTAATCTTTAAGTTACGGGCTGAAAATCTTGGAGTCAGCAAAGCAGGCCATTCTAGCTCTGGTACATCACCAGGTAAGATTATGGACAGTATCATATCTACTCTGTGATGCTTGCTGGAAAATTTCTTCAAATACACCTCTTTAGAGCTGATCATGAGTCTGCTTCCTGAGAGGTTTCAGGCTCTTAATGGAACCTATTTACTAGATTGAGGATATAGGAGATGAAACAAATAATGAAATTTTACCTGATATTGTACCTGAAAATACAGCTGTAACAACATGCAACACATTGCATGTCTTTATTTCCTGACCTGTTTCCTGCTGTCACACTGTGGTGCTGAAATGATGTGATGTCATTTGCAAAATACTGTGAAGAGTAAAAAGATTTTGGTCTTGATGCTGCAGTTCCTTGTGATGTTTTTTTAAAATAATCAGGAAGGTGGACGGTTTCTCAAGAAGAAGTGTTGCCATTGTGCCTTTGAGCTTGGGATGATGCATCCAGCACATGAGAACTCAGCCTTTGACAGTCAGAGGCTTTGACTGTCATCCTGACAGCAGGTGACATCCTGCCCTGCATAAGCACCTGGTAAGTCAGAGTTTGTCCTGAGAGAATGTGACCTTCTGGATTGCCAGCTGCAATTTGTTCAGATTTCAGGGCAACATTAAGCATTTCTTTTTCTATCTTGCAGGCCTCCTGGTGTTAACCTGCTGGGTTTGGAAAAATAGAACAGACTGTTCCTCTCTTATTTCTTGTTCCCATTTTCCTCTATTCGCAAAAGCTATCCTAGAAACCTTAGCAGGTCTTACAACGTTATGTTTTTAAATGCACAATCGCATGAACCACTAGTGACACTGTGTGTTGCCTTTAGTAGTATACAAAGGCATCATTGTGGTTTTAAAGCCTTTTTTTTTTCTCAGTATGTTTTCCTGCTGGCATATAATTTCATGTACATAGCACTTAAACAGCAGTTTCATTCTTAAGTGTCTCAACAAAACTCCCACTCAATAGGTTTTGTAGTTTAATTAGTCATAAATGGAAAAAATAACTTGTGCTCAAGTAACCCTTACCATTAAAGTAGTATAGATGCTTATAGTATTTTGACTCTATAATTTTTCTTTCTCTTTCCTTTCTTTTTTCTCCTAAACAGTAGTTGTGAACTAGTTGTCCAGTGATTGTTTTCCTATTGTCTTTTTACCCCCACTTTACAAAGTAAAATGAAACTAAAGTTTTTTTCCTTTGAGAGTTGTGCTGCACTCAGGCAGCTGCTTTTCCATGAACTGATAGAAGGCTGCTGGAAAGGGGTGTAGCATTAAGCAAATCCAGGATAGATTAGTCAGTGAATGAGATGCTAGTAGCATTACACTGTTGTCTGTTTTAAAATAGATTGCTATTCCAGAACTTCAGTCTAATAGGAATAGCTTATAAAGTTGTCTGTGTGCCTCTAGTCTCAGATACACTTCTGGATAAATTCTCCTGCAGATTTCTTCAGGGAGAAGATTGAGGAAAGGTGAGAAACTGGAGTCTCTTATCTGTAGACTTCTAAATAAACTTGGGATTTTGGATTGTTTTATGTGAATGATGGTTGTCCACAGAACTGCATCAGGGGAGTGGATGCTTGCAGGGAAGATTATAGCTTAAAGATGTTCTAAAATTTGTTTATGCTGTACTTCTGCATGTATTTGCTTTCTGCTTCTTTACTGAACCTATACTCTCTGAAATCATGGAATGTAATTAGTATCTGTGTAATACCATATAGTTATATTTAATAACAGTTACATGTAATACCATGGACTTATTAATTTCCATTTTTGCAGATTTGTCAAAATCTCTTCCCTGAACTTGAACATTTAATATTCTTTACCATTTTAACAAAACATCAGCTGTAAATGTTATGATCTTTTTTACTCAGATTTGCACAGCTCTTTCTAATGGAACATAGTTCACATAACCCTTCATTTTCACAGTAATACTAATAGTGAGAACAGCAATGATAATAATAGTCTGAGTTCCAGGACAGATACTCAACAAATGTCTGTAAGATTAGCTAATGAAATTAAATGCCAGCCAAATTTATTAACATTAATATTAGTTCAATTCTGGAAAGGTTTCACTGTTTAAATGTGATATGAAAAGTAGGATGGGCTTTAAGGCTTTGAGATGTGGCAGCTTTTTCACATGACTTTGTCTTTCAGTGGATCAGTAGCAAGGTCTGTATTGCTTGGAGCTCTGCCGTGTTGCTCTTCTGCAGTTTTCCAGGGTATTGGTCCATGCTTGCCCTCAGACTCTGTCTGCTCTGCTGATCCACACAGCAGGAGAGGTCAGTTGCCTAAATGTGCTGGCAGCTTCCTTGGCACACACTGCTGCATTTGGAAATTCAGTCTGAGACAGCATTATGAATTTTTCAGTGCTCTAAAACTAGGTCAGTTAAAAAGAAAAGAAAAAAAGGCTCATAAAAGAAGCCTAGTATGCATGCGAAGCTTTAAGCTGCAATACCGAAGCCAAAGTTGCAAAAGAAGAGCAAAGTCTAGAGTTGTGTTCTATCTTGTTTGGTTTAATATCCCTCACTTAGGATCCTTGATGTGCACCACAATGATTATAGAACATTTCAATTTGCAGCAGGCTGTCTTGGATGTTTCTTGCTCCCTTTGTACTGTTTCTCTAGGTCCCAGTTTCAAAAATACCTATCCTAATTTCACTTCTGTTCTCAATCCAGTGGAAGAGAAGTCTTTGGTGAGCAAGATTTCTTTGATACACAGAATTACCTCTCAAATAAGATCAGATTTCTTCCTGCTAAGCTCCTTGCCGTGTCCTGAAGATTTGCTGTGCATTAAGCAGTTTCCAGAGGTTAATCAAACCTTCAGCAACTCTGGGGAGCTTGTGCTTATTCAACCCTGCTTTGTGGCTCTGTGCCTGCAAAGCTTGGGGAGGTCATACAGATGGCCCGCCTGGTAGCAGTGCACTGCCACATACCATTTTCAGCATGTGGTACCCAAGTAGAGCTCCAGAAGTGGGAGCTGGTGTGAAGGACGTGTGGTCTGCATGGCAAGGGGACCCCTTCGGTATGAGAACGTGCCATATTCACACATCACTAGAGAAATATGTCTTGGACTGTTTTCCATTTCCATGTTGTTTTCTGGTGTATTCTAGACATTTCCAGTCTAATGGTCAGTGAGATGAAAAATACAAATCCCTGTCTTTCTATCCAGATTTTTTTTCCTCTAAAAGCTCTAGAAATTCTCAAAGCTGCAGTCACTTCGGGACATTTAAAATTGGCAGGGGCAGAGAAGATTCAACTACAGTTTCAGGGAATAATTCTTCAGCGTTTTTAAAACCAAGCAGACAGTCTTTATGATGCTGCTCTCCTGCCACTTTTATGTAGGTACTATATTTCTAAATCTGTGTCTTCTATTAGTGAGTAATATAATAACTGTAATGCAGTGTTTTGTTAATAGTGACTCAGGGTAAATCTCAAGTATCTTACACATTACTCTGAAAAATTGGAAACTCCAGTCAGTGTAAAGTATTCAAAGTGCAGTGCAGGATTTATATATTTTCAAGTAGGTCTTTGAAGAATAATATCAACTGCTTATCTTCTGTCCAATTACATTGAAAAATGACCTTAAAATTCTTAGCCTTTTAGTACTTGGTACTTTTGAGGAGTGCATATAGAATGATGCAACTAAATTTGATTGCCTTCTAAGAGGTAATCAGCCAGAATTGTTTCTATGTGCTAAGGCCCAGCTAGTAAGTAGGTGGGGAGTAGTGAAAGAAAACTGTAATAGACAATATAAACCAGAGCACTTTCTGTTTTCCCTGTATGGAAACACATTTTAGGTTTCTCTTCCTTGAAGGTGACAGGGTGTTTTTATTGCAGGCCATATTCTTAGCAATGCATATCTGCCTAAATACACAGTCATTTTCTTGATGTAAGTGAAAACTGATTTCTTCGTTGGTTTCAGCAGGACTCTTAAGTATTGCCTGTTTCTTACTTCTTGGACTATAGCTTGCTTTATCCAGAGGATTTTTTTTATTTTCACTGAAAAAGGAGTCAAACTAAATTTTAGTGAAATAACCAAATTAGATGTAATTTTTTCTGTTATTTAAAAGGCTAATAAAAACTTAATAACATGTCTGTTGATTCAGAATACATACTTAATGGAAACTGATTTTGTCTTGGAAAAACAATTCTGAGGCAAACTGACCTCATTTGCATTATATATCAAAGAAGGAAACAAAAATAGACTGGCCAGGCTAAAGTTTTGAAAGGGAAAATTTAATTTCAGAATACAATCAGACTTCAAATTAATCCCTCCCATGTATTTCAAAGACCTGGGAAATCAATGGGTTCTACTAATAAATTCTTTTTTTGTCTTTGTTTTTAATGCTGTTTTCTGCACAATTCAAAGACTAATTAATTTTAATTTTCTTTCTAGCTGTTCTATCAGTATTGCTGTGAAAGGATGAAAGGAGTTCCCCTCTGCCCCTTGCCCCCCCCCATTTTAGTTTCTATTTCACAAGTCTTAATGTACTTGCTTGGTACTGTTTATGTTATGTTGATTGCTGTGCCTTGATTATCTTTTCCTTATGCCCTGTACACTGCAGATGGTGGATTTGATGTGAGACTCCACCAGCTGGGCGGCACCTGTTATGTAAGCTCTGGCTGCTGAGGGCTCTGTGCAGCCTTCCTTCATCTCGCCAAGAGCTTATTCCAGCCTGTCAGCAGATAACCCCTGGGCAGGTGGGAAGGTGAGTCTGTGCCAAACCCTGACACCAGTGTCACATGAAGTGCCTGTCAGTGGCCCTGCAGGACTCCCCGAGCTGTTGGTGAGTGCTTGCTCTGGCCCAGCCTGGGGGTCCCCGTGGGTGGGTCTCTATGGGTCAGGCTGTAGCACTCCTGGACACAGCCAGTGACTGCTTGTTGAAGGTTGTGGAGAGACCTTTTAGGGGTGGTCCACAGAATGGGGCACACCAGTGTGTTTTTCCTCCATTTCTCATCTGTGGTTTTGGCGAGAAGGAAGTTGGACCAAATAAGCGTGGGAGGTTGCTTAGATCTATAGTTCTGTGCTGCAGTGACCTGTGCTGAGTAGTGCTCAGTCATCAGATCTGGCAGCTGGCTGGTCAGGTAAAAATCTTGGGAGATCCTGTTCTATCAGGTTCTAAGTAATTGTGTTTGTCTGTAGGGGTCCATCCCAGAATGACTGTGGGGTCAGTTCAAAAGATGAATATTTCAGTCTTTCTGCTGAGGTTAGGGGACACTTGACCAAGCATCCACCTGTATTCTACTTCAGTATGAAGGGTTCAGGCTTATTAAACTTCTAAATAGGTTGCAGAGTCTCCTGTCTTCTGCTCTAAGTTAGAATTGTAGAATTAAGTTTCAGGCAAGAGTTAGTGTGTTCCAGTGGGAAGGAGTATTTTTGGCTGCTTTTTTCTTTTTACACCAGGATTTCTTGGGGTTTTTTTTTGTTTGAAAATGGCATGTAGAACAGGCACTTCATTGTGATGAAGGAGTGAGTACAGTGCAATTGTTTGTTATCTCTTCCTGCTTCTCTTTTTGGTGCTTTGGCCAATAAGTGAGGTTTTGCACAGAAGCCTTGAAGATGTTTGTGTTCTGTTTCAGCCAGGTCTGCTGCATTTGTTAATATTCCCTGTGGGAAAACAATGCCGTGTCTTAGGCTAAGAACAGTGGAATCATTTCGGCTGGAAAAGACTCTTAAAGTGATCAAGTCCAGCATGTGTTGGTTTGACATTGCTCCCCAAGCCCTTGCTGCAGCTTGGATTTACCCATAGTCTGCAGAGCCTTGGGGCTGCACCTGCTTCAAGTGGAGCCATATCTATGAGTCCAAGTCTCCTCAGGGTTATACCTGCTGCAGCATAGATTCACTCAGGCACAGTCCTTTGAGGTGCACTTGCTCCAGTGTGGCCTTTGTGGGCCATAATACGTACAGAGGTATACCTGCTGTGGCACAGTCAGAACCACAGCCACAGGCGCTTTGAGAGGTACCTGCTCCCACGTCATCTGCAGGTCACAGTTCCTTCAGCTCAAGTTCACGCTGGAGTTCCAGCCTGTCCAGTGGAGCAGCACCGAACCAGCAGCAATACCCTGCCCACCTGCCAGCCCAGGCTCATCACTGTGGCTGTTACCAAAACATTCCCAAGCACAGCAGGAAGGTGGTAAGAATTATGTTCATCATGTCTGGTTTTTATCAAGCAATAACTGGCAAAATGAATGCTGTGCCAGCTAACAGTAGTAATTCTGGGATATATGGAAATGGGTGGTGTGTGGGCCTGGGCAGAGAGGGCAAGTTGTTTGTGGAGGTTCTCCATGGTCAGTGCCCTGTTAGTATTTCTTCCTACCTGAGCTGGGAACATACAGGTCTGTGTTCAGCCTGAAACCATGCTTTATTTTGTATTTTGAATAGTTGGGGTTTTTTAACAATTCACATGAAGCTCAGGGGTGTATTTTAAATAGTCATTCTGTTTTCTGGCATTCACAGAAATAAAACTGAGAGTGCTTCTCATGTAAATCAAAAAAATGTGCTCAGGGCAAACCTTGAACAAATGTTGACTTCCTTTGGCTGCAACAGCCATGCATTCAATATTACTTGAGCATAAACAAGGAAGTAGAGCTATTACTTTCCCTGTAGTGTCTGTCTGCACAGTAGAGCTTTTGTGTCACCTGTGGTCTGTGCTACAGGTCTTGGGGGACTCTTCTGCTGGGCTCTCATCTTTTATAACAGATAGGTCTTCTATACACAGGATTATACTAGGTTGTTGGTATTTTCTTGCAACAACTGAACTTTCAAAGCTATGATTAAAAAAAAGGGGTCAATATTTTTCTTGCAGATGACTTAAAAAAAAAAAAAGCCTGCTATTTTAAATTCAGTTTTGTTCCAGAGCTGGGTGCATGGTGCATGTAATCTACTAAACACAAGGCATGCTGTTCTTCAAGGGAATTTTTAAAAATTGAACTAATCCCCTACCCTAGGGTAATACTTTAAAAATCCTCATCTCTTCAGACTAGACAGCAGAGGGGCTGAAAAGGAAACTAGTGAATGAGTTGCAGTATCCAGGGACAGCCTCATTAAAACCACCTGGTATTCTGACAAGCTGAGTGGTAGGAGACCCTCCTGTGTGACTTCCTTCACATTCACTGTAATAGGAGCTACAGCAGTTTAAGCACTCAAAGCCAAGTGGCTTTTTGCCTCTCTGAAAGACACATTTAATGAAAGAGACCAATTTGTAAAACACAGTGCTTGGAGCACTGGTCTAACAGCTTCTGTGCTTTCATGTGCTCCCTTCAAAGCTGCCTAAAACCAGGTCACTTTTTATATATCTCTGAAGATGGGACCAAAGTCTGTAAAGCCAGTGGTCTCTTTCTTGGTTTTAATTCGTTTTCCCTTCATTCAGAACTTCCTTAGAGTTGTGATGCAGGGCTTAAACTGAATCTGCAGCAGTGTTAGGCTTGCACAGGTCTTAAAGGATTGATACATTTGTTTAATCTGTCTTGTGTTGCTTTTTATGGTGGTTTTGTTTTGGTTTTGGTTTTCTTTTGCTCACTTATTGTGTTTTTTAAAGTTACTATTTGGTCAGATAAATTCTTGAGAAGTTCTTCAGGCCACCAGTCAGCCAGACTGGAGAAAAAAATAATTGTTGGTCCTTCATTGTATTTGGATCACTCTTGATTTCCTTGTTTTGGCTCTCTCTTAGAATTTTTTTTTTTTTTTTACAGTAAGAGCCCTTTTGTATGATATCAGGATAGATTTTGCTGGATTGGATTACAGGAAGGAATGTAGACCATAAATAGATGGTATATGTACTGCTCACATCAGGTATACTGAAATAGCTCATCTCAAAAGACAGGGGAAGCCTAGCCAGTTGGCCAAGTGCCAGGAGGTTGCAGGGCTGACAGTTAGGTGTCAAGCCTGAAAGGGAGATTAATGGTAGGCTGTGGTCTAAAAAAGAGCATGCTGAGCCCCAGGAGGAATTCTGCAGGAGCAAATTCAGGAGGAGCTGTGTGCTGGTGCCTCAATGCAGTTTTGCCTTTCTCTTGACTCCTTTGTCCCCATAGGGTTCTGGCATTCCCATATGGTTTGTCTCTGTGATCCACGTGGACTGGCTAGCTGCCTTCTGTGCATTCCTTCTGATGGAATGTATTCAGGAGGGGCTTGTCTACACAAGTTTTTTGAAGGAAATCCTTCTTCTTAGTGAGCCTTTTCTGCACAGCCCGTTAACTACAAGGCTCCTGATCATGTTTGCAGAAGATGGTAGTAGTTCTGTATTTCTTCTTTTGAGGAGCAGAATTGTCCATACCTGCCACTCTGGAGGCTATAGCCATAAGTTACAGCTATTCTCTGGTGATGAGGATGTCACTGCCCAACTAAAGACGCTTGTTTAAATAATAGCTTATAGTTTGTACATGACATGCCTGACATTGCTCATGGAGGTTTCCAGACTTTTCGTGTGGACAACCTGTGCTGCTGTTCTCAAGATCAAAGAGCAGAATGGGGCCAGAATTCTGCCTCTGAATTGCTGTGACACTGTACAGCAGATGAGTGGTTTCCCAAAGCCCTGCTTTGCTAGAGTGTTATACACCATTTAAACTGTGAAATTGTCAAGTTTCATATAAAGAGTTTTTTATTACCTGAAATACTTTTACAATTGTGATGTCAAACAGGTTAAAGTAGAAAACAGCTGTAGGCCAGAATTCAGGCCATCCTGCAAGAAATTGTCATTTTCCCAGATGGAGGAAAAACAGAATGTAAGGTGTGGGTTTAGGGTTTTTCAGTTTGCCTGGGGATTGGGTGTCCTTCCACATAGATCTTTTTCATCTGAGGTATAAAATAATAAAATTAGGGAGAATATATGGTGCTAAGAAAGATTGGTTTGGTGGGAGAATACTGAAGAATTTTCTCATTTGTCATTTGGTCTCTTCCCTAATAAGAATTTCAGGATTTGGCTATTAGCTGTATGTATACATACAGTATTTGTCAGGGGTTTCACTCTATTTACATCCAGAGAATAATACAATTATGTATTATTTTAAGTTTCTGTCAGCCATGAAAATGGCCCTTCAAACATGAGTAAGCCAAAAAGAGTAACAAAGGCATTCTGGAAGAAGTATATTTTCCCCTGTTCCAGTTACAAACTGCATCAGTTAAGTTCACAGCACACACAGTAAGAAGCACCCCTGGTTCAGAGAGGTGACAGAGAGAGTTGCAGGCTCTGAGGGGAAGGAGAAGCCAGGCTTTCTGCCTCACCCTGAGGCAGATTTGTCTGTTGGCAACGTGGCTGCAGCACAGAGAAGTGAAGTGACTTGGAAAATTTCTTCAATGCATCTCAAGGCAAGGAGCAGTGTCCCAGGGGCTGGGTCAGTCACCTTGGCCTCTCTGAAGGAGCAGATGAGTGCTTCTGTTCCACTCCAGTTCCCATTTAATGAAACCATCACCAGCTGCCTTTTCCTTGCCCTCAGGTCATGCCTCTGACCTCTTTTCCTCTTGCTCACACAGGAGATTGGGGGTTCAGAGGGCAGCTCCACCTGGGAAATGTCACATGCCCTCTGCTAGAGTGGCGCCTTAGATGACTCTCTACCTAAGCTTCAGTCATTGAGTTACTGGTCTGATTCACTCGCCCTCTGTCAGGTGCATCTGCCCTGGCAGTTGGGTGTCTCCCTTGTCCACCAGTCGTGAATGCTGCAGGCTGAGAGCAGGGAAGGTGAGCGCTGCCACTGCCTGCGCTGACTCAGAGCTCTCGTGCCCAGCTCACCATCCTCAGGCGTGCGGCTGCACGATCAGCACTTGCTGATCAACTCCTGCTTTTCAAGGTTAAAAAAGAAAGGTGAAGAAGAAAAAAGTGATATGCTTCTTTAAAGGTAAGTGGTTGCTCGTGTATTTGGGTAAGTACTTCTGTGTCTGTGCTGCCAGAGTTAAACTGGTGAAAAGGTAGGGTCATGCTGTCATTCGGTGAAGCGTATGGCTGTTATGTAAAGGTTTTAATTACTTTCTTCATATGTCTGCTTAGGAACATCACGCGTCTGGCAAAATTTTGAGAAGGCTCAAGGCGTTAAAGAAAGCTCATCTAAATAAAGGAGGGTTAACGTGACATTGCAGTTACTTAATCCTGTATTGTCCTGCCATGTGACTGCAGGGATACTGAGGTGCAGCATTTCTTTTGCCTGGTGCACAGATTATGCTTTTCCTGTCATCTTGCAGAATCAGTTGCTTTGTTGAACACACCATGGGAAAGAAACGGAGGGGCAATGTACTTTTTACAGCAAGGCTTCAACACACAGTGACATTTCCAAGGTACAGTGACAAGCTTACAGGCTGAAGAATGAATCAAAGACAATCCCTACAGTCTGCTTTTGGACTTTTACCAGAATTAAGGAGAACTACGCTCTTAAGGTCAGCTATTCAAAATTAACTAGAAGTATCTGGATTTATTTAGAGCAGTTAATCAGCTTTCTGTTTGACCTTTATCTATCAAGTTAGTTCTCAAATCATCAAGCTAAAGTCTGAAAATTTGTGTCAAATATTTTGCATGTGTCAAATGTACTGCACAGACAGTGAGCACCCCGCTGCTTTCTTGCACAAAGTTTGTAGTTTTAATTGCAAAGCCTCTTTTACCGTGCGGCTGAAGATCCTGACACACTAAATCTGTTAGTGAGGAATGGATGAATTTGAACAGGACATGCAATATGTAGATGTGCCAGATTTGTTTTTGAACAAATTTACAAATTTTCAAACTAGCCTTTGGACTTTCTGTAAGCTGCTATTTCTTTTTTTTCTTTTGCTGCATTTGTCACAGTGTCCATAATGTGCAGGATTGCACATTCATACAGCATTATTTCATTTAAACTTCAGGACATCTTGTTAAATGGGGAAGTGATTACCCTATAGACTATGACAACAGGATATGTGAATGAAGGAGGTCTTGGAAAATACCGCTGTTCCAGGTGGCATCACGAGGACAGCAGAGATGATGATGGGCACCTGGAGTGCCATGAAGGAGATGGAGAGGGCAGACAGCACAAGCTGACCCCATTTGAGAAACTAATGCAGGATATGTCTCATAATGAAAAGGTGGTGAAAGAATTAACCCTGGGAAAGAGAATTGCCTTCTACCGAGTCAGAGGAGAAATAGGAAGTGGGAATTTTTCACAAGTGAAGCTTGGAATTCATTCCCTAACCAAAGGTAGGTACCATTGCATGCTGAGTGCCGTATATAAATGGCCTCCAGTGGGAAGAAAGGTGCTATGTGAACCCTAAACACAAATATAGTGTGTATGTGTATTTTTAATGTTGCTGAGTTTATCTATAGGCGGGGTCACACATAAATGCTCAGGGTCAGATTAGGCTTTAAAGAAACTAGATATATTTTCTCTTAATGGCAGCTATTACAGAAGTTCATCACAGCACTTCATGGAGTTAACACATCTCATCCTGTGGCTCAAACACTCCACACACCCCTTCTACAACCTGCCCTGTCCATCTGCCCTCTCCCCTGCCCCTCATTTGCTCATGGCCTGCAGGGATACAGGTGACGAACGCCCAGGACAGTGGGCTAGGCATGCTCCTGCCTGCAGCCAGAGGTAGCAAGGCTTCCTTTGTTTCATCACAAATTTTCCTAGTGTGAACAAAAATTTTATTTGGTCACAGTAATTTTGGTGAGAAGTGTTATGCCCACTTTACTGACTCATTTGCTGATGGTTCTTCACTGTAAAAAGCTGGGATGGGGTATATGTGTGGGAGGAACAGGTGCAGGGAAACAAGCTCTGGTATTGCCAAACTGCTGTTTGTGTTGAATTGTCAGTTATTTTTTTCATTTTAATTATCAGCTGTCCTATTTCTTCTTCTGCCTTTGTCTGACAATAATAGAAATTGTTGTTTTCCATCAGGATGTCTAGTTTTCTCTGTATCTTTGTACACTACTGTCTTCCTTTTCTTCCTTTTCTTCCTTTTCTTCCTTTTCTTCCTTTTCTTCCTTTTCTTCCTTTTCTTCCTTTTCTTCCTTTTCTTCCTTTTCTTCCTTTTCTTCCTTTTCTTCCTTTTCTTCTCACAGTCTTTACTTTTCAGTTTGATTTGCTCCCCTTTCCTTCATCCTCTTACAGGTGAGAGAATGAGATATCCCCAAAAACAGTATTATCTGTTGTTATTTTCTCTAATCACCTCTTTCAGCCCAGATATAAGAGAGGTGAAAGCTCACAATTATCCCTTGGGTGCAGAAGTTGCTGCACTGGGAATCTAAGTGGAGAACTGTTGGTACTTAATTTTAAGCCTGCCAACACCCAAGGGCTGCTTAAACTGTGTGTTGATTTTTTGGTTATGCTTGTTTCAGAAAAGCATCTCTGTTCTACTTGGCCCGCAACAAGTTGTTTCCTCTTCTGTGACTTTTTTTTCTTCCAGAGGTAACAGTTTTGCACTTACTGTTGGAGGAAATGCTGCTCCTGTACTGGGAACACAAGGAATGCTAGTGAAAGGCAGTTAGAAATTTGATCTGGATGAACCCTTTACTAGCTGAACTTACTTAGGAAACAGATTGCTTTAGTATCTGAATAGAGCTGATTGAAAAATTTTGAACTTCAGTGAATACAGTAAGCTCAGATAAACTAAATACCAAAACCAAAACTGTACTTTTTCTTTTTCTGGAAAAGGTTCTTTTTCAATTGAAATCTCTCAAATTATTTTTCTTTTGTTTGTTTGTAACTTTTTTGGTTAAAATGTTCACTGGAAAGGCAGTTAATTTATTGATGCTACATTTGTAACTGCCATGAGGAAGGGAGAAAGAAAGATAAACATTTTCGGTCTCCTTAATGCCTGTGAGCTTATCTGTGCTAATAAAATACAGTACATGGACAGAAAAACAGGAACGTTCATACAGGCATTCATGTATACACACCACCACCACACACAGAGAGGATTCTCTTTTTTGCAGTAGATACAAATTGTTGTGTTGGCAATGAAATGATGTTCCTGCAAAATATAATGAGTGCAAGTCTTTTTTTTAATCTGATTATGTAAATAAATGGCTTCATCATTAATTCTGTTTGGGTCTCTGTGGTAGAGGGTGGTGTATGTGTCAGGGTGTTGTTCAGCTCTTCAGTTAACTGCCGGTTTTGTGCAGTGTCTCTCCTTACATGTCATCCTGTATCAAAAAAGAAAAAAATTGGTTTTTACTAAGATGAGCCTTTGTAACAATTACATGTATATGCTCTTCTGTTGCCCTTCTGATCTGTTGCAGCAGGACACATGATTTCTAGCAGGGGAAGGCAGAGAGAAAGAGAGAGGGAAAAACCTCAGGATCATACTGGATGACGAACCCTGTTTCCATCACAAGGGCTGTCTTGGTTGTTTAGAAAAAAACAGAAAAATCTTTGGTGCTATGATGTGATGCCATGTCCCATGGCTTGGACAGGTGCTCTCTTCACTGGATAAAAAGCTGGCTGGCTGGCTGGCTGGACCCAGGGGATGGTGCTGAATGGAGTTACATCCATCTGGGGCTGGTCACTAGTGGAGTTCCACAGGGCTCAGTGGTGGGGCCAGCCCTGATTAATATCAGTCAGTTTGCAGGTGACACCAAGTTGGGTGGGAACACTGACCTGCTGCAGGGCAGGAAGGCTCTGCAGAGGGTCTGGCCAGGCTGGGTCCATGGGCTGAGGCCAGTGGTGTGAGGTTCAACCAGGCCAAGTGCTGGGTCCTGCCCTTGGCTCACAACAACCCCAGGCAGCGCCACAGGCTGGGACAGAGGGGCTGGAAAGGACCTGGGGGTGCTGGTGACAGCAGCTGAACGTGNGCCCAAGTGGGGGTTGGCCTGTTCTACCAGGTAGCAAGGGACAGAACAAGAGGATATGGTCTCAAGTTGTGCCAGGAAAGGCTGATATTTAGGTTGGGCATTAAGAAAAATTTCTACACCAAAGGGGTGGTCAGGCCTTGGAATGGGCTCCACAGTGAACTAGTGAAGTCACCATCCCTGGAGGTATTTAAAAGATGTGTAGATGTACTATTTAGGGACAACATTTAGTGGTGGGCTTGACAGGTTCATGGTGGACTTCATGATCTTAAAGGTCTTTTCTGATTTCTATGTGTATTGTGTTATTCAGGGGCATTGCTCACCATATTAACCTGAATTTTGGCAGATATTTTCTCCAGATATTCATGGAGTCTCTTGCTAAGGGCTGTTGGGTCCCTAAGTCCTGTATAGTCTTTATTTTACATGCCTTCCAGCTGACAAAGGAAGAGTGAGAGCACAGCTGTATAGAAGTAATTAAGAGCATCAAAAATTTACAGCTAGCAAGAAGTCCGTCTCATGTTACACAAATTGCAAAAGCAGGAATGTTCAGGCACCCACTTTGCTTTTGTTAAAAGCAATTTTAACTTGGTTTTATTTGTATTTTTTTCCTTCTGCCATCACAGTATACGCCATTTCTTCCTGAAATTATTTCCTGTCCTGTTCCTAGTTTCTCTTACTAAAATTTCATGTGGCACTTTTCAAACCTCACTGCATATAGTCAATCAAAATCTCTTTCAACTCTTGTAATAATTATTTTTTGTAAATAAGCTGCCTGCTAAAAATGCCCTTCTGTTCAGCACAGCTGCTAAGCAAGAGTAATAGAGGATTTGTAAACCAGGCATTGTTTGGAAGCAGAAAGGAAGAGCTTAGAATAGGGAAGGAAGGTGCCAAATCCTTTGCACTCTAGGTTTCTTTGCATGTCATGCATTTGCAACAGCGATGATGTAGATTTCAAGGAGCTTGGTCTGAATTTATGGTGGTGTTTGAATAGGATGAGGCCCTCAATTCTAAACCTTTTTTTCCCCTCCTCTTTCCTTTTAAAA
This sequence comes from Rhipidura dahli, assembly GCA_013399225.1. Classification (NCBI taxonomy): domain Eukaryota; kingdom Metazoa; phylum Chordata; class Aves; order Passeriformes; family Rhipiduridae; genus Rhipidura; species Rhipidura dahli. The sequence continues at coordinate 59,714 of VXAC01008090.1, forward strand.
ATTTGCAGGAAAACTTGGCCAGGAGGAAAAGTAGATTCCAGCAAAATGAAAGGCAAAAAATATAATTTAGAAGACTTTATTTTAAAGCCCAAATATCCCCAATTTCTGTAGATCAAGATGTAATGATACAATTACATGGTGGAGATTTTAACAGTTGTAGGCACTGAGTTGGGTAAATATAACCTACTGCAGGCTGCTGCTCTTTCCTCTTGGTTTAGGAGATCAATGTGCTATGAACATGACAAGAATCTTTCACTAGGTTAGCAGTCATTGTGCTGCCAGCACCACTGTCAGCAGCTGCATTTCCTCCTGGTTCACCTCACCTCCACACCATGCAGGAGGTACTTGCTTCCCTGAGGGGCTCCCCAGAAAGCATGGAACAAGCCATAGAGAAGCAGTGAGGTCAAGAAAACTGCCCTGTACTCAGCACAGACTCCTGAAAACAGGCACATCAAGGGATAATTCAGGACCTTCCACCACAAGAATCACATGTGCATCAAGCATCTGCTGCACTTCAGCAGGGACATCAATTGATGCATGTATCATACTAAAAAAATGTAAATATACCAAACGTGGAGTTTTCTTGATCTGTACAGGTACATGCATAAGTATCCTTAACATTTCCTTTATGTATGTTGAAATACTAAACTTGAGTTTAAAACTTTATAACATTCAGTAAAAACATATTGAATGCTTTTATACCAGAACATGTGTACAAAACTAATAGCCTTCTCACTCTTTGCTTATAACAATGAGTGAACAACACCTTTTTTCTAATTTATTCCTGTTTACTAGAAACCAAGGTGAAGGTTTTTTTCTGAAAGATATATAAAAGTGATTAATTAGTAAGAAATCTGTGATTGTTTGACTAAGATAGTCTTGAGGAAAAACAAAAAACCCCAAAAACCAAAAATCCCTTCTTGCCAGGAATAAACAGTTGTTTTTATTGCTGTGATCCATTTTAATTTTGCTGTCCTGACAAGTTATACAAAGCCACTGTAAACCTGTTTTAACCAGACTAATCCTTCAAATAGCAGCTGTATTCAGAAGGGTGAAGACAAAAGCTGTAACCTACAGACTAATACATAAGGGTAATTGTGATTGACCTACTCATACCGCTCTGAGCTACCCTGATGATGTGGTGCAGCTGCAGATATATATATGTGTTTTATGGCCCTTGTCTTCACTATATCTATGCTCTAGAAACATGTAGGACTTAACAGCAGCTTGGTTATTACCAGAACAGCTTACGCTGGCTAGATTTGCTGTTTTACAGGATCCCTGTGACTTACTCCACTGCTCAGAGTAAAATAGCCAAAGCCTCTAAATTTACCCCAAGTCTGTCTGTCTGTCTGGTCTGAAACAAAGCATCCAAATTTAGCACACCTATTAGCCTCCAACTGCGTGGTTCATCTGAGGAGCTCTGAGCTAACAACAAAAGCACAAACTTTCTCTACCAGCACTGGACACCAAAAGCAGATGCTGTACCTTCAGACCTGTCACAGTGAAGCACACCAAGGCAGCTGATGATTTGATCAACCCTTGCAATATTCTACCAGCTTTGAGCTACCTCAGCACTGAGTAGAATGTCCTAGACAGAAAGGGGCAGGGGTTGTGTGAAAGAGTGCAGGTAGGCTCCTGCAGCTTAGTTTACACTAATGAGGAGAAATGTTATTGCACTTCTACAACCAAGCATTGTTGTAAGTAAATAGTATTACCCTTTGTACCTATTGCATTAACAACATGGAAAAAATGGTTTTCTTCTCAGAGAAAGTTGCAATTAAGATTTTGGACAAGACAAAGCTAGACCGGAAGACTCAAAGGTTGCTGTCTCAAGAGATATCCAGTATGGAAAAGCTGCACCACCCAAATATCATCAGGCTGTATGAAGTGGTGGAGACTCTCTCAAAACTGCACCTGGTGATGGAGTATGCAGGAGGTGGGGAGCTCTTCACTAAAATCAGTACAGAAGGAAAGCTGCTAGAAACAGAGTGTAAAATAATCTTCTCCCAGATTGTGTCTGCTGTGAAGCACATGGTAAGTTGCTCCTACACAGGGACTCACTACTTTTAGCACATTTTGTGGATATTTCTTTCGACTTTCAACAATAGGTTTACTGTTAGCCATATTTCAGGCCCACATTTCTGAAAAGCAAAACAGCTAGAGAAGAGCTATGTTAAAGGTATCTGAGAGTATTCATATCCACCTCAACTTACTGCCCCTCCATTGACAGCTTTTGGGAGGAGGCTGAACTGGGAACACCTGGTCGATGGAATCATCCTTTTAGCAAGTGTTCTGTTTGCTTTAAAGTGCTGTGGGCACCAGTGAACAAAGCTTTGTTTCTTCTCTCCCCATTTCAAAACATAGGATCAGTCACTCTTCCACTTCCAGAGAGGCTGGTTAGATGTTGCAAACATCCAGCTTACTTATTAATGAATATGGGAGTCTGTCGCTTAAAGACAGTCAATTCCTGGTCCTCACTTCGACGCAAATCTGTGAGGTTTGACCCAGCAAATCACTTCTTGCCTAGTCTTCAGTATATACACTCAGTATGATGCTATCTGTGTAGAGCCCAAAGCATTTTGTCAAGGCAGAAAAGGAGCAGTTAACTACTAAGGTACATCTCCTCTAAACTTTGCAGGGTAATTTAAAAAAATAAAAACACTGAGAACTGTTCTTGAAGTCTGAGAAGTAGCATTCGTTAGAATTGGCTCAGGGTGCCCTCCGGTGGCTCATGTTCTCCTTGCCACGTAGTAGCTTCTGGTGAAGTCAGAAACAAGGGTGTTCCCAGGTCACACATCTAGAAACTGCATCACACACTGCTCGTGGCTTACATAAACAGCATGCATTTCTTATGTATTTTGACAAAATGATCGTATGTGCTTTAAGTGGTGCATTATTTTCAACACCTCATGCACAGAACAGGCACCCTGCAGCTACAGGAACTGAATTTATGTTTTAAAATTACACCACATCTATTTCTTGGAATTAAACACAGACTATTGAGCGGGCTAACCTCTTCACTTGTACACAAAGACTTCTGCACATTTCACTTTTGCTAAGTCATCACATCCAGGTTACATAAATCCCATCTCACTGCTGCCAGTCCACAAGGACAGAGCATCCCTTGCCGTTACTGATGAGAGTTGAAATAGGATGCCAAAGGGCTTCCTTATTGCCTCCAGATACTGCACAATGTTACTCCAAATGATGAAGCAGAGAGTGCTCATCCATTCCTTCTAGTTATTCCAAAGATGAATCTAAACTCTTAATCAAGACAGGTATGTCATGTCTAAGCAGAGCAAATTCAGTTTGAGTCCTTAGCTACTTCTGCAATTTCCAAGGGAAAAAAGTAGAAGTTATGGTGGTATTTTAGATTTCTAAAATTAAAAGACACCTCTAAACATGAAATACTATGAGGCACAGGTCTGTGGTCCTTTTCTCCTGCCATCACCAGTTCTTCGTAGGACATTAGATCACAGAGTGTAATTGTTGCAACTTTCTTACTTTATCTGTGATAATGTTTAGCTGATGAACTAAATGCTTAATTCTCTAAGTTACATGTAGTAGCTGCAAAAACAAGTGCTATGAACCTCAAAAAAAAATACAGATTTTGCACATGAAGGTGTCTAGTCTTGTAGGATTAGCCCTCATACACTGCCCTCATACATTTGCTTCTTGGAAATAGTTACAATTAGTTAACAAGCTGAGACTGTTGTGCTTAAAAAATCCCAGCATCCTTCTTCTCCCCCTACTCATTTGTTTTTGTATCTTTGGAGAATTAAGTGAAAATTATTTAATACTTTTTCCAAGTGCAATACTTGTTTCTGACTTTGCCCAAGCTAATTCCCTGTCTCCCATGGGGTAATTAACAAATTAGAGGTAGCCATTGAGAACTTTCCTGGAAACAAACCAATACCAACTTTTCCTCTTCTTCCACAGCATGACAATAATATCATTCACCGGGACCTGAAAGCAGAAAACATTTTCTATGCCAGTAACACCTGTGTTAAGGTGGGAGACTTTGGATTCAGCACAATAAGTAAAAGAGATGAAACTTTAAAAACTTTCTGTGGCTCTCCTCCTTATGCTGCTCCTGAACTCTTCCGAGATGAAAACTATATCGGCATCTATGTAGACATCTGGGCACTGGGAATCCTCCTATACTTTATGATGACGGGCAGCATGCCATTCCGGGCAGACACAGTAGGCAAACTGAAAAAGTGCATTCTTGAAGGGACATACACTTTGCCTCCCTGTCTCTCAGAAAATTGCCAGAAACTGATAAAAGGAGTCCTTCAGCCAGTACCAACCAAGCGATACTCTGTCAAACTGATTATGAACAGTGAATGGATGCAAGGAATACAGTATCCCAAACCATTACAGACATTTAAACTGGACCCAAAGTATTTATCAGACACCAGTACACTCAAAGAAGAAGAAATTGAAGTGAAAAATACTCTTGAAGATCTGGGAATCACAGAACAGCACATTGTAAACAACCGGGGAAGAGGTGCACGCAGCTCCATAACAGGGGTCTATAGAATTGTGTTGCACAGAGTACAGAAGAAAAGGGCACTTGAATCTGTTCCTATCATGTCCCAGCCAGATCCAAAAGAAGACAACTCAAGGAACGGAATCAGTTCTTACAGTGGGATTAAGCACACATCCAAGCTGTGTTCTATTTTATAAAATTGCACTGCAGGCTTTATGCTCAGCACCTTTGACAAAGGGGATTATTCACTTATCCTTAACTTCTAGTATTTTTTTTGTAATTTTTAAATAAACCAAAAATGCCTCATTTTCTTTGCATTTCTCAAGTGACAGTGAAGCACTCAAATACAGAGCTCTCGTGCATTTGTTTGACCCTTTCTCCAGACACTTGGTATAGCCAGTGCGGAACCCAGTACCTGAAAGGATCATGAGTGGAGGGGATCTTTATTAATAAACACCATGCTGCTGTACTTAACCAGCTTGGGAGATTGTCTGTACAGGCATGTAACAGCTAACTTTTGAAAAGCTGTACCTAAGCTTGACAAACTTTACCTCTGCAAACCCGGACAGTTTTTGCATAGAACTAAAGTTAAGCAGAGACCAGACTATAATCTAAACAACTGCAAATTCTGCTTTTGAACTTCCTCATCAAATTTAACAAGTTAATTAAAAAAAAAAAAATTTCTTTCAAGAAACAGCAAAGCTGTTGGCTGCAGTTCCCAACTTGTCATGATTTCCAAAGGACAAATCAGGATTCACTGCTTTAACCCTGAACGTGTGAGTGCCTGACTGGTAGGGCAGCCATCCATTACCCTTCTGACACCTTCCGCTGCTTGCACAGTTCTGCCAGTCTGGAACTGCTTGGACTCCAGGTGCACTCCAATAAAGAAAGATTTAAGTGTACTCCAAAACCCATGTAGTCTTAAGTTCTTGCCTTAACCCTTGTTACCAGTAGCTGAATGCAAGCAGCAGCAAAAACCTTCTTATACCCACTGAGCATTACAGGCTTCTCCTCACTCCTGCCATCCTGCTTTGGCAACCAAAGCTGGCACAAAGCTGATTTTGACACTTGACCACTGCAAGTTAAAAGCTGGACAGTCTGACAACTCCAGTTGTTCTGAGCATCATCAAAATGCAGATACTCAAATTTGCATATTTAATGGCTTATTCTGTACTTACATCTTTAATAGCATCAACTCTAGTGCAAAGGGCAAGTGTGGTAGCTGTTCTCTGAACAGGGACAGCTGACATGCCTAAGCTAAGAGGTAGAACCTGTGATTTTAGTTAAGGTAAGATAACCAGAACAACGTGTACACAGCTGGTGCTTCCACATTTAAAGGCAGATGCCTCATCTGTCACGACACCGGTTAGACAATCAGTTCACTTTAGGAGAAGTAATTCAAATGAATGAGCAACAGAATGACTCTGAAAAGCCACCCATGGGAAACTGGACTTAGTGAGGCTCAGGTATGTACAAAGCAAGAACCAAGCCTCCTTCACAGGATTTCTGAGGGTAATAAAACCATACTGTTTTTTATGAAACAGTAATTAAGATTAATTCCATTTCATATCATAGGAATTAATTCCTCCACTATAAACAGTTTCTACATAAAAGCATTTTAACTTATCTTGAAACATGGCCCTGATAAAATTGTTTTACACCAGCCTAAGCAACTCTTTTTTCCACTTCCGTAACAGAATGACACTAAGAAGAAAGATGCAGAATGTCCACACAGCTTGTGAACCCAGAACTTTGGGCTTTAACCAGAGCCAGTTTCCTCTTTCCTGTTAAAGAAAAAGAAATCCACCCTAAAAACCCAACAAGTCAGCACTACTCCAACAGGTTTCAAGTATCTCAAACTTTATTTTAATAAAGGATCAGCCTCACAGGTCTGTGAGGTTTGTGCCAGTAGCTCGCTTCTTGGCTCGTCCACTGCCAGCAATGGACTTTGTTCCATGACAGTTTGTTTTACAGGTGCCAAGGTTAAGTTTTATCAGGGCAACCTAAATCAAAATACTTGCAAACACTATCATCATGCATTGCTCCATCATTGTCAGCAGAACAAACAGATTAGTATTCATCAATTTATAATAAACAACTATTTTACCAAGGCTTGACTGTACAAATACAGCAAGTTATCAAATCCTAGTGAGAGACAGGTAATACAAACACTTCATTACACACACAAAAAAAATTGTAATTAACAGAGAAATCATTGTTTGCTACTTTATATTAAGTAATGTAGCTTTGTAGAATTAGCAAAGAAATAAATTCAATGAAACTTCATTCTGTACATTAGCTCAACTTAAATATATATATATATATGTATGTATGTATATATATATATATTACAAGCTTAAAAGGCTCATATCGTAGTTCATTTCCAATCTGGGCTTTAAAAATCAACCAGAATGGACTCCCCATAACCACTGTATATCTATCTACTACTTGCAAAATGGATAGCTTTAGCTTGCACATTGGGGGAGGGGGGAAAGAAGTAAAAGACTCCACTCCTACATTATTACCAATAGTAAGAAGGACTTCAAAGTACAAAGCCAAATTCAAAGCTAGAAAGAGTCTTTTGGAAATGTGTTATATAACGACGAGTAATAGGCCAGAGTTCCAGACAAAGTGATGAAGATCACTCTCTTCCTTCGTTAGCCAATTAAAAGAGCTCCACAATATCTCTTAAGTTTTATTTGAAAATTCTGCCATCTTGGATATTTCTACTAAACAATCCGTTATGGTGCCAAATCAATGATCCCATTTCTTTAGAAGAAAAATTTATTACCTCCCTTCTTCTTCATCTTTCCTCCCAGACTCCTGTGACTTAAAATCCAGGTATAAAACACATAACATGTTAGGAGGAATTACACAGTTTCTAACACAGTGGATCACAGAGTTTCTTCTACGAAAACCACTTGTCAGCCTAGCCGTTCTTGATCCAGTCACTTTGACAGGGAAGAGAGATTCTATTCCAGCAATGGATGTTCTTGGTTCTGTGCCTGTCCCAAAGCAATGGGGTGATGGGAGGCAGACTGGGAGATGAAAGGGAAGGTGATAAAGTGAAAGAGAATTGCAGTATTCAGAAGGTTGACTGCTTATTGTCAAGGCACTGAGAACCCTAACATTAAAAGCTTGGACTATTTTGCACACACTTGAGTACTAGCAGAAGTAGAAGTTAACAGTGTAGGTTTCAAGTCATTTTACATGGAAGAGCAGGCAGAAGATTCCTTTTTTTTTTCCTAGTTTCTGTATATGAAGACTTTGTAATAGACTACAGCTACTTCTCAGCAATTAAAAAAGTTCAGACATGTTAAGGAATCCCCACAGCACCTGGCAAGTCCCTCTATCTCCAATATACTCCTGATTTTAGTGTTCTGAAAATACTATAAAATCAGCATACTATAATGTGATGATTTTTCTTAAGGAGCATAACAGTTTTTTCATGCTCCAGTTAAGTACTACTTTACACTGAAACTTCAGTGCTACTGCAATCCTTTTTCTCTCTCTCTCACCCTGCCCTCACACCTCGTTTCTTTCCCCACCTCACAGAGGTATCTTAATGCTCCCCATTGGAAATGGCGACAGTAACGCCTTCAGATTCTGTTGTTGCAGGGATTCTTGGCACTTTCTTAGCAGGGCTTGGGATGTGCTAAGAAGAAGGGAAAAAAAACATTAAATACAGTTTTCTAGTTTACAGACATTCATACTTCATGGCTAGTCCAACTCTCAAACAACACTCATGCTACACTGGACGGCTTGGCTTTAAGTCAATCAAATTGGTCATGCTTCATGCAAACAGATTGTGTGAGAAGAGCCAGTTTGTTCTTCTTTCATTCTTGTGCAGTTTCGTTCTTTTTAGGATGAAATGTACTTTTTAAAATTGCATGTTCAACTTTTTACTTCTGCCTTGCATGTTACAGGTGTTAACAAAGTATTCAATGTAACTTGTAAAACCACTTCCTCTTAACATACATGCACATGCTAAGACAAACATGTAAATGGTTCCAACCATTTACATCAAACTTTAAAAGAGTGCCGAGTGTTCACCTCATGAACAATGCCTGGGTGGACAACTCCAACTCTTGCTTCCAGAGGTCCATCACTCATGAGTGGGCGCCGGGCGTAAGTTCTCCTGTGTTTTTCATCCACACGCACAAGGTACCATGTTCCTTCAAAGAGATCCTCGACTGAACACTGTGGAATATAATTGGCTGTAAAAAAAGGAGTAACACATTGTTAATTGTTTCCTGGCAAGAGTTTTACCTAACACAGGCCTTTGCAGATTGGCTGCACTAAGAGAGAAAAAAACAAACCAGCATTTTTACTTCAGACATATTGGGCCAATGAACACAAGCTACTCAGAAGCAGAAAGGGTTGGACATTTACTTCATTCTACACCCTAAGCATTGAAAGTCAAGTGGATTAAGTGATCAGAATTTTGCTCTATGGCTAGAAATGATGTATATTTATTAAGTTCTTACCCAAATGATGTGTCTCCTGTCTGAGCTTCATGTTTTCAGCAAACACATCAGGTGCAATACATTTTCTTGAGTCAAGTCTTGTTTTGAGATCAGAAAGGCTGGCAGTTATTTTGTCCAGTGCAGAACCTGCAATATAGAACCATCACGTAAGGTGGAGCCAGTACTGACAACTGCACACTAGCATGTGAACATTCAAGCCCAAAAATCACTTTGCCTTATAGAATTTCAAGTATTAGACATTTAAAATATTCCCAATTACCAACTTAAAACATTTTAACAGCATCTGAAAAATATTACTTATTTGCTCAAGACACTTAAACACTCCCTGGTGCTGGACATTCTCAATGTGACACTGCTGTCATTAAAACTGCTCTGCAGGTTTACTTATGCTAATGGTTGTGTAACAAGGCATAGAGAAAGTGCTGTGCAAGGGAGGTAGTTGACATCACATCCTGTCACTCACCAGGAGTGGCATCCTGTGTGACCCTGATGGAATACAGGGTAGCAGCAAAACCAGAGCCATATGAGAACACGCTGATTCTCTGTCCCGCGAGCTGCTCTGGGGAGTACCTGAAAATCATACAACAGTTTTTTAAAGTCAGAATTAAGCCAAAGTGCCAATTTTAAAAATCTAGGAACTGCAGCTAGCTTTGGGAAAGCAGCCAGCAAATTTTAATGTCTGTAATACACAGTTAACATGCTATGTGCATAAATGCTGACTTTTAAAAACACAAATACAAATACTGCTGTTATGTGGTGAGTTCCAAAGCTGCCTAGAGCTAAACATGCCTGAGAAATGCCTAGAATATGATGAAGGCAGTCGGATTTCTGTCTTAAGCAAACTAAAGCCTAAAACGAACAAACGAATAAACACATCATGGAAAGCAATGTCAGAATGAAGAAAAAAGAAAACGCAGGAGGAGTGGTTTAACGTAAACTTAGTATGATTTTGCAAAAGACTGTATTTGAAAAAAAACATTAATTAAATGCTAATTTAATTTGGCTTTGCTTATTATAGTAAGACAGAGAAGATATTTGAATTTTCTTTTCCACTTCAGGAGTGTTCCTGGAGGAAGGGAGAAGGGGAAGGTTGGGCCTGAGAAGAGATACCACCTTACAAATATGATCCTACTTTGTGAAGCAGTATGTAGCTGTTTTGGATCAGTTTCTGACACAGACTTTCATTCTGCTTGTCACTTGAACTGAATGTGTGTGCAGAATAGTGTTTAGTTTTTCTGCTTAAGGCAGTCTTGTAGGAAAACATTTGCTAAACAATGCTTTTACAAAACACTTTCTGAAACAAAAACCTTTTATGACCTTATTCATAAACAGCTTTTCCCAATTTTATGCTTACTGGGCTAGAAGAGAGGCAAGGCAACCATAGACTGAAGGAGTATACATATTTCCATTCTGATTGGATACAAGTAATGAAGCTTTGGTTTTCTGGTTGAAGAGCTCTGCACTAGCTTTCATAAAAGCTTTCTCCACATCTCTGTCAAAGTATGTATCTTCAAGTTTTACATCCCTGTTAAAAAGAAAAAAAAAAGCTCAGAAACAGTCACTAAAATAGCAGAAAGTAAAAATACACGTTGGATGTGTAATTGATTATGTGGATAAGGAAGACAGTAGCCATTCTCACCTGAAAGCTTCCAGACCACTGAAAACACCATTTGCTGTTTCTGGGTTCTGGTCACTGAGAAAGTCATTCAGCAAGAGTCTAGCCACGGATTTCTGCACCAGTTTACAGTATGGAGAATGGAAGATCATGAATCCAAAGTCATTCAAGGTGAAACGTCTGTCTGTCCCCTCTGGAAGTGGCAGAAGTGTTGAGTTACAACCTATGTTTAGTACTCACTTCAATTATGGAAATAAAGCAGGGAGCTGGCAGGACACCAATCCCCATAACATGTTGGCATAGAAGAGACACAAACATACAAGTAACACTAACTACTGCTGTCAAGTGCACTTAACACACTGCACTTCTTCTAGTTAAAAATTCTTTTTTTACCACCTTTTGCACCAGCTAACACTGTTTGCTCTTATTCTAGAATAAAAAGCTATGTTTAACAGAACCTCCCGAGCCCTACCCAGCATTTTGACTTAATTTGCCCCTCTTCACACCTATGCCTCTTAATATAATTGAAGCAGTTATGAAACATATTGGGTTAAATAAAAAAAAAAGATCAGTATCATTATGTAACATTTAAATAGTAACCTAAGTTTCTTAAAAGCCTGGATAGAGGTGAGTAATAGCTTGCTTTTAACCAAGGTATTGTATGTTACACCAACAAATGCCTGTGGAGATTACTGCTTACAGACTGTCAGGAACTCAGACATGCCAAAACAGAAATAAATAATTTCTTACAGAAGAGAGCAAATATTTCAACTGCTTCAGAACATACAAACATGATGAGACTCATAGACTAGTCTTTAGATCAGATACTAAAACTGTAGTACACACTCCAGCATTTTCCAATCTGCAGTACCATCAGGAGAAGCTACGCACCCTTTTGCCACTGGGCGTGGATTTTGTTGCGATAGACGGTGTAGCAGCGGTCTAATGCACTGAGGTAGCACTGTATGGAAAGTTTGCCATCCACCACAGGATATTCAGAGACCATGTCTGGTTTATAGAAGTCATATGCATGCTGCATGTGGGTTCCACGCAGCCCTGGTGGACAGAAATTGACGAGAGGTGAAAATTAGTTTATTCAGCTGCTTCAAGTCAATTGGGATGCCTCAGTTGGCACAAGTGGAGAAAGAAGCTGTTTTGGCCCCAGTCCAGCAGTTTTTCATAGCACTTCAGGCTTTTTAAGGTAAGGTTTCACACAGTTCTCAATTGCCTGTAAAGCAAACTAGGACTGAGCATGACAGACGTGCAATAAAGGACTATCATCCAGTTGTCCTGGAGGTAGAATGTTGTGTTATTCAGCTTTAGTATTACACTATCAATTTTATTGGAGAATCTTCAAGGAAATAAACAAACAAGAACATCTCTAATTGTTCCCTGCTGTGTCCTGTGACAGGATTTGGCTGAATTAGCCCAGAGCAAGAGGAGACAAAGAACAATTTCTGACATTACTGAGAGTTAATCCCCTACTTCAGCAAGGCACAAAAAAACAGGGAAGAGGCTTCAGGACAAATGCAGTTATCTGACCTGAACTGTGTATGTTCTCCCACAGGACTAACCTCTCTCAAAAATCAACGGTGCATTTGGGCCGACCAGCATTGCAACAGCACCAGCTCCCCCAGTGGGCCTGGCATTTCCAGAGGCATACACAGCAATGTCTCCAGCCACCACGAGGGCATAGCGTCCTGGGAAAAGCACACAGAAAAAGTGTTAAGAAGGAGCCACGAGTCTGGCACATCTTAACATCCATCAGCAATTTTTAGTTATTGAGGAGATGACACTGAGATTAAAGGGCTCTTCAATCTTGACTTTCCCCCCACATTTCAACTGAGAATCACAAAAATTTACAGAAGACCTTTACATTAGTAGATAAGTCATTTTCTTCACACAGTAACTGAACTATTGGCAAATGCCCAGGGCATGTAAGAAAAAGACTGCAGAATAGAAAAACAGTTTACCCTCTGGGTTTTATATGGTTAAACATTAACTCTGTCATTGTAGGGCAGACTGACCTAAAGATGATGTAACTTTTCAAGAAAATACCCTTAACTTACCATCCCAGGAACTGGACTCAATCCAATTAATAGCATTAAAAAGAGCAGCAGTGCCTCCATAGCATGCATTGGTGGTGTCAATTCCTTCTACATCTGTATTACCAGATTCTTCAAAAAGCTGCATCAGGACAGTCTTCACAGATTTTGATTTATCAATTATGGTCTCCGTTCCAACTTCTAATCTCCCGATACAGTCATAGGAAAGGTTGTTCCTCTCCATGAGCTTCTGAACCACAGTCAAGCAGAGGGAATTGATATCCTCCCGGTCAGAGCAGAACCCCATCCTTGCCTGGCCTAGCCCAATGGTGTACTTCCCAGCATCCACGCCATCATACTTCTCCAGCTCTGTCTGGTCAACATACTGAGAGGGAAAATAAATTTCCAGTGCCACAATTCCCACATCTTTGGGCCAACAGGATTCAGCATTCACTGGAAGAGACCCAGGCATCGTAGCAGATCTTTAAGAATAAAAAAGAAAACCACGAACCCATGTGATTTATTCACATATATTCAGAAGGACCTACTTTCAGTTCCTGTAATTTTATGGAAGAAGTGTTGCACATACTCTGTAAGACCATTTGCAAAAGGGAAGCCTTTGCCTCTGGTGAAACTTTGGTATGAGCATAAGGTTTCTTTAATTAAGTGAAAATACGTATTTCAGCCCTGAAGATGGAAAGATGCAGGTTATGCCCAAGCTATCTTTCTGAAGCAAAACACACACTTACCGAGTGTCAAGTGTTTGAGAAACTAGCATTCATTATCTTACTTCTGCTTATATGCAGAGTCTCAATTTTGCATATAAACAGGCTGGAAACACTGGATATTTTTATTAGCATTGCTAGTTGAAAGTCCTTACTAGGAAATCACCTTCTTAAAACAGGCCAGAACGCTTCAAAATCATTTTATTTTTTAAAAAGTGATATAGATCACTTTGGTTTGCTTATACTTACAATAAGGCAGAATTATTTCTGTGTTACTTCAGTTTTTGTTTTGAGGGGCGTGTTGGTGTTTGCTTTGTGAGGTTTTTTTTTGTTTGCTTTAGGCATACTAGATTCTGGCATTCCAGAACACTAGAACTCCTAACACCAAGCCTAGAGGATTATTTCATAGGCTGAGATGAACAGTGTTCTCCCTCACAGGCCGAGTTTCCTTATTCTAACCCCACAACTTTCCTGTCACCACACTTGAGGATTTACTACCCCCAAGGACATACTACACCCTATTACTTCAATCCCACCTCAATTACTCAGCCCGGCACCATCCTCCTTGGCTTACATCCTTACAGGGCACTCGTCCCTTTCGTGCCAGCTCCAAGCACCGCCCCACTTACCTCACCAGACTTCTTCCAGAAGCCAGGACCAGCTGTGTAAAGGGCCAAAAACCGGCCCAACAGCCAGCGCACTGCGCGATTTTAAGCAAAACAACCAATTTCGCCTAGTTTGCGTTCCCTGCTGCCGCCCCCTCCACACCTCAAGGTTACCCATAACCCGCCGGGCAGCCGGGCAGGAGCCGCAGGCAGGGGCGGAAAGGGGTCGCACCGCGCTCCAGCCGCAGGGTGAGCCGTGCCGAGCCGTGCCGAGCCGTGCCGTGCCGTGCCGTGCCCAGCAGGGCGCGCAGCCCGCCGCCCTCCCGCCGTCCCACCCCTGCCCTCACGCAGCCCCGCCGCCCGGCCCTTACACGCTCCGGAATCCCATGGCCGGCTCCTGCCGCGCTGCGCATGCGCAACGCGGGCAGTGCGCCTGCGCCCCGAGGCGCCACGCCCGCTCCGGGCGAGGCTGCGGGAAGCGCCGGGACTGCGTGTTTGGCTGCGCCACCTGGCACGGGGCAAAAACCCCGACAGGAAATAAACCTGAATTCTCCAGCACGCAAAAGCCCAGCTTTGAGAAAGCTTCCTGTGTGGTTTTGGTTTTGCTTGTTATTTTGGACAATCCCTCGGCATCTCACGTCTATTTGCACAGTGGAGAGGTGCCTTATCTTCGTATTTTTCTTTAAACTATACGGATAAAAAAAACCCCAAACAACCCACAGAGTGAGCAAAACCATCATTATTGCTGCCTCCTGGGAGAGTTATGTATTTGTTACGGCACAGCAGCAGGCTGATGCTGTTGGTGGAGTGGCCATCACCGACTCGGGGAAGCCACGGCCAAGGGAGGCAGTGTGCTGGTCCAGAGAGCCCCCGGGAGCTGCGAGGAGCAAGGGCACGTCCCTTCTCAGAAGCACCGGGAACAAGTCACTCGGCTGGGAACACAGAGCAGCGCTGAGGTCCAAAACTTGGCTCCAAGAGCTGTGTTTTACCCCAAATCTGCACAGGCACTGCAGGGCAGGAAGAAGCTTTTTGGCTCCCGTGTGAATGTAGGCATCCTGCCCACAGCAAGATCCCAAGGGACGAACTGGGAAAAGGGCTTTGAGGTCCAGCTCTCTTTTTGGCTCAAAACACCTCATATTTTTTTCTAAAAGGATTTTTTCAAAAAGGAAATACCAGCTCATCAATGTCTGGCAGACACGCTGAGGGTGAGCTGTGTACCCGGAGCAGAGCTCTCTGCTGCTCCAAGGGCCAGAAAGCTGGAAGTTGGAGGCTGCAGAGAATCTCAAGAGGCTTAACTTTATTTAAGATTTATACAAAAATCATTGAATGGTTTGGGTTGGAAGGGGCCTTACAGACCATCTCATTCTAACCCCCCTGCCATGGGCTGGCACACTTTCCAGTAGACCAGTTTGCTCCATGTCTCCAGCCTGGCTTTAAACAGTTCCAGGAATGGGGCACTCACTGCTCCTCTGGGCAATCTATGCCACTGCCTCACCATCCTCACAGTAAAGAATTTCTTCCTCATGTCTCATCTAAATGTATTCTCTTTCAGTTTGAAACCATTTCCCCTTGTACTGTCACTACATGTTCTTGCAAGAAGTCCCTCTCCCTCTATTTTTTATTAATCTCACTGTAAGTACTGAAAGGGTGCAGCAAAGTCTCCCTGAAGCCTGCATGCAGCATGTAATGTTCTTGACAAGTAAAAGGCATAGGAGAACAGCAGCTTTTAACCAGGCAGTGAATTATTGGGAAAATCAGTATGTTAAAAGGAACTACACTATTGGTGAGAACTGAGGAAAACCACCAGTGTGTTCTGTGTGCCTTACAGAACTTTGAGATGCCAGAACTGGCATTCAAGTGATATTACTTGCTGCAGTTCTCTCATCAGAAAACTCTGTGCAGAACACAACTAGAGGGAGGGTGTTTCTGTCATGTTCCCAGGCTCACCAGTCACACCTAACAGGACAGCAGTCTGGGCTACCAGGATACACTGCCATGAGAAGCACTGCTTTGTAAGCATACTCTGACCACTGAAGGAAATGGGACATATGACATCTTGAGTCAGTCAGTCATTGCAGGAAAAAAAAAAAAATTGTTTAGTCAGTGTAAAACAATCAGTCTTTTGTCTTCCTGGTCAAACAGCAAACAACATCCTATCACTTTTACTGAAAATGAAAACTTTCTCAGAAGTATGATTTGTTTTAAAAGACCTAGAATCCCAAATGCTTTTATTTATGGAATTGAGAAACCTGCTTTGTTTTGTGTCTCCTTATGATTTTGCTGGGAATGAACAAGAAGTGCAAGACAAGCCCTTTCCTTCTGCTGGTGTTATCAGAAACACATTCTCTCCTAATAGCTGGTAGCATTATTATCTTTCTAAGGAATTTGAGAAATTATGTCAATAATTTGACTCTGTTACTTCCTACCTAAGTTTTTTATTCTAACAGAACACTTTACTCTAAGGTAGAAAATAAGTCCCCGCCTTGTTTGTTACAAGCGATACCTTTGGCTCCAGAGGAGCAGTGGGACGGGCTGTGCCCGCAGCAGACCCGGCTGTGACATCACCGGCTTGTCCCCGCCTGGGCCCGCAGGTGACACTCGCTCGCACGACACCGGTGCCGCCACCAGAGGTCGCCGCGTCCGCCCGGACCGCGGCTACATCCCCGCGGGATGCTCAGCTCCGGGCGCCGGCATGGGCCGGGACGGGCATCCCCGCGGGATGCTCACTGACTCTGGGCGCCGGGAGGGGCCGGGACGGGCATCCCCGCGGGATGCTCGCTCACCTCCGTGCGCCGGGATGCGGGCAAAATGCGCAGAGCCGCGGGGATGGAACGCTGGATGGAGCCTGATGGCGGCACATCCGAGCACGGGGCTCCGTCAGCAACACGAGTGGGCACAGGGATGCCCACACCCCTGCGGCAAACGCCATCAGGAAAGAAGGCAGCGGCATCTCCTGGCTGCCCGGCTGCCTTTGCCTGGGCGACGGGAGGTGGCGTGAGCAGGGGGACACGCTAGCCCCGCCTTTCCCGACTTGGGAGGGCGACGCTGTCGTGACACTGAGAGGCAATTAAGGAACACACCGAAGGCTTCTCGGTGGCCTCCAAGGCGGGGGTAGAGCCCGGCGGAGCCTCGCAGCAGCCGCTCACCGCAGCTCACACAGCCGCGGGCCTCCCGCGAGGGTAGGACGGGGACCCCCGTCCCGGGATGAGGTTCTTTCGGAAGGCAGCGGCGGGAACTCCCGTCCCGGGATGCGGTTATTTCGGGAGGCACCTGGTTGCCCGGGCACTGGGCGTCGCCCGCTGTGCCGCCCCACGGGCCGTGATGCTCTGGACAGCGGCCGGCGCGGAGTGCAGGGTGATATCTAAGTTAGGACCCTGACACAGGTTTTTGGGGTGGTTTTTCATCCTTTTCTTGCATCCTCTCTTCTTTTGCATTTAATTTTTTTTCTTTTTTTATTTTCCCCCTGCCACGCTACGGGCATTCCTTCAAAGGCGCTCCCATCCTGGAAAGACCGCTCCCAGCTACGCCGACCCTGCCTGGGGCTCCCCCTCCCAGCCCCGCCGCCCCTCGCGTGTTTCCCCACGCGGCTCCGCAGCCCCTCGCCCCCGGCCCGCGGGCCTCCGCGGCCCGAGCCGCGCTCACCCGTCGGAGGTGATGGCTCCCGGTGTCGTTCCCGATGTGGCTCCCGATGTCGCTCCCGGTGTGGCTCCGCACGCACTCAGGACAGCACCGGCCTCCGGCGGGCGTGCGGTCCCTTTAAGGAGCTGCACCGCCCGCCGCCCGGCGCGCGCCCTGAGCGGCAGCATCGTTCCCCAATCACAGCCGCGGTCGCCCCAGGGCCCGCCCCCCGCCCGGCGCGCGACGGGCGGAGAGGGCGGGGGGAATGGCGTGAGAAAGTGACGCGGCGTGGGCAGAGGGCGGTGCGCCAATGGGGACGCGGCAGAGGCGGCGGTCGCCCAATGGGAGCCGAGCACCGTGCGGAGACAGCCAATGGGAGCGCGCGGCCGACCGCGGGTGAGGGTAGGAAGGGCTCGGGCCGGGCGCGAGGCAGTTGCCTAGCAACGAGAGTGTCCGCCTGTGCCGGCCGGAGCCGCCCGGAGCATCCCGGCCCCGGCGCTTCCCGGCCCCGGCGCTTCCCGGCCCCGGCGCTTCCCGGCCCCGGCGCCTCCCGGCCCCGGCGCTTCCTGGCCCCGGTTTGTTCCGGCTCCCGGAGCACCCAACCCCCGGCACGTCCCGGTCCCGGCGTGTTCTGACCGTGGCGTGCCCAGGCACCGGGGCTTGCACGGGGCTCTGCCAGCAGAATTGCTTCACGGAGGATATGATGGATGTCCTGCCCTGCCCTGCCCTGCCCTGGATCTTCCCGTAACATTTTCGTCCGAGCTCGTTAAATCCTCCGCGTGCCAAGCCGCAGGGGTTACCGATGTCTGACAAATTGGCAGTTAGCTAATGTGTGAGTTCCTTCTGCCAGCCTCGCTTGCCTTTAGGCCGTGCGATGATTTATATCCACCTAATCCATTACTGCACACCCCCAGAGAACTGGGAGCACAAACGTCTTTTGCAGATGGGAAGTTGCTTGACAAAAGTCAAACACAAATTTTATAGCCTGGATAACTGGGTTGCAAACCACTGCTCAAGTCAAGGAAATGTACTCCCTTAGCAGCTGTCAGGTTCTGTGAGATCTGACTGCTGTAGCCAGCAGAAGACACCACCTTGCTCACCTCACACCACTCCAGGGTGTTAAACCGCCATCGTAGGGGCAGGTAAAAATACTGCAAAGGAGATGGAAAAGCCATCATTGAAAGTGTTAACTCTTGTCCTGTTTGATCAATCTGTTTTGAACTCGTAACTGTTTGTTGTGCCATTGTCATGCAAAATCATCACAGATTTGTCACATAACTATCTGTACTGCAAGGACTGAGAAATACTACTGAGAAATTAAGAGAAGTTCTGTTTGCACGTGTTACCCTGCAGTCTCCTGATAAGCTTGTGCCAGTCAGTGTACAAGCCAGTTCCATTTGTTATTCTGAAGAAAACATGTTGACAAAATGTTGTTTGGTGATGGCGTAGTTACGTCATGTAGACACACTGGTGCCTCCTGTGCCTACAGACCAAAGGGACTTGTTAGGAAAGTTTGTTCATCTTCTGCTCCGGGACTCTAAAACTTCGATTTCTTCTTCTTTTCCATTCCTACCACCAAACCAAACAAAAAAAAACATGAAAAAAACAAAACAAAAAAAAAAAGCCCCCCAAAAACCAACCAACCAACCAAAAAAAAAAAAAAAACCCAAAACAAAACCAAAGGAAACCAACAAAACAACACCAAAACAACCAACCAACCAACCAGTCAAAACAACAACCCAAAAACCAAAAAAAACCCAAAGAGCCAGAACCAGAGCTGTATCCTTGTTTTAGACATCAAAATGGGTTCCTAATACCAGACTCTCAACATGCACTTTGGTGGCAGAATGTTCCTGCCATGGGGATGCCTGGGCTGTCCTGGTTTTATGGAAGATGTGCTGGGGAGCAGATGGAGCAGCCCATCTCCCTGCTTCCTGGGGGCCCAGCTGCCTGTGCGCAAGGCCAGCTCTGATTCCCACATCTCAGCCTGGGATGGGGCTGCCCTGGAGAAAGCAGTGTGATGGAGCTGTGAGGAGCCTCCGTGGCCACCTCTTCCCATTCACTTTGTGTTCAAAGCTGGGCCCTTGCCAGAGGGGCGCCATGAATGTGCCTGTGCCTGGTACGACCCTTGCTGATCCTGACCCAGTGACTTGACCCCCCCAGCTTCACCTCTGACCTACTCATCTCTACAGACTTGGACTCTTGGTTGACCCTGTTTTGCTGTCACTGGCCCTGCTCTCCGTGTTTGTTTGGGCACTGTGAGAGCATGCCCTTGGCCAGGTCGCTGTCCTGCCTGCTGTCTTGTTACTGCTTTGGCTGCACCTGCTCCTGCTGCTCCTGACAATGTAAATCTGCTCACTTGGGAGCCTACACTCACATGGGAGTTTCCTTCTGATAAATGTCTTATTTGCTTTCAAAATGGTGAAGTCAGAATTGTGTTTTGCAGTTCTTTTTTTTTTTGTGCGTGTGTGTATAGTCAACACTAAATGCAGATCTAAAATAGAATCTTCTTTATTACATCTTCTACAGATCTCATAAAAAACCCTGACAAAATTACTAAGATTAGCTTGGGGAGGTGGTCCATATTACTGCTTTCTTTCCCATGTTCTATGTATCTCTGCCAAATATTTAGAGATTTTCCTGGTTGGTCTTGACATTGCTAAAAGCATTGTTTTTGTTTCCTCAAGATGTTTATGGATACAGATGCTAATTTAAATTTGTATTAAGTCCAGATATCCTCCTCTTGCAGACTAGTTTGATGACTAAGTAATTATAGCCCAAGATCTAGAGCCTACTTTTTCTAATTAATCAGTACAATTTATTTTATGATGTTTTTTATAGTGTTGTTCTTTTTATCCAGCTTTATGAGAATATTTGCTTTTCCTGCCACAGAGTGCATTACAAGGGAATACTTATAAAAAATTACAATTGTTTCTTCACCTATGCTGCTGTTGCAATAGTCTACAATTGTTTTGCACTAATTTCTCATAAAGATTTCATTAATATAATTAAAGTTATTGGTGAATCTTATTCCAAACCTCTTAGGTAATTAATTACAGTTCTCTTACCAAACTGTGCTCCAGATATGTGATTGCACTATTTCCAGTCCAGATAGTGAGAATGCAGGTCAGTTCCCCTTTATGGCTGTAGAGTTTAACCAATCTGCCCAGGGAGATGTATAATCAAAAATTGTATATGCAAGTTCTATTTGTTAATGTGGACTAATGCATCAAAATGAGTGCTGCACCTCAGTAATCTTAGAACAGGAAACCTGAGAAAGGACAGGTTGTTTTAATAAAGATGGCACTACAAAAGAAACTCAGCATAACTCGGAATAACCTTGTCTCAGAAACGTGCTCAGGTGTGCTACTGAGAGGGCAAGCATATATCCTCTTCCTCTGTTAAAACCCAGGCTGTTTTGATAAAAGAGGGGTTTGAATTTGAGCCTCTTACCAACATTTTTCAACTGTGTAAAAGTGTGTGGGAACTCCTAACTCAGTACTGTTTTGAAAGAAAAGTGTTTGCAGTCTTATGACTCACTTCCAGTTTTAAGCAAGAGTATCAAATTCAGGGTGCTGGTTTTGCCTTAATAGACCCGACAGGTTCTTTGCTTCTCTTTAGCAGTTCTTAGGCAATACTATCTGTGATTTTTTTAAAGCATCTTAGGAACTTAGAGGCCATCACATTAAGTTAATAACTCTTAAAATAAATGAAAAACTCAGATGATATTAATCTGTTAAACTGTTTCTTAAAAGTGTTTAAGAGTGCCTTTATTGGAATTCTCAAGAATATTAATTGCAAGCCTAATTAGGACTTAATTCCATGGAAGTTACACTTCTAAGCCACTAAAATACTTACTGGGCTTTTCAAATGCATCCAACTACATCTTTTAGGCACCTTAACCCATTGAAAAGAGAGCTTTATTCAGCATTTTCAGGGAAAACAAAGTAATATGCCCTAATAATCTCTTCCACAAAACACGATGTTGAGATGACTTTAGTGAAAAAGGCATTGATTTTATTTTGTTGCCAAGTACAAAATGGCAAAGGTCAAAAATAGTGCTCAGGTACAGAGAGTATGAGGTCACTCAAGTGAAAGTTTGGAAACTGGAAGGTATTTCTTCTACATATTTGTGTTTCAGGGTTCAGGGATAAATGAAACTGTATGAGACAGTGGGATCTTTCAAGTGGTACTTCATATACCATTATCAGGGAGGGGAGTTTTTTTAAGATTGAATATGACTGGTAGAAGTTATTTCTAATTCAATTCCCAAAAAAATGCACAGGAACCAAAACTTGGCAGCAGGGAGTGGACTTTGTAATCTCATAATCTCTTGGTTTGATCTACTGATTCCAGGAGAACCTAATAGAAGACATCACGGTGAAGAACTGGAAGATGTAAACAAAAATATCAAAGCCTGTCTTTTAAAGCAGGTCCAGTACATGCAAGTATTTCAGTAACATTTGAGCTGCAGATTTGGTTGGGTCTTTAATTTCAAATATGAAGCAGGAATTGCTGAACTGATAAGAATCCAAGATTAGGAGGCCAGGAAATCTGACAGTACAAAAAACAAGTCACCACCAGTATCTGTACTGCTTTCCAAACGGGAGAGAGAACTGCAGCTGTGCTATGATCCTACAACTGTCAGAGGACAGGTCTGCAAGCCAAGAGTGCATGGAGCTTCCCAGCAGCTGTACCTAAAGCAGCATGGACCCTTCCCCTTCCCCTNGAAATGCTCTCTCCCATAGAACAGCCCTGGAAATTGGGGTACATTCCATGCTTTAGTAAGTATGTTGGATACACTATACATTCAAAAGGTCACTGGTTGCATTGATGGCACAGCTCTGAGGAGGTCAGATGCCGTCATAAACCCACCCAGAAATCTGAAAAAAGCAAGAAGGTAAAATCTGGGATGCAGAGCAGAACATGAGAAAGAAAACAGAACTGCCAGAAACAGAATAAACTGCTGCTGCCGTGTTGTAAAGCGCTTCAGCAATTTAGAATTCCTGGTGCTCTGCTGACATGGCTCAGGGGGGTTGGATTCTGTGTAATACCCATTAGCTAATTATCCATGTGGTGTCCAGACAGTGCAAATGAAATGGTGGAAAGCATGTGCCGTTTCAGCCCACATCAGCCAGGATCACATCCTCTGCTTCAGCAGCGTGCCAAGCACAGCCTTGGGAGGAAGAGACTGTGCAGTCAGAGAGGGCAACCCCAGCTCCTGCTCCCAGCAGCAGGCTTCCTGCATACTGTTCCAGCAGGCAGAGGATGGAGCTATGCCAGTGTACATGCTGCACAAAATACTCCCTAGAGTCTGGAAGACGAATATATTAGTTGCCTCATCCCTGTCAGAAGGCTGTTGGCTCCTAAGAGCAGGAATTGTTTCTCTTACACGTTTTGGAGGGAGTCAAGTTTCTCTCAACAGATTTGCATCTGTAGGAGTACGGGTGCTTATCTTGAGTGACCTTGCTATGGTTGTTCATCTTCTTTCTTATTTAGGGAACCTACCAGCAGCTGCTTCTATCCCCTATCATCAGCCTTGCTTTTTCCCATGCTTGCAGGATGTAGTTTTGCATAAAAATTTCAAAACGAGGCAGCTCAGAGGAGTTCATTTAAGTCAGATGCAGTGATTGAAAAAAAAACCCAGTAATGGCTGGGGGAAGAGGAGAAAGATTGGAATTGTGCTTCTATATTAAATATTTTTGGCTCACTAGATGTATGCATTCTGTGGCACTTACTCTTTTAAAAACCTCTCTTCTCCCTCATTTGCTTATTTCTGTGTACATGGCTGTGAGGAGAGGTGCTGTTGATGAGATGTCTTTGTGAAAATACTAAATTAATTGGAAGTTTCTGGGAGGGAGGGTGGGAATCAGGACTGTGCCACACAGGAGAAGGCAGTGCTGTGCAGTGGAAGAGAGCCTATAGAGTGGCCAGACTGTCATCATTGCTAGTCTTCAAAAAAAAGGCCTTGAGGGATGCACATAAACCTCAGTCCTAATTATGAGAAATTCAGCAAAGAGAGTAGGAAGGACCCATCTGAAGGATCTGAGTAGGGAACTGAAAGAAAAAAACCAGTAGAGAGGATCTTTATTGCATAGCTCTGAATGCCACACTTTGAGTCCTATGAACAGGCTTGGATATTATCACTGAAATTATATTTCATGATAGTAACACTGGGAGCAGAGATTGTTTGGAATAGGTAAAAGACATGTTTTTGGCAAACTTAAAGTATCTGGAACTGTCTTTGTAAAACTGAGTAAGATGAAGAAAAAAGAATGATTAATGACTGGAAGAATATAAACAAAACAGGCAACAGCACACAGATGATTGCAGACAGGGAAGAATAAGGACTGAGGATAGGATTGGAAACAAATGGAAGAATGAGAAGGAACAGCATGTTAAAGCAGAAATCACAGGGGAGGTTGCCATGAAGGCAGGGTGAGAGAGAGGAAGATTTAAGTCTGCCAAAAGATCTAGGAGGTACAGCAAGCCCTTGCTACAAGACATTACCAGGAACACCTTGTCATTTTCTGATAATCTGAACAGCATTGTTATGAGTGCAGGTGATGTTTTCTGCCTCTGCTTTTTCTGGCACATAGAGTTTTGAAAAGTCTTTTTAATGCTACAATCGTCTATCACTGGTGAAATCTGGTATCCTTGATCGCAGTGCCCTATGCCACAGCATCTTCATCATGGCGCTTGCTTCATCTTGCTACTGCTTCTGTTCTTTCTGTTTGATAAATCTGGTTCTTCTCTGCTTTCTAACATGAGATCTGCTCCTGTGAATTTTGTGCTTCATCTTCTTCATCATTTTTTTGACTTTTCTATTCCATGGATTCACACAGAACTTTTTGCCTTTTATGTGGAGACTGACAGAGAAAAAAACGGTTGTCAGTTTCAAAGAAAAAAGGTAAAAATCCCACCTTTTAAAAATCATCATGCTTATCATTCACCAATGAAAACCACGAAGTTGGACTTGGTTAATCTTATATTATATTTTATACTGTGTTTATTCACTTTTTTTTCTGGTTTCAAATAAGTTAGGATCTAAGTTTTGCATTATTAAACGTACATTCCAAAATCTGAAAAAAAGCTTTACTACTTCAGTGCAAAAAGATCCACAGTGCAAAGCACTGTGGCAAATAAATAATCAGACCACTGTATAATTATTATGACTATCATGATTATCATGCAAAAGTCTAGAAAATGTACCAATTTAATCCAAACAATGTGACATTGTACCAGAAAAAAAATAGAAATAGCTTATTTACAAAAGTAAAGCTGATTTAATGAGTTTAGGCAAGGTTTTTAGGGGATAAATAATTGGAAAAAGCAGAGAAGTCTTAAGGTACATGAGTAATTTTTCAGTTCTAAAAATAAAGCAAGTGTCACTGAAGGCTGAATAATATTCAGTAATATTACTGAAAAAAGAATTAAGTTTTAACAATCAAGTTTAAAGAGTACAAGAAAGGACGGTTCTTAAATCACATCCAATGTTGCTTTTTTAATTTGTGTTAGCTTTCCAAGATTTTACTTATTTAAATGCTGCCTAAGAGATTTTAACTTGCAGTATCCCTTTCACAGTGAAGGACATAAAATATCTCTTACATTACGGCCTCTAGGTGACACAGGCCATCAGCTTTCTGGACTTCAAACCCCTCCACTCTTCTGAGAATTCCCTTGGAAATTCCATCTGAAATTTCCGTGCAACAGTCAAAGGCCCCAGCAAACAAAGCTAAAAAGAGGAGTAACCATGTTAGAAACTGCACAGATATGAGAGGGACAAGTCATAGTTTAACTGCATAGAATCACAGAGGGGTTGAGATTGGAAGGCACCTCTGGAAGTCGTCTGGTCCAGTCCCCTGCTCAAGCAGGGCCATCTGGTCTCCGGGTCCTGCTTGAGCTCTGCTCCCAGCCCCTGATAATGTGGTTAGCTTAGTTAACTCCAGTTTATGAGACAAACAGCCATTCTGTGACCAGGCTTCATGCCCCTTACCTCACTATCAGGCCCTGGAGGAGTTTCCTGAGAAACAAGAGACAAACCAATCAGACTCCTATTTCTGTTCTCTATCAGCCCCCAGCCTGCCATCATTTCTCCGTAGATGCAGGACTTTGCATATCCCCGTGTTGAACTTCATGAATTTGCTTTCTGCCCATTTCTATGTCAGCAAAATCATGTGGTGCATCAGCTACAGCTCCCAGTTTGTTATCATCTACAAACATACCACAGTCTCATTCTGTTCCACCATCCAGGTCTTTAAATGAAGAAATTGTCTCCCATGTTAACCTCTGGGGTTTCTGGCATCAGTTACAACACTCTGAACCTGATCCTTCATTCAGTTTTCTGTCTGCCTTAATCTTTACTTGTCTACCCTATACTTTGTCAGCTTGTATATGATGATATTACAAGAGACAGTAGCAAAGCCTTTCCTGAAATCAAGGTACACAAAACCCGTGTCTCTCATCTTGACCAATAAGCTAGTGATGTTATTGGAGATGGCTACCATGCTGGTCAAGCGTGATCTCCCCATCACAAATCCATGCTAACCACTCCTGGTGACTGTCTTGTCCTTCAGGTCTTAGGAAATGCTTTCTCAGAGGATTTTCTTCATCACCTTCCCAGGGACTGAGATGAGGCTGAGCAGCCTATAGTTCTCTGGATCTTCCTTCTTGCCCTACTTGAAGATAGGGGTAATACTTGCTCTCTTTTTATCTTCAAGAACCTCTCCCAGTTGCTATGACTGTTCAGAGGTAACTGACAGTGGCCTCCCAATTACAGCAACCAGCTTTCTCAGCACTGGTTGTGGCCCATTCTATCTGTCCTGTGGCCTTATATGTGTCCAGTTTTTAAAATAAATCACCCTTGCTGCAGACATTCCCACTGGTCCCAGGAACCTGGGATTCTTGAAGCCTAGTTTGCATGGCAAAGAGTAAGACAAAGAAAGTGTTGAGTATCTCAGCCTTATCCATGTAATTTGTCACCTGCCAGCTGCTCTGCCTGATTTAGCAGTGGGTTTTCATATTCACTCGTCTTTCTTTTGTTATTTATGTACTTGTGGAATATTTTGTCACACGTCACATCCCTTGACGGATTCAACTCCAGCTCAGCTTTGTCTTTGTCTTTCCTAACCTTATTCCTGCATGATCAGACAACCCTATACTGCACTTGGGTCACCTGGCACTGCTTCCACCCCTTTGTTTTTGCTTTCCACACATTGTTTTTATGTTCTGGTGTAGATAAAAGCTCTGAGCACATCCAACCAGGCCTCCTGACACAGGGCTTGGGTGTCTGTTTGTCAGGACAGACCTTTCTAATGCTTGGAGGGGTTGACCATTAAACCTCAGCCAGCTCTGCTTGACCCCTCTTCTATCCAGGATCATATTCCACAGGATTCTTTCAAACTTCTGAAGAGGTTGTAAATCTGTTCTTTTTAAATCCAGGGCCATGATCTTGCTTTTTGTCCTGCTCCCTTCTCCTAGAATTCCAAACTCCACCATCCTATGGATGCTGTAGATAATGCTGCTTCTAATTTCATGCCTCTGACTCGGTCTGCCCTGTTTGCAAGTATCTGGTTCAGCTGAGTGTTTTTCTATGCCAGTTCCTGGATTACTTGTCATGTGAGATGTCATCAATGCACATCAAAACTTAGAGATTGCTTGAGCTCTGTTGTATTGCCCTTGCAGCAGATATCAGCATAGACAAAGTTCCCCTATGAAGATTAAGGCCTGTGAATATGAGGATTTTTCCATCTATTTGAAGAAGGCTGCAGCTTCTTCTTCCAGGTCAAGAGGTTTGTAGCAGACCCCCACACTACCATGTCACCCCTCTTGGTCTGCCCACTAATCCTGGCCTGTAAACTCTCGGCTCATCCCCCATTCCCAGGAGTCCATGCACTCTTGCTGCCCTCTTGCATAAAGGCCAACTCCCTCTCCTTGCCTTCCAGCCCGCCCTCCCTAAAAGCTCATATCCCTCAGCCGCAGTGCAGCAGTGACATGAGCCACCCCTGCACATGTCCCTGAGCCCAGGGGGCCCAAGCCCTGCAGCTGCAGCCACACGTCATGCTCTTGTTTGCTGCCCATGCTGCACACCCAAGTGGAAGGGCAATTCGGAGCACTGTCAAGGGCTAGTTATCTTCACAGCTTTCGTGGTGAGATACTGTCCTCTCAGTTTCTCCCACAAGAGAGATTGGTGGTTTAGTTGTTTAAATAAAAGTTTCCTTTACCTCTCCTTGTGCATGTGTATGTAAAGGTTTGTTACAGTTCTATAAAAGTAATTTAAAAAGATTTATTTTCACTTGTGGAAGATCACCAACATTAATGACACTGGAAGTGTCAGGAGTATAACTTAAAAGCTCTGCCTTTTGAGGTCAAATCAGGCCCATTATCTTTTGTTATCTTTTTGAAATTATTAATGCTCTTGCTCGGCTTTGTGTTTTCTTTTACCCCAAGGGCTCCTGTGGTTGAGTGTGTCTCCACTATGGAATTATCTCCTGCAGTTTTTTCCTGTTTGCTGTTACCATCTTGAAAAATAAAACATCACTGAACTTTAAAAAGCAGATCATAAATCTAGGTGGGTTTTTATATTTTAAGACAAATACTAACATTTTGAGGTTTGATTTTCTTCTGTGCTAGCACAGAAATAGATCTTCTAAAAGGGATTTTCTCCGTCAGTTCAAGGACAAGCAAAGCTGTATTGCTCAGGGATTTATCTAAGGTGAAGGTTTCAGGATTAAACCATGCTTCAAAGTGAGCACAGCAAGGACCCCTGTGTCCCATACCTTGAACTAATGTGGGAGAAGTGGGGAGAGAGTCTTCCTAGTTGTTTTAATTTTTCTTCCTATCCATGCTTTCCCTGAGTAATCATTTAGCCTTGAACACAAGAGTCATGAGCTAGAAAAAAACCCAGAGAATCAATTTCAGCTTCTGTAAGCAGGAAATAAGAAGTCTGTTTAAAAATTTTCCTGTAAGCAAGACAGTTGTGTGCTCTGCTCCTTACAAGAGTGCTTGCTGAATGCTGGAATAGCAGATGCTGGCACAGCTGTAGCAGTGAGCTCGAGCAGCCAGCGATGGAGCTGCAGTCGCCAGAGAGAAATAACACTGCTGCTGGCAGGGGCGTTTTGTACCCGTGGGCTTGATGACACAGCCCTGGGATTCCGCAGTCAGAAGGAAGGGGGAAAGACAGAAGCTGGCCCAGCACTTGTCTCCGCAGCAACCCAGAGAGGAGTGCAAAAGGACTAATTAAATGCTGAATGTTACCTGTGTTATTTCCCAGTTGTGCTTTGTTTTCTCTCTTCAACTGCGTACTTCTTGTGAAGCAAGTTAATTGATGTTCACAAATGGAAATTCAGCTCATTAAGCGTCACTAAGGTTAAGGTTTTTTTCTGTGTCCTCAAGGTAGAGTTGGTCAAACTAAACTATAAACTTTTGTCATGGCCAGCCAGCTCCTGACAGAAGGATTCTGTCACATAAAAACTTAAGGAAGGATAATTATATTTCAAACTCTGTCTGATGTTTCCTGCTGTGCTTTTTGGAGAGGTCTAGTCCTGTGCTTCTTTGGGGTCTAGTAAACTAAAATACTTGGCAAGACCAGTACTACAAGCTCCTGTGGAATGACTGAATATTACCAGAGGTGTTAGAGAGAGCCAGCTGTCCCCTGAACTATTCCTCAATTGGTTTTGCTGATGCTTGGTTACTATCTCTTGCCCTCATCCTACTTTATGTACTTAAAATCATCGCTTGCTTTGATACTCATATCCGAACTATCAGCATTGCACTTTACAATGCACAGTATAGCACCATGTTAGCCATTTGTACATGTTATAACTGAAAATTGTGAAATTAATATTGATGTACTTTTGTAGCTTTGTGAGGAAAAATATACACAGGCTCAACCAAGGAAAATAAAGCAAAACTCCTGATGCATCCAGCTGGGCTTGTGTGTGGCTGGCCACTGCTGACCGGCTGCCCTCTTGCAACAAACTTAACCAACAGGAGTTGCATCCTTTAGCAGCTTGTTTAGAACTGCACCTTCATTGACCACTTACATGACCAGAGTTGCCATTTTAGAGCAAATTCAATCACCCTCCTCTCAGTCAATCTTTGACCAGGAGCACTGGACGCTGCTGACATCCAACCCATGCAGCTGTACAAAAGCTGTGCCCCGCTGCACAAGCACAGGCAACAGGCTGCATGTGAAACTGGGGAATACCCCAGTAGAAACCAGGCTGAAATTCTGCATAAAATGTAAATGAATGATGCTTATGTTCTTGCTAAAGAGGCAAGAGAATTTCTTAGGGAGATTGAGAGTCTGCTAGTACTTTTTATTAGAGGTATGTGCCTGGGGAGGCTTTCTTGTCTTCACAGGTGTGTATTCATTGAGGAGTTCTGATGTGCACGGGCTTTTTGAAGAAAAAGAAGCAGTCACCTTTAAATATTTTTAAAATATTTTTGTAATGCCTATTAAAGCACAGCTACAACATGGAAAGTAGATAATCTGTGAATCATAGATGAATGCATGGCATGAGGGTCTTTCTGTCAGAGAACACGAAAGTGTCACCAGCAACCTTATGTTGACAGAGGCACTTACAATAACTGATGCCTTTTAACATGGAAGTCAGTTTTAAAAGTGACTTTTTTGCCTATGTGTGAAGAATGAGAGCAGTGAGCCAAGGAAGTCCTGTATTTCCCCAGAACTGATGCTGCTCTCATGGAGCATTGAGCCATCCTACAGCTCCATTGTACTATAGTTTCATTCTAATCCTGCAAGTGGGAAGAAATTAGGAGGTAACAAGCAAAGCTAACCATTTCAGCCCAACCCAGGGTCATGGTTCTTTCGTGGTTTCAGCAATTAGATCAGGGTTATTAGTAATTGTTGATCTAAACAGTGGTTAAAAGGAAGGAACTGTGGTTTTGTACATGGATGTTGGAATGGCCTTTTTTGTGCCATTTATCAGTCAATGTGATTTTTTCAGCGCTTCTTATTTCATTTGTCTCTGTCACTCAGTGGCACGGTGAGAAATACACAGCAGCTTACCCAAAAATTATTTAGACCTGTTATGTGACACTGAGACTCTTAAAGCTAAAGGAGCTGCTGAAAGCTTAGTGATGGGTCTTGGGACAGAAGGGATTCCTTTGTTGTTATCAGCGGTGATATTACCTATTTTGTTATTTCTTCCCTGGGAACTCCAGGGAACGACCTGTTGTTTTCAAAGTTATTTAGCACATTCATTTAAAAGAAAAAAATATATATAAATAGTCCCTGCACAGTACAGATGGAGTTGGAACTGAATAATCTTTAAGGCCCCTTCCAACAAAAACTGTTCCATTACTGAAGTGGAATACCTGGGAATGGAGCACAGTGAAAACAAAGCCTCTCATGGAACAAGACCTCCATGAGTACTGTCCATTATATCCGTCTTTACATTTTAGTTGATCACTATCAAATGTCTTTGACTGCCTAAACTTTCTTTTTCCATTTCCTATCTGCTACCTTACCAAATTTATTCCACAGAAACTTGTCTTACCCTTCTGCTCTACTTTTATCATTGTCATTCTCAAGCTTGAGAGCCACATGTTAATCACCCAGAGAAGGCTGGTCATCTAGGGTTCAGGTAAGAAATACTAAAACCAATTATTGTTGCATGCTCTGTTTCTGGGGCCACAAAGAACTTTTCCATCCTTCTTTGCTTTTCAGGCTGGTATTCCTAGATTTGCCAAGTCTTTCAGGGAAAGTGTCGTGTCTGATGAGGAGCCCTCTGGTGGCACACAGCGGGAGCGTGCTGGGCTCCCGCGCTGCTCTCGGCTGCAGCTGGCACTGGGCAGGGGTAGGGCAGAGCGCTGGCAAGGAGAGACGTGGCAGTCGGTGGTTCTGCCAGCCTTCTCCATGGAGAATGTACCACAGCAAGGCAGGTCTTTGCCTCATGAAGTGGGGCCAGATGGAGGGAAAGAAGAGGAGGTGATGCCACATGGAAATACATGGTGAGTGATGGAGCCATTGTGTGCCCACCCCTGCGCTTGCTCTTAACTGTTGGTTTCATTTTGGTCTTCTTGGCTAAACATGCTAAAGAAATCCCTGTGCTTTAAGCAAGAACAGTAGGGAAGGCATTTTTCCTTCCTTTCTCCATTTCCATCCACTCCAGACCCAACCCAATTGCCTTAGGCAGGACCTGTGCAGCTGTTTTCTTCCCAAGTTTCACTCCAGCAGTTAGTGTTTGGACCAGGCTTTTGGTGGTCCCTCCTGAATCCTGCTGGCAGGGCACGAGAGCCTGTAAGTACAAAGCACCTGGCTGACCTTTGTGAACTGGATGTAACCCAGGGACTGCTGAGTGAAAGGCTGTGCTGTATTTGTTCTTTTGCATAACCAAGAAACCCAGGACAGTTCTTGAATTTACACAAACTAAGGGAGCCCAGCAAGTAACCCATGTAACATTATCAAGCAGGTTGTATTCTCCCAGTGCATTGTGTGGTCTGAGGGAATGCTTCTCTTCCACGGTGAGATCCATAAATCTGAGGCACTTTGTGTTTCTATGCCAAAATGTGAGACCTGCTGGTAATTGTGCCTCAAGTTCACCCTGAATGGTTGCAGCTCTGCACACATTGCACCATTTTGGCACACCTGTGCTATTAGCAGCAGGCATTAGTGTTTCCTAATGGAATTCTTTTGTGGTTACAAAATAGGCTTTGTACATTTGGAAAGAAAAACCCAAGCAACTTTGCACGATTAATCGGATTTACATCTTGCTTATTCAGAACATGGTGTGATATGCTCTGGTACCAATACAGCCATTTCCACAGACAAGTTTCACCACTTAGTCCCATGTTGTTGGCTTACGAACACAGAATCCAGGCTCTGCCCTAGGAGGGAAATTTACTCTCACATCACCTACACTTAATTGTAGCTACTGTAAGGCAGCTTATTTAGCACTCATTTCATAAAGCTATCAGAAAGTGTTTTTCTCATTTAGAACAAACTTGAGGCTATTTTAAGAGTTCAGCACCTCAAGGCAGTTTTTTTCAGCTTAACCTAAAGCAAGCCACTATTTCATTATGCAGAGGGCTCTGATCCTGGTTGATAAGTGAACAAAGCAGGAAGCTAGGATTCTCGGCAAATGCAGCATAAACATAGTCTGTAAAAACAAGGAGGTTGCTTAATAGCTGGATTTGAGAGGGAAACTCAAATGTTGAAAAATGTTCTAATGCATCCTACTATTTTGACGTGGCAATACACACAGTTAAAGCATAGTTCTGAGACAGAGTTTAAGAAAAAGATAGAAAGAGTTCTAATCTATAACCGTATAACCACAAACAATAATATATAAATCTATAAAGCATTCTATTTAAAGAATAAATACGAGTGAAGTTTTGCAGTGATGCTTTTCATGTTTTGCTATGAGGACTGCTATTAATATGGACATTTTCAAAGCTGGAAGGCTGACTGGAAACGGATACATGGGTATTTCCTACAAGTCAGGATTTTCAGATGTGTTTTTGTCCATCAAATCATGACCAGTTTGCTGGCTGTCTGTTTCCATACAACATCCTTGGTGCTTGAATTACAGAGCATCAAGGAAATGCAGGCTGAAAATTGGAAAAACAGAGTGTAATACTGATGTGGTCAAAACCCCAGTAATATCTACTGCCTTAATGAAAGGGGACATTTCTGGTGCTCCTAGCAAAAACAAACATCACAATGTCTTTCATATTAAGATGCAAAAAGAAGCTGTCATGTGAACATAAATCTGGCTTGTTTCTATAAATCAACACATTTTGAAAAAAGGGAACCCATCTCCCACACTGCACAGACCAGACTAACATTACTGGAATACCTTCAGTAGGATAATTCCAGACAACTCCTTTGGGAAGTCTCAGAGAATGTTATTTAGTTGGTATTCCTATATTGTAGCATTGAACATTTGGTTTGGATGCTATTATTGTATGTGTATTTCTCTCTTCATATCTTCAGCATGAAATACAGGTAGGAGCTTCCAGAAGAGAACTTCTGTCTTCTCAAATTGAAATCCAAACCAGCAATTTTTGGAATAAGCTCCATTGTCCAGCCTGCAGCATATTTCATGCAGTGCTGCCCCCTTCACTGCAGGTCTGGCACCCTGTAAATCCCTGGCACTGAGATGTGATCATGGAAGATTACCAGGGTTTTTTAAAGTAAAATTGCAAAAACATCTTTTTAACTGTGGGAAATTGGGGTACAGAGGTGGAGGTTGTGGTGGGGGAAATCCCCATCACACTCTACAGAATACCTTGATCTTGTTTTCAGGCCTTGCCTGGCTGGGCCATGTTTAAGCCTGTGGCTAAGTGTGATTTTAGCCAACAGATGGCTTTCCTGGCCTCTCTCAACTGCTACCAATTCACATCCAGAAGCAAAGGAAACTTCTGCAAGTTTACGTGTACCAGCCCAAATCTTACTTGTGTATCTACTGTCACCCTGAAATAAATGGAAGCACAATGGTGAGCCCAAGAAGTGCAAGCCTAGGTAGCATTAAGCCCAAATCTGGTTCAGCTCAGGGTAGAGTGTGCCTGTGCCCAGCTAGCCACCTGCAGTTCTGCTCATTTTTACAGTGGGTTCTGCCACGTGAGTATTGTAGCCAAGTATGGAGCATGTCTGGGTGAGGGAAGTTAGGTGGTTAAGGCATCTCCCCTGTGCCAGGTTGTTCTGTGTAAAAGAACATATTCTGAGGGAAACTTTACTTTGACCTGTGCACGTACATGTCAGTCCTATTGTGCAAGACCTTGCTGACTGGCCAGATCATATATCTAACAAAAGCACTTTGCAGAGCCTTCCTATGCCAGCTGGTGCAGTG
This sequence comes from Rhipidura dahli, assembly GCA_013399225.1. Taxonomy (NCBI): domain Eukaryota; kingdom Metazoa; phylum Chordata; class Aves; order Passeriformes; family Rhipiduridae; genus Rhipidura; species Rhipidura dahli. The sequence goes on from VXAC01008090.1 coordinate 94,121, forward strand.
GCCATTTTAACAGAATAAAATTTTAAGGCAGATTTTTTCCCTGTCTAACTCTTCAAGAGATTCCACAATTCCTAATCCTAATGAAGCCAGTAGAGCCTGAGAAAGGATCATCCTGTAGAAAGTGCTCCAGAATCTGAGTTATCTTCTCTGTGAGCACAGTTTATTTTACAGTAAATAATTACAAAGAAAAACTAAGAATTCAAGCACAGCATTGCCTAGTTGGTTTTGAAAACTTATAAAGTTGCTTAATTAAAAAAAAAAAAATTAAGTTTAAAGTTAAGTTTACTTTTCAAGTGTTATTGGATCTCCTGGATCCTTGAGACATGCTGCACTTGAATGCACAGCAAAGTTCTGCTGGGAGCAGTCAGTTACTTGAAGTTTGTAATGAAAAAGTTTTTTGAAACCTCTGCCACCCAGGGCAACTTCACTTTAAAGGGAAAAGACCAAGTGATTTTCTAAACACATTTTCTCTGGGAAGCTTGTAAAGGAGGAATTTACATCTGAACTTGAGAGATCCCTTTAAACAAATACTGACATTTTACTGGATGTTCCCTCAGGAAATTACTTCTTTAAAGGTCTTACACCTTCAGAAGCTAAAATCTTCGTAATAATGTCTCCTATGATGAATAACTCACATGGCTTTTCCTTGCTTAAGCCACTTCACAGAATTATAATGTGCCCACACCTGTTGTAGAAACATCAGGTTTGCAGAAAAAATTCTCAGGTGAAGCCCTGACTCTGCTGAAAAAGCCAATTGCACTTTTTGAAGAAAATCAGCACAGACCTTTAAGTCATCACCTCTGGTCCTGTGCAGAGCTGCAAAGGCTCAAGCAGACACAGTTCCAGAGAGCTGGAACACTTCAGGTCTTTTTTTCTTGAAAAGATTGAAGTATAGAAATAGATAAAGTACAGTTTTACTTACTCGCAGACGTCTGACTAACCGTGACTGCTAGAACAATGAAAAGAGTGACAAATTTCACATCCATTCCTCCTTGGAGCTGCAGGAGCATAGCCACAGAGCAGTTGGTGAGCTGCAGGACTAACACCTGACCCTACCTGTTGGCTGCTGGGGATGAACGTGCCTTAAAGCCCCACCCTGAGCAGCAGCTTGGCATCGGCTCCTTCCTGTTCCACTCTGGACTTCAGCAGGATTCCTCCTCTCACCTGTAGACACCTTCACCTGTATTCCACCTCTTACCTGTATTCCTCCTCATACCTGTAGTGTGGTTCAGTGTTTTGCTGGATGGGAAGGTAGGCTGTATTCCACACAGTTCCCCAAGGTGGTACTGCCTTACAGCCAGATCCTCACAGCCCTCCTCACTGATGAGGCTCTTCAGCAACAGACTTGCCAAGGGTAGGGGTACTTCAGAAACTTGCAGGATTAAGGATTAAGAAAAAAAACCCTCTGTTAGGTGTCAGCTCCATGGAAGCTACATGTGCAATGCTCTGGGCCCAGCCTGCTGCAGTACAAACAGGTACAACCTCACGGAGGCTGCAGCCTTGCACTAGCTGTGCATCTGACCTACGAGTTTTCAGTCTGTAAGGACCATGTTATTCCTGTCACACTTGGCTTTCAGCATTGTTTCAAAGCTTCCAAACCCCTAAAAAGATCACTGTGTGGTTTCAGTCTGAACTGAGCACTGTGGCTGCAAGGGTAGCAGGCAGCTGCTGTACTCCACCACTGCCAGTGCAGTGCAGGCTGTCTGCTTTGGCCTTTCCCAGGGCTGAACTAGGAAAATCCATCTGGGAATTTCCTAGAATGTTCAACTAAGTCATCCTTGCTCTGGCTCATTACATCATTTTTACTATTCCTAAATTTTCAGAGCACAAGGTAGAAGAAATTGCTAACCTCAGGGACTTTAGTCTATACTTACACTGTCCCAACAGTGTTTTGCAATATCAGCTAATAATAAATTAATAAAGTGCAATCAATGTGTCTGGCTATCAGTGTTGGTTTCTGCTAATCACTGTTATCTACCAGGATAAGAAACATGGGAAAATCCAGACAACTACACTTCTATATGAAAGGCTACCGTTAAAAATGAAAAAGAGTAGAAGATGTGTGTTTAAAGTATGATTTTGGGGAAGTAATTTATGTTGAAATCAGCAAGTTGACTCATTGTCACCATTTAGTTCCACTGAAAAATCAGTATCATAAAAGCTAAACCACCCTGGCCAAAGCTAAGACAGATCACAACGACTTTATTGACCTGAACCTACATAAGGACAGGAGTATTAGCAACATTATTGTTCTTCAAACTAGCATGAAGAGGAACAAAATAGATTAAAAGAAATACAATGAGATGGGTGCTACTGGAGTAACAGGTTAAAGAAGCAGCTTCAGTCAGAATTAGATTTTGTATTCCAGTGTCTGGTTGATGCTGCAAGCCGGGATGCTTTGTTTTCTTGCATTAATTTTCTAATTAATTAGTTTGTTCTGGCAACTGCTTCACATGGGATCATACAGTTTTAAAGGCCTGATACAGTTTATGATGCTCTTTCTACAGTGAGAGTAGGGAGTACAGGGAGCTGTAGCAGAGATGGGGATGAAGGAAGAACCAAAGCATTCTGTGTTTATTAAGACCTGTTTCTGCATGACAAGTTCTAAGTGTTCCCCAGAGGCTGCTCAGACACACACAACTCCCATGTTCTCAAAAACACAGAATAATACAGATATCTGAGTATCATTTTCTCTGCTGCTGGCAACAAGCAACTGCACACTGAATAAAAGTTACTTCTTTCAGCTTGAGCTCAAGTTTTATATCTCATGTTCCACTATCTTATGTTCATGGTGTCATTTATAGGTATACAATAAAATAAATGGCCATTTATTTCAACGTGGAAGTGCAGCAGAGAAACTAGGATTGTGTCAGACCCGGAACATACCTCCTACTTTATGGAGGCTATATAATGTGTCAATAATTTAAAATGCTAAACCTATTGCAACAGGACAAAATGTAAACTGAGGAAACAGCACTGATTTATGAGACTGAGAAATTAAAAATAAAAACAAAGTAAGAGAACAATAGCAAATAGTGTGCTATGGCTCCACATGAATGTGCAGGCAGCCATCCAATTACAAAGGAAGAAGAAGTTAGCCAGAAATTCTTTTCCAAGAATTGGATTGATTGAGTTGACAGTGGTTGCCAGAACAAGTATAGCTGAAAGAAGGCAAAGAGTTTTATTGACATACTGACATGACTTGGATTGCATTCAAAGCTCAAATCAAAGCACTAACTTGCAGGCAAAAACTGTTGCAAGTGAGAAGCTAGTCATTCTTCTATCCTGAGAAACAAAGTAAATGCTTTTTTTAATCCTTCGTGAATTTCTACCTGTTATTTGTGAAAGCAGAATGGCTAGCAAGGCTAAAACTGGCAGATCCTTTAATCTGAGCCTCAGTCTTTAAGCAGAGGTTAAGACTGTAACTTGTTCTACTTCAGTATGTGCTGCAATATAACGCCCTCAGTTATAGATACCTCTCTCCAGTTACTCAAGCTGAGGCCAGAGTAAACGCTCCTTCCTTCACCCTCTCCTTGGAGTCAAACAATCTGTTTTTTTGCAACAGGAGTGCTGATTGCTGAGGAAGACTAAGTCCAGTTTGCTAAAGCAGGATAATGGATGTTAAAACAACTTTGGATCTTTAGTGTTTCCAGCAAGGCTTAATTTGATGAGCAATTCTAACACATTGGTAGATGCAATAGGCTTATCACAGTATTTCCTATTACTCTGTAAATGGTCATAATAATCAATTCACTATAATAATTTATTTTTTCTACTTTGGCTTAAATCATGAGTGGAAAGACTTCACAGTGATTTACAATTATACTTTGGGGTTCCTAGCAATGTCTCAATTGTTTATGTGGTTGTCAAAACCTGAAACTTTGGCCTCCTCAGATGTCCCCTATTTGAGACAGTGTCGGCTGACCCTGTGCCTATCATAGTCCCCCAACTTTAAAATGATCTGCATAGCTCTCATTCAGCCTTCTGCATACCAGAAATTTATCTGTGGGTACTTTACTGTGGTGGGGAAAAAAGAGTCCAGAAGTAAACTTTGAGCTGTGAAAATTATTAGTGGTTAATATGCAAGTTTCAGTACGCAAGCCAGATTCAGTCTTCTGCCCAAGAGGGAGGGTATGGATACACCACACCTCAGGAAAACTCCCCAGCAGCCAGCTAGGGCCTCACTGGGATCTGTCTTACCCTCAGCACTACATCCTGTGGGTACATAAACCAGGGAAGAAGCTCGAGGAGGGACTGGAGCGCCCATTCGCCTTGCAGCAGGTGAATGTCCCCGCAGACGACGTTCACGTGCCTGCTGTGCTCAGCCTCCCCAGGACTCTCTGGTGCACAGAACTGAGCACTTGCAGGAGTTCTGAAAGGCTTGTCTCTGTCTGTGCTATTGCCTGACACTTAGGGCATGGACTCCCCACTCCCTGACTACTAAATTTTGACAGAATAGGATGAAATTTGAGTTCTTTGGAAGAAGATGGAGGTTTTTGTCCTGAAATGACATTTTTGGCTTCACAGACCAAGAAGGCAAAGGTGCCAGCTCTGACTGCAGTGCTAAAATTCAGAGAAATACCTGGCATTTCCCACTGTCCACTTCAGAAAACTGTTCATGATGATTATTTTGAATTCCATCTGGAGCAGCTGACACAGAGAGTCACATACAGACAGACAGGCACAAATACACCCCCCTGACATTTTACCTGGAGGTGGCTGTATGGACTTAAGCTCTTCCTGTGGCAGCAATTATCATCACCAATGGAAACAGCACAGAGAAAGCCCCTGCCTCTAGTACACGGCAAAAGGAATCATTCCTCACAGGGCAGTGATTTGGAGGCCAAACCACAGGAGGAGGAGAAAATGCTGTGGCACAGATGCTAACAGAGATGAGAAGCTGACTGGCATTCAAAAGAGAGCTGAAAATCTTCCTGAAGTGAGAACTATGAGAAAACTGAGGTTTTTATGAGTTCTGTGATTCTGTTCCTCTCTGAAGGAGTGAAACAGACTGCAGGGAAGATAGCCATGGAAGTGTTGCAGACTAGAGAGGCAGACATCCAGGAAACAATTACTGGAGAAGCAAGGAGTACCATTTGATATGATGCTGTGTTAGCATCATGTTGCAGATGTTGAACCATTCTGGAAGGTCAGCCCTGAGCAGAGCCCCAGGATTCTCCTCAAAAACATAAAGACTGCCAAAGAGTACATTATTGATGGTGAACTAGAAATCTTGGCTTCGAATGGCATGTTCCCATCATCTGAGATAACCAAATTATAAACCCTTTCCATACATCCAGTGTGATATTTAAGGCTGGCACACTGTTAAGCAGTATTAGAAGGAGGACCTAATTTATTGAGGCAGGGAGCAAAAGAACAAACTGAAGGCCCTTCCCTTCCCAATCTCTATTTAAAAAAAAATTAATCATATTTTAGAGGACCACAAGATGGGTGTTGAAGAGAAAGAATGGCAGATGTTTTCCATAGCTGATTGGCTCAGGAGAAAACCTGATGCTGAGATGCACAAGCAGGAAATAAATACTTGGGATTTGTGTCTTTGAATAGAACAAAGACCAGTAATTCTGAATGCTTCCTTATTATTTAAAAAAGAAACATATCTTCTTGACAACATAGCTTAGTTGTTCTTGAAACCAAATAAAAAATACAACATTTACATCAGTGTCCTCACTGCCTCTTTCCAGCTCTACCTCCCAAGAGACTTTGCCTTTTGCCATGACAAAGCTGAGTGCCAAAGACCAGGTACCCCTAAGTTTTGGATGGGGTGTTCTTGTCCTAGGCCTTAATTGACATTTTGAATGAGGAGGTGAGTCTGTGATTTTGATTCCAAAAGCCAAAAACCAAAATGGGGGATGGACAGAAGTTCTATTCACAAACATGTGAAAGCTCCTGCCCTACAGAGGCAGTATCTGCCCACACACGTCAGTGGTCTGGATCAGCATGATGTTCTGTTTCTAACCTGCTTCTCCTGAGTCCTAAAAAACTTGAAGTTGTCTTTCTGGACATGATGTATCCTGAGCATCTATTCTGATCTCCCTCTTTTAAACCCAACCTTGTGTGCATAGGATGATAACACAAAGTGACAAATGTTCAGTGGAAATGCCTTAAGGTTTTTAAAAAGGTTGGTGCTCTTTTCTACGAAAATAAACAACCACAGAAATGTTCTGGTCTTACACATGTTTACAGGCAGAGAGGCTTACGCAGGACGAGCGCAAACACAGCCGCCGACAAGGTTATACCAACACAAGTGTGTGTGGAGCACGTGCAGCACATTGCAGCAACACGTGGGGAACAGCAGCCTTGCACCAGTTTCCAGGGAACAGATGTGATTCTACCTCTTTTCCAGACCCAAATTCACTGACTGTGACAGTAGTTTGTGAAGTCATTACCAACCCTGAACTATGATCTCTTGCAGCCCTTGTTTATACCAGAAAATTAAATTTTGTCTTATAAAGCATCATGCCCTCGTTACATTTTTGTTATTTAGCTAGCACTGAGGCTGTTGTACAACTTCACATGACCTCAGGTCTGCTGGGTAACAGGTAGTTGTCTCCTCACAGCTCTGAGGCCTCTGAGGCTGTGCTGCACTCATCAGTCTCACACAGCATTCTTGGTTCTTCATTTAGAGCTGAATTCACAGTTTCTTCAAGCCCAGTGTAGGTTAAAACTTCTTTTATGCTTTCTATAGCCCAGGCTAAGAAATGTGAGGGTGACACCAATGAAGGATCTTTCCTTTCTAAAGAGGCTGTAGGGCCCACTGCAAACTGTGTTTCCACTCTGCGTCTTTGCATAAATTTCCTATCAATTCCCATTCTGTCTCTGGAGCTGCCAGGTAGCTTGGCACAAGTGGGGAAACTCACTATGCAAGGAGCAGTCATCCAAACAGCTTCTTCCCCATGCCATTTTCATTTCTTTTTGTCCTTTTCTGGGTTTTTTTAAGAATGGGAATAACAAAACAACTTCAGTGTACAACTCCATTATGTGTTAGGATGAAACATAGTACACAGGACTGGAGTTGGATTAATTTCTAATGTCTCATTTGGAAAAGCTTGGGTTTGCCATGCTTTTGAAAAAGACCAATGAGACACAAAGACACTAAATTTTTGAACAGTAAAATGATGAATGAATTGGATACAGATCCTCCCCATCATTCTCCATGAAGCCATTGTCTTAGGAAAACACACTTAGGATTTTTTTTTTTTTAAGCATGAATTTAAAGAAAAAGCACAAAAAGTGTGGGATTATTCCTGGCCACTCTCTTTTTGGAGTACCAGAAGCATGAATTTCACAAGTCCATGGGGTATGGGGAATGCCAACAATTTGAAAAAAGAACTAATAATTTGCATTCATTAGTTCTAGTTTACATATACGAAGTCTGTTACTTTAACTTAAACAAAATTAGAATCACTTCCTCTATTTTCATGTTTTATCAGTGAAATGTTATCTACATGATATAAACCAAGCTATATTGTAAGACTACTTGGGCATAGATTATCCTACTGTTACACAACATCTAACACAATTAGTGACTGAAACTTCCCTGCACTACACAGGACAAATAAACAATTAATAAGAATGTTATTAATAATATGTAATAATATGTTCTACAGTTCTTGCTTATTAATACTGGAAGGGCTTTGGTTGCTGGATTTGGCCTGCTTTTCTTCTGAATTCCACTTAAAGAAATCTGGTCACCAAATATTCCTCATTTGCAGTAAAGGTTATATCATGAAACTACCACAGCAAACCAAGCTCATCTCACAGCCAGCAGATCAAGGCTGCACAGATGTAAAAGTTAATTTGATTAGTGAAGATATACAGGTATAAATTTGCACTTAAATGTGTTTTAGGTTATATTAGCCACTTGAAGTTGGGCAAGTAAATGTTTTGTTTAATCTCATTTACACTCTAATACCACTGACTGTATGTTTTGATTTAAGGATGGACCACCCTGGATCACCCACTTCTTCAGAGATCCGGTCTTTGGGTTGCAACATAAATCAAACAATAATAGGAGACAAATAATAAGAGACAAATTTTTCAAGTAAATTCTGACTGTCCTGCCCAAGGTTGGTTCTGTGCCCTCCAGAGGACACGACACAGAGTGTCTTCCTGTAATCTCTTTCAATGCCTGTTTTCTTCAAATTATCCAGTGGTTTCCAGTCCATCAAATACTTGGATGGAAAGAGACCTGCACCGGTATATTTATTGACTAACATGGGGCATAGAGTTGATTTACTTTGGCAAGTGAATTTGATATCTTAGTTCCTCATCACTATTCCAGATCCCATTTTCTGGCACTGGAAAGTTGTTTGCAAAACCTGCTCTGTTGTTGTAGCTTTAAAATCCAAACTATTTCATCACTGTAGGTCAGCTAGCAGGAAGAAGTGGCTGGTACATACCATTTAACCATGAAGCTTACAGAGTTTGAAACATGCTCCTCTCTATATCAGTCTTTTTCTTGAAGAAATACATTTCATCATAACATTCTCCATTCAGCTCCACTTCTTCAACTTCAAAGAATTTATCTTTGAACATGTTTATTGGCCCAGCTACACCACTTGTTCATATTAGACAATAAGCTTTTTTTACCTTCTATAAACTAATTAGGAATCTAGTGAGATTGGGTAATTCTTACAAAGCACATTGAAGACAAATATGAAATGCTCCCACCAAGAGAGTCATAGATAGAGGAAAGAAAGGACTAGCCATGGAATGGAAGAAGGAAAACAAGTGGCAGTGAAGATTTATTTTGATAAAGCATGAAGGAATAGAACATTGAGTCGTGTATTTTCTGTATGTCCCAACTGTTCCTGTTTCTGCATGTCCATGTTTCTATATGGCTCAACTGTTTTGACTTTGAAAGCCTAGCAGAAAACCTTCAGAACTTGGGTAAACCATATTTTATTCTGTATTTAACTCTTCAAGTTCTTTCCTTCTGTGCGAAGCAGCTCAAGTATGCAAGTATGGTTAACTTTGGGATAGAAAGGAAGCAGAAATACCAAACACCCTTTTTAAACATGGCAGGATGTGAGTGTTTTCAAACATCATCTCCAAGGCAAAGTATTCTATTCTTTTTTTCTTTTTCAAGTCTAGATATAGCACAAACTTGGAAAAAATTAGTAGAAGCTGTTCTCATTACACTGAGAACATCAATGTTTATTACCTCTGTAGATGTAATTATGTCAGTACGGAATCTCAATGGCAAAATAAAGCTTCTATCACCAGCAATAAAGTAACTCCTGGGAACAGTCTCCAGGGAAACTGGAGAGATGCATCGGCATAATGAAATACTACCAGCGCCAGGGAAATAATGTGTTCTCTACCTTTAATCAACAGTAATCCCCTTGAGAGGTGCTTCCCCCACCCCCTCCAGGCATCACCTACCACCAGCTGAGGAACAGAGCATTCTGCTACACTCAAGCAACTCACCTTCACCCGTGCACTTGAAACCTTTCCCCTTTCACGTGAGCTTGGAGTATGTGCACACTGTGTGGCAATGAGAACAAACTCACCGAAAGGCCTGTCCTCCTGCAAAGCAGGGAGGCAGAACAACTGAGTGAAGAAAAAAGCCAAAGCAAAGCAATTCTGCCTTCAATGTTTTGTTTTCCAATAGACCTTTGCATGCTATCAATTAGTTTCTTCCAGAGCAGATTCACCTAGAGGGTGTTATGTAAGCAGTTTTGACAGATTCTGATTAAATGTTCAGTGCATGCCTAGTCCAAAGCATTTTCCGTCTTTTGTTGAATACCTTTCATAACCTTGACAGGTGAATGCTTGTTAATATATACCAAAGGCAAAACAAGTTGTCTGCAACACTTCCAAAGCTTTTTATCTGTTCACTATAAAGAGGAGAAATGCTCACACTTGGTGACTAAGAAAACATGGGGTTTTTGTGCAAAGCTAATCCAGGCAACAGAGAACTACAGAAATGTGCCAACATTCCTCGCTTTGAAACAGACAGCAAGAATATACTTACTTGTAAATCACATCACTGCCATACTGGTTTTCTTATATGAAATGAGTTTTCAAGAAATTTGATCATTCAACAAGACTTCCAGTAACTGAAATGCATGGGGGAAAAAACCCTCTTTTTTGGAAACTCATGATTTTCTTTGTAACAGAAGCAGATTTTAACACAGCTGGAAACCACTGAAGGCTGGAGCCCCATTCAGCACATACTCAATCCATGGTTTCCCTTAACTAACTGCAGCACTCGTTCTTTGAGCTGAATTTGCAGATGGCAGCAGCAAATACAGCCCACATCTCCCTGACAGTGCTGCAGAGCCGTGTCAGGGGTTCTAACTGCAATAAACATTTATCATGACAGTATCAGGTGATCAGCTTTTCTATATTACCACAGAGACTAGTGCCTAATGCAAGCTCCACTTCATGATACTTAAACAGAACCTCTCCTGTGTTAAGTTTCAAGGGAGAAAAAGGTGAAAATTTTAAACAAATTTCATGTTCCTAGTCTTAAGCCCTTAAATTGAATCTAGAACAAATAGTAAACTGAAGAAAAGATTTAGCACTGAAAATCTCAGCCATGATAATTATTCTAACTGAAATTGTGACATCGTTCAAAGAGAAACTCCAGTGTTTAGACAAATTTTTTACAAAAGTGTCTAACTTTACAATAAATGCTTCATCTGCATTTTAAAAGTTAAAATTAATTTTAAAAACCTGGTCATCCCTTTACTGAAATATGCCATTGTAGAAACAACTATAGTATCAATGCCTCCTGAGAGCTGCCTCTAGTTGTTTCACTTTTTTATGTTTACATTATTAGGTTACACATCAAAGAACGCCTGGAAAAAATAGTCTGTGAAGAGACAAGTTTCCTCCCCCCAGCAAGAGGAAATCATATGAAGGACAGGAAGACAAGAGCAATCTACAAGCCCAATTATAGTCATGTACCGTCTAGTTAGAACAATCTGTGATGACTGGAATGCAATTCAGTACACCAGAAGCATACATCTCTTTTAGGAAGAGATAAATCACATTTTAAGCACCACTGAATAGACTGAGCAGCCACAGACTGAATACAAAAGGTCTCTGTGATTGTTTACTATGACATAGATGTCTAACTCTTACATTTGCTACACCCAGCTGAGGTATCTGGTACACTGAGGCAGCAGGACCATGCTTATCATCCAACCTGACTTAAGTCAAGCAGCAGGAGAACACATGAAACACTGACAGTATCTCTGTAGCTATAAAATTACTAGAAATGCCTTTTGGCCAGAATTAATATTGATATTTAAATGCAAGATGCATGATGCTAGAGAATGTGGAATTATTTTTCACTTTGCAGAAATATTAGAAGTAAATCATGTGCACACATTTTTATAGTATGAAGTTCTGAGTGCCTCTGCTTTGCTTATTTATGTTTGATGTACAAGGCATACAGAACATTCACACAAAAGGTGCTGGCAAAGCACTCAGGCTTTCACCTTAACATAACATGTCAAATAGAAGGGAAGATCTATCTCTACATGGATTATTGAAACAAAAATTACTTGTGTTAAAAGGTCATGCTAGCTGGAGCATTTTGTACCAAAACTCCCCAAGCCACCACCATGTTTCCACATTAAGACTAGGAAATAGCCGAGTGCATCTACATATTGCGTACAGCTAAATAAACAAGATGACACAGATGACTTTGTTGGAAATAGATTGGTAAAGCTTTATTACTTGAATCTTACACTATTCACTTGGCCCAGAAACACCTCAAATTTTTATAGTGGTCACCAAAACTATGCTCCTAAATTGCTAGAAGTAATACATAAAAAGGAGTTGGTTTTGATTATCAGCAATTTGAATGGAAATGTGAAACTAGAAGCATTCTACCTTCTAAATTCCTTATGCCAATATTATGTCCACTACCTTTGTTTTAATTTCTTTTCCATAGTTACTGTACCGAGCTTCTTTGTAAAGCTTATCTGTAAAAACTGATGTGAATGTGAGGACAGCAGTTTAAGGACATTTCCCCAAACCAGGCAAGGAGTTCTTGCCCAATGTAATTTTTAAAGGGAAAAATAAGATCAAAGTAAGACTGAATTCCCTTGGTAACATGAGGAAAACTCCAGGGATATTACTAACATTCCTTGGCCAAAGGAGTTGTTTCTGTGGTAGAGGAGATAGCACCAGCAACTTGGCCAATTATCCCTGCAACAGTTTAATTACACAAATCCAGTGCCATGCAGATTGTTCACTTGTATTTACTAAGACAAATTTTTCAGTCTATTAGTTTTGATTAAACAAATCTGTTTTTAAAAACTGCCTAGAAACCTACTGAACACTTCCATCAAAAGGACAGCAAAATCTCTTTTCTAGTTTTCAATATTCCGAAGATTCCCTTCACGTTGCACTAAAATGTTTTTGCTAAGTCATAGCATACCTGGTTTTCCCTCTCACTGAGACAAACACTTCTCTCCCCAGGAAAAATCAATACAAAATTAGACTAAACAAATGGAAAATTATTATATGAACATAGAAGGAAAAATCAGTGTGTGATATATATTTATATACATATATATATGTATATAAACATTAAATAACAGCAATTCCACAATGCAGCATTCAAATATACAATGTGAAAGTATAAATTCAAAATCAATGCAGAGTATGTAAAATTTGGGAAATCTTAAGAAAGAGCTGAAGGCACCAACTTATTATTTTGAGGAAAAGCATTACTACTGTTTTTTTGAGATGAATGCAAAAGGTACTTCAATTTGACACCTCTTCCTTTGCTTCAATGCAAGGTCTGCATGTAGCAGGGAAACAAAACTTTTCTGTGGGCTCAAAATTACCAGCTGATCAAAGCTCACGATATGTAACACTGAGAATACAAAATATCTTCTGCCTTGAATAAATCTGCATAATTGAGAGTATTTAGATTGGCTCAATTACTCAAACAGACATGTACTCTTCTGATGCATTTCATCAGTTAGCTTCATACTGACAGTGATGGAATAAAAATACGTGTCCAAAATTAACTAGGCACTAACATTTTCTTCAGAGTGAATTTTAAAACCTTCTCTCTTTCTGGAACCTTATTTCCATTAGCAAAGGAAATTTCTTCTCATAATAAGTCAATATCAATGGCCTGCTGTAAAAAATACTTCAGTTTAATTCAAACTTAGCATCATTTTCCTTGGGACATGGCATCAATTATGAATAATTCACTTACCAATACCTTAATAAGGGCACATGATATATTGTACTGCACTGCAGAAAAAAGTGATGCCAGCAGTCAGGTGAAAATACAGACTACATGTAAAACTAGCATATAATGTGATAGGAAACATCTTCATGGTCTTTTAAGGCCACTAGGGAATTAGGAGAAAATTTATCTTATTTCTCCAGGACTGGGAAGAAGGAACAGTCTAACATTTTGCTTTTAACTTGGCAGCTACTTTTTACAGCAGCAATCTGTTAAACCAAGAAAAAAGAAGCAGCACAGTTCTAACAAGTAAGTCAGAAAACCCCTACACTTTCTTCAACTTTTTAAGTTCAACTTGAAAATACATGGAAAATGTTTAGATTGGCATATTAAAAGAATCACTGAAATATCTAATATTTCAGTGATATCGATCATACATTGTGCAAAACATCAATACCTTGACTTTGCAAACCATGTTTTGTGTAATTCACATGCTTTTTTGTATTTTACATTTACCCTTTATAGTAATGCATGCAGTAAAGCACAGAGCCGTTATATTTTTAGTACCTTGGTTTATTTTTGTCATGGTTTTGCTACACATGGCAGGTATCAATGCATAGTTGGAAACATCAGTGAATTTGAAATGTACAGGAAATCCTGGTAAGGAATTGTTGGGCAATTCACCTGTAGCAGGCAGGGTGTTGGGTGAGGAGGTGTAGCACGATGCTCTGCCTGGAGGGGAGTAAAACAGCCCAAATAATGCCCTGTTTGCAAAGCTATCAGTGGTGAATGCAGGAGGGGGTTGTCCTGGTGCTTTTGGTGCTGAATAATGCTGAAACCAGCCTGCCTCATCAATCCCAGAGTCAGACATACCTGATAGAGAGGTGAAGCTGTGGCAGACCTGGTAAAATACTGGATAAAGCAACAAACAAATGGTGGTACTACTACTGACTTATCTACAGATGCTGAGCTTACACAGCTAGCCTGGAAAGGTATGGCCCACTCCCACTTTTTAATGAGTTTGGAGAGTCTTCCAACAATCCCCTTTCTGGAGCTTGTGTGGAGATTCCTTCCTTGAGTTGGGATGTGCCTCAAGGTTACCCCTCCAAGCTGAGAGGAAGATATTTGCCCACACTCATTAGTAGGGGTTAGTAACATCAATTGCTACTTCATAATTTCTTTTGCTACCTTTGATAAAATTGCTTCAATATTGCTTCAAAAATTGTGGACTGAACTAGACTAGCAGTTATAGCTACCTATACTGTGCAGTAAATAATTCTGATTAAGATCTTTTATTCTCATCATTATCATAATAAATAATTTATTTTTATATAAATATCTCTGGTTTGTCATCCTTAATCCATGGGACAAAGCTGTGAAAAGATTCAATAATACCCATTTAATCCATTAACATAAACCATTGACAGAGTCCAGGGCTAAGGCTGGATCCAGCTGCACCCAGAGTCCTCTGTGGGGAGTTTAGAAAGCAAGAGGGTCCTTTCTGTGCCTTGTGACTCCGCAGGAGGGCTTGTCTACAAACTCTGTAGCTCCCATTCTGCCCACAGCACACAGGCTGAAACAGACCTGCTTTGTACCCTACTCTACCCCAAATTACAGCAGTACCTGCTGTGTGTCAGTTTACCTTGAAAAGTTACTGATGGCCTCAGCTAAAGCTGCCTGAATGTCAGCCTGCCGTGTGAGACTGCCTGTCTGTCTGGAAGGAGTCATGTAGGACAAAGCACTTGCTACTTCCCTTAATATGTGTCTGAGGGGGGTTCACCTATTGCTGTGGTAGAACTGGTGTAAGAAAATGGCCAGAAAAAACAGTGTTTCAAAAGACAGCTCTAAGTTACTATAAAAGCTCACACAGAAATATCTAGAAATAAAGAGAATGAAAATATGTAGCTTTAAACTACTGAAGATGTACTCATTAACTGATCCTTAAACATAGCTAGAACAGTACAGTACTGATCTTAAGAATGGTGGGTGGACATACAGTTACCAGAAACACTACAGCTATAGTCTAAAAGTGAGAAAGTGTAATTCTACACTTTGTTCCTATATACATTTCCCTTTGCAAGAAATCTGGATTAAGCACAAAATTATACAAATACTATACCATGAAACAAGAATACAGATGATTTTCTACATGGCCTTCAGTGTTCACCCCTTGCACAAAATTGATTCATTATTGGCATTTCATAGCCTGTAGTTTAAAATACTAGGGTAGAACTAGATAGTTTAAAATAGGATAGAAGTAAATGAATGAGCAATGCTGCCTGAGTAAACCATCATGTCTTTAGATAAAAGACAGTTTTGATCTGAGGGCTCTAAAGCAAGACATTTCTTATGCTGTTTCTGGAAAACTCTAAGGGATAGAAATCCACAGCATGAGGATAACCCTCTAAGGAATGTTTTGCTCTTCCAATCTTCTTTCCAAGAAATAAACTTTTTATTCATTTTATACTAAAGGCTAGACAGACCCACTGTACTATCAGACAAGTTTGCACTGGCACACATTTCTAACATGAAGAATAGACAGGGCAAAGACTATTCTTTTGGTGGAAAGTCACATTATAAAGAGGTGAAACACTTTCTGTAATTAGCATAGAAAGCTACCAAGAGCCTTAAGTGTTCTGCAGCCGTAGAAAGTTTCTGGTACTCATTAGGACAGGCATCCCAGTTATTAATTTATCTTTTTTAAAACTTTATCCTAATATACATTTAATAATGTAAATGTACACATCACATAAACCCTTGCACCCCTTGGTAACCTAATTTAAGCACATGCTACCCTACACATGCAGTTCGATAAAAATTATCCCCTTTGACAGCTATTCATCACAAGCTGGAGTAGTTAAGGCCCCATCTCTTTAATGGGAATTGAATAAAAAATTTAAAAATTTTTAACAGACATTCTCAGCTTGTACACCATAAACTACCCAAATCTAGACAGTCTTGTCTAGTTAGACAAGACCAGACAAATTTTAATTTGGGACTCTTTCTGAGATGTGTCTGTAAATGAAAACTGAATAGTCCATAGTGCAAATTACTACCTCATAAACCTGCAGCATAATAACACTTTTCCTTAAGAAACTTATTAATGAGGAAACTTGTCATGAAGAAATTTCTATTTCTGTATAATAATATTAATAATAATAATAATGCATTTTATTTTACAGTTATGAGGATGATATTGCACTTAATGGAAAATGCTTTACTGAGTAGTAATGTCTTTAAGCAAACTTATATTATGAGCAATTTTTATTTCCTTATGTCTCCCCAAATCTTCACACAATCCTTAAATACTTACTAAAATTCCAAATTAAATAGTATTCCTAATTATGGTCTTTTCAAAAATTAAACAATTTGGCCAACACACCATAATACTATAACCAAACTGTCTACTCCTTTCTCATTTTGAAGCTTGTAATCATTTGCCAATTCAGTACCAAACAACTACAGAGGAATATACAATTCAGTAAAACTCTCTGTGATTGCAGGTTCAAAGAGGTGTGGCTAGACAGTGTGAAATACAGACAGTATTTCTTTTTAAATGGTTGAATACAAGAGTCCAGTAGGATTCCTAACATATAAATAAATTTAAAAGGCTAATTGAGGGTTTTTTAGAAGTATCCTCAGTAATAGTTAGCATTTATATAGAACTTCACACTTTTAAAGTGCTATACAAATACTATCTTGATGAAATGTATTCTCTAAAGGCAGACTACAAATCCAAAGTGAATGGTGATCAGAAGAATGGCACCATGACAGTAAAATGCAATGTAATTACTACAGAGAGAAACTAAGTACTTTATAAATCAGCTTGCTATGCATGAAATATCATGGGAGACCACACACTGCACAAGGGGAATGTACAGACAGAAAATTATTGTCATTCATTAAATAGGTTCTATGACCACAAGGAATTGCCCCAAGACCTGTAATTGACTCCAAAACCTTAAAATGCCTAATTCAGAAGGTGTAGGAAACATAAGGAAACCCGTCAGTGATAGACAGGCAGGTTATTTCAAATGCTAGCACAAACCACCTTTAAAAGCCATTATTCCTATACATCAATGCGGATTCCATGTTTTATGGACATTAATTCTCTAGTGCCTGTTAAATACATAATAAATGAACATAGATGAGGTAAAGATGCTGTAATTGCCACATACAGCCAATACGGCAAGGGAGGAGTTTTTCCAAACGGGCAGATCCAGAGGCCATGACGAATCCCATCACGGACATGATGAGAAGTCCAGGATATGAACAACATCCAGGGAAGAAAGCACCATGAGTCCTTAAGCCTGAAAAGCTGCATGATAAACTTTAATGTCAGAGCCACCACAGGAATCACAGTAGAACAATGAAGGAGTGGTCTCCGTGGAAGAGTCAGAGCAGCCTGCAGAAGAGAAAAATATTATCACCAATGGCTACAATTGTGACAAGAGAAAAAAAGTTTCATGAGTGTCTACAGGTGTAGTGTCAGGTGACTAAGTGGAAGCAGAAAGAAAACATACTGTTCCTTTCCACTGCAATTAATTTAAAACCAATTTTATGCAAGAAAGTTGTGTGCTGCCCTGTCTCTCTATTGTATGATATGAATCATGCATCCTCCTAAGTAGTATCAACAGCAAAACAGGGAGGGAGAGGGATGAGGTATCCTATTTGTCATATAATCATGTGGTATGCAAGGACCTGTGTAATCTGCTGCACTAACTATATGTATTTCATTTCAAGATAATTAAAAAGAAAACAACCATGCAATACACTTGAAATAAATAATGTGCATTAATGGCATTTACCTTCAAAAACACCATCCATATTTTACTAGAGTTGTCACTAGTAGAGTTATTTCAGTTGCACAGTGTTTAAAACAGAACAATAATTTTCAACAGGACAAAAATATAATCAAAGTTACATGTATTTTGATCACCTTGAGACAGTATTCTTCATGGACACACCAAAAAAAAGTTCACAAGCCAACATCTGAAACATTTGTGACTGGGTTTTTTGTCTCAACAATCTGTTTAACTCAGTCGAAAGCCTGATATTTGCTTTAATAAGGTGAATGTCTAGCTAGTGAGATTAGCTTTACCCATTTTAAGAAGTGATAATGTCAATGTAATATATGTATTTGAGAAGATATTCTGTGGGTGTACTCAGTAGCAACAGCTACAGGCACCACCAGAGTCAAACACAGTAAAGAACTTGAAATGATATTCTGGATTTCTATTTGACAAATAAATAGATTCTTGTGTCTGTAAGCACAGGAGAAACAACAGCACATTACTAAAAGATCTACAGAAGTGCTGATATAATATTCATTGTCTCAGCTCAGATAGTGGTAAACATCTGGAAAGACTGTAACAGGCACCAGAGATATAACATGATGGCTTTATCTGTTTGCTGTGTTGAACACATCCCTCACTGCACCTACTGCAGGAAGCAAACAAAGCATCTCTAACCTGTTCATTCTTCCCTTGTGTTAATCCTTGCAAGATTAAACAGCAAGAGGGCCTGGCAGTGGAACTCTGGAACAGGTTCATCAAGTTCATGCATAATTTAGACAACTGCATGGAACCCTATCTTCTCTGCAAGGAAACTTAACTAGCCTTAGCCACTTAACACAGAGATGGGAAGGTATGACTACCTTGAAATGCAACAGCTCATGCTTTAAACCAAAGCCAACATTAAAAGGCCTGCAGAAAGTTTTGCTCTATTAGCTTCCCATCACACACTTGTCCATGAGTCTCCTCATCAAGTAATGGGGATTAAAAGGTCACAAACTGTCTCAACAATTTTTAACTCTAATGTTGTGGACCCAATTCATTTAAGTTGGTGCAAAAGATGTATTTTCTCCAATTCTGTTTCACACAAGCAGATTGTTCATGGATTAAAGTAGAAAAATCTTGTGATGGTGAAATTGTTTATCAACTGCCGTACAATGAGTCAGATCTTTGTCACTGTCAACAAGAGCCTCAAAAGTACATACTAACCTAATTTTGAAAAAACCTGGATAGTGATATGTTTCAGCAGATAATCTATTGACTGGTCTCTATTTCTGCATTTTGAAAAAATCCAGTAACAAAGTCTAAATTAGTCTTTTCCCTCTGGCCTATTAAGGTTAGGTGCCAACAGCAACATTGTGAGTAAGGAAAATTTTAATGTTACTTATGTACACAGTTTATCAGTATTGGTGCCAAGGTAATGCTTAAATTCTTTTCATACAAATTTTAGATGCCAAGATTGGTCATCTAGCAAACCTGCATGCTCAATTTTAGCAAGAGAAAGTCCTATTCTGTAATTGCAGTACAGCCATCACGCTTCTGATATGGTGCTGCCCAAGGTCTGCGAGAAGAACAGTCTGTTTCCTCTTTTACATTCTGTGACTAAAAGAACACTTACATCCTTGAGCTGCCAAGCCTTAGAGACAGACAATTCTATTTGGTAACATAAGCTGCTATACTCTCTTTTTCCTAACAGGCAAATTTGTTTGCCTTTAGACATCACCAGATCTTTAAAAAAAAAAAAAAGGTACAAGCCTTTTTGCTTTAAACCTCCTGGAAAAAGCTGCAAACAGAATTTATTTGCAAATGACCTTTTCTATTTGCCTACGTGTTCAGTCAGGTGCAAGATCATCTTGAAGTTGCTGCTCCTCCAGCCTCTCTCACGACAATGAGCAGCTGGAGACAGGAGACAATCATTGCATGCAGGAGAACCCACGCAAATTATCCGCTTTAATGCTCATGGTGACACCATGAATATTACGTAACAACAGATGCTCCCTCACTCATATTCTGTGCTGCCTCACAAGCCTGAAGTCTTTCATTTTTACTAACATATTCAATGTAACATATATTATAGTAGTAATATTAACAATATAGTAACATATTCAATGCTATATTAATTGTGCATGTGCAAAGCTTATTCTCCAGTTCCAGAAATGCTCCTGTACAGCCCAGGTCAGTCATAGATGGCACATTTCCCAGCAGTGTTATGTATGTTTGTCACCGACCGCATTTTCTACACTTTTAGAATTTGGTGAGTCTTTAGGAGCAAGACAGCAATTTCTGCATGTCTGTTCTGCAACATGAGTGTCTCGGCTACAATCCTGGTGGAGTCTGGGAGCAGCCCATCATGTCATATTTGCACTCCTGACTGATGACAGGCTGCAGGAACTACCATCTTTAGATCTGTCAGTGGGACAGATTCTTCTACACTTGTGTGCACAGTAAAAACCACACGGAACACAAAGAACTACAAATTCCAAGTAGTGAAATCAGTGTAGACTTCATACTGGTTGCAAAAATAATGTGGGCAAAAGGTCAGATCACATGGTACTTGGTACACAAGTATTTATCAGAGCAAACATATAAATACCACAGGTGACTATTTACCCTGAATACTGCAGAAAAATAATGATGACCATGAAAGACAGACGAGTGGCCAGACAATGCAAGCACTGAGCTGTGTCAGCAGGAACAGAAGTAGCTGACTGGAGTAGTGTGAAGGTAGCAATTGGAGGTAGAATGCAGCGCTGCCTTGTGCTGCATAAAAAGGTTACTCCATAAAAAATAATCCATCATCAGATTTTAAAGGGATGATAATGAGCTTTATCGGTAATTGTGTACATTTATGTGAAAAATACTATTGGTACAAATTAGTAATAGTGGTGCGGTTACTTAATTAGACTTACTAATTAATTATCTAGTAATGTGTTGCAAAGGCAGTAAACATGGTGGTCTCTTAAAGCTGGTATGCTCAATCATGCAATTTCAAGACGAAGAGAGGGACTGTAACTACAAAATACATAGTAGAAAAGTATCTAACAAACACATAGTAAAGAAGTATCCCACAAAGTAATAAATTACATAGGTGACAGCCTGAAATTATGCCATGAAACCGAGAGGCACATTATATTAAGCCAAGGAAATAAAAATCACATATTACAATCAGATCTAGCTGGCCAGACAGCATGTAGAAGAAAAGGTTATGGGGATTACGTTACATCACAAACCAAAGGGACTCTGATGGCACTGCAAGAAGACGTAAAACCTATAATAGAGTATTTTTTCTTTTTAAAAGGACAGAAGCACTATATTTTTGTGCCACTGAAAGGAATTAATCTATGGTATTCGGCTCAAATGAAGTCTCCCCTAAAATACTACTCATGGTTTTGGAGAAGACCGTTTAGAGGTAATTTAGGCAAAAAAGCAATACAGAAGGAAGGATAAAAATAGTATGAGATTTAGAAAACATGAATTTATTCCCTTAAGATTTGAAGTTTTTTTGAAAGTTATTTAGTTGAGAAGAGAGTCTTTGTAAATAATACAACTTTGCAAGTTCTAATGATGATTTTACTCTATGAGTAAAGAGACCTACCAAGGATTATTTCCTTTATTAGCTCACTTAATATATGGAAATAAAAGGAGCTGGTAGGCAAATCACTTCGAAAAAGCTTTTGGGCATCTTGTCTTCTCCTTACCTCAGCTAAGTACACTTTGCTACTAAAAGGGCTATGATTCTATCTCCTACGTTTTGTGCTTCTGATTCGAAAAACATTTTTGGGGTGAGCACAGAAATCATCTATCTTTTGCAAAAAAACCTTAATGAATAAGAAAACTAGATCTAACTGTCAAGAACAATACTTCAGGCTGGATTAGAAAATGAAATGCTATCTGCTTGGGAACTGAAACAACATAGTTACAAATTAAGTCACAAAATTATGAAAATTTACTTGGTTTCACATTGTAGGGATAGGCTAGGCTACACAATCGTTCCCCATCATGGAAGGTGTATTTAACCTTGCCTCACTGCCAAGAGGCAGGTCACCTCCCAATTCCATGGATACAATTTAATACTCAACTTTTCAAACAGGCATCGGTGAAGTCTGACATCTAGTGGTCAAAATTAAGAAAAATACCGGTAATCATCTCAAATGCATGAAAAAGCAGCAATAAAATTTTAATACTTTCTAATAGCTAGCTATTCATTTACTTGCATTCACTGATTTTAAAATAAGGAAAAGCAGATGAGAATAATTAGAGATTTATATTCTATTCCATATTGTTATTCAGTAATAATATTACAGGACCCATTAGTCAACCAAGCTAACTTTCCTTTTCTTTATATAGTTTTATAATTATACAGTAAATATTTCTCCATGCAAGAAGTACAGAAAAGGGGAGAACCAGGGACTACCTAGGGAATAATGATGCCAGGCACCAGGACATGCTGGAATCCATGTGCCAAAGATGGACAGTGGTACCCTGGGCTACATCAGGAATGTGGCCAGCAGGTCGAGGGACCTGATTCTTCCCTTTCTCCTCAGCACTGGTAAAGCCAAGAGGGGAAAACTGACCAAATGCACAAATAAAAGGCATCTTTTCTCTACAACAGATAGTGCTACTATAAACAAAAATTATTTTTCCATTGGAAGTCTGAGTTTTACATCTCATCTAAAAGCAATATTTGCTTATTGCACTTAGCTGTCACCTAAATATTTTTAAAAAACTGGTACACCATTTTTCTTCTTTACTTATATGAATATAAAAAACAGGATTTCCTTCCTGCCTTCCTTCCTGCCTTCCTCCCTCCCTCCCTCTTTGAGCTATTTCCCTATCAACACTGTAATAGTACTATGAGCAAACTAGAGGAGGAAGACTACTGAAAAAGAGTGCCATAATCTGGTAATGAGAGAAACTGTCTCCTAACAAGCAGTTCTGCAAATGGATGATGATCCATTCACTCCTTAACAGCAACCAATTCACCTTTTTACTTTTATTAAGCTGATGCTTGCTTTTCTACTATTGTTTGTTTTTAATCTTTTTTTTAACTAACTATATTTAAATGCAACTCAGAATGCCTTTTTAAAGGTGACAGCTCACATAAAGCTTGTTCGTGGGAGAAATATTTAGGGCTGGCTAAAACCAATGTATTACTCAGAAACAGTGACAAAATGAAACAGAAGCTTTATCGTCTACATTTCAGATACTTCAACCCCACATTTCAGCTATTTCTAACCCTTACTGTAAAAAGAAATGGAATCATCCACTTCATCCACAGAAATGTGTAAGTCAGCACTAAACTATTTAAGTTGGATAACAAAGCAACAATGTGATACTTAGAATAGCATGTACATGTGCAAAACTCCTTTTTTCCTTCTCAGTACAGAAACTTAGCAGTAGATGTATTTTTATGGCTTTTAAAATTGTAACAACTGCATAAACATAATTCCTGCATACCTATTAAATGTATTTAATTAAATTATCACTGTAACTTTTTTTTTGTCTAGGACATGGTAGAAGAACAATAAAGTAAACAGTGATAAAGAAATTAACAAATTACCCATCTACTGACTTACCTTTAACGACAGGGATCCAGCAAGAAAGAAGTGGTCCACATCAATGACAGAGGCAAGGAAGCCAGCCAAGGTGACCTCAGTGAAGTCACTTTTCTTCCTGAGTCCAATCACTATCGCCCAGGACCACATTCCCAGTATACCATGCACCGCATTATCAGATAAGGCTCGGAGCCAGTCATTTTGCTGAATGAAGGAAAACTGCAGAAGTCTGTCTGCTACAAAGCAGAATATCCCCAAACCTAGACTGGAAATAACTGAGGCTGTGCTGAAAGTCTGGAGAAGAGCGTGGGCCTTTTCAGTCTCAGATGCCATGACAAAAACCATGTCACAGCACACAAAATGTCATCAGGATACACACTGTGCATTGTCCTTTGTATCGTCAGTTATTCTGTAAATGTCACAGATCAGAAAGAAAATTATTAAACAAAGATAATCTATTTGCACAAAGCATTTGTTATCACAGCTACAAGTGGGTATTAAGCGCCCAAATTCAGTGTTTGCATTTAACATTCCCAAGGAATTTTTTACTTCAATTAAGTTAATTTATTGACTTGAACACTACAGCTCTGAATCAAAACACCCTGCCCTGTTTCAATTAGAATCAGCACAAGTAACATGAAGAGCTCTAATTCCACTTACTGAAATGTTAAATATTAGAAAATAACTTGAAACATAGCTACAATGATACGCCGAATATGCTTCAAGATTCCTTCTGATCTTAAATATAAGACTTAATCCAATGAAATACTTTACACTGTAATAACAAAAGAAGATTCAGTTTGGAGGATTCTTAGGACTGATGCTCAAAACGACAGACCTCTTTATACAATAACTATTAAAACTGAGTTTTTAATCTATAATCCAAACCACTATTTTAATTCACATTATTTGCCAACATATGAATTATTGTCCTGGTACTCTCTCCTGAGCAACACCTTGTTCAGTTTGGAGACTGGAACGCAGAATAAGCCTTAAGAAAACCAAACCCACTAAAATATCTTCACTATATATAATAAATAAAAAGACAACAATCATTTAGTCAAGCAAAGTAACCAAAACCATCTCGTTACAGAGCAAAGCTACCTAAGCTTTTCCTTAGCATGTGCTCTAGTAGAAAAGGCTGCTGTTACTTTTAGGAACTTATCTATTGTCTGCCACATTACCCTTGTAACTCCTCTTTCTGCAAGAAAAGTTCTAACTGTCCCAGCTGTTATGCTAGTCTTTTTGGGGAGCTGTAGGGACTGACCACAGTTTTAAAGCCTATATCCTGCCTAAAAATGGATTCTTCCCATGAGTTTGCCACTTCTGTGCAATACATTAAATCTTGACAACCCTTCTTTATTAGGTAAATTCTTATTCCGAAGAGACTTTTTGAGTGTATGAGACTTCCTAAGCTGACACATAACAGTGCATGATTTTAAACTTATTATTGATTATAAGTCTCACAAGATATAAATGTTTCTTCCAGATTATTTATATGCCTGCTTATTGTGGCATTATCCACAAGACAGAACTACCAGCATCTCTGAAGTAAAGAAAAAAAGTCCACTGAATCATTCATTTGGAAAACATTTTAAAAAGTAAAAGAGAAGAAAGCATGAATCATACATGGACTTTGCACAAAGATGAAAAAATTGGGTCAAGTTTAGAGTCTGTTAACCACGGCTGTGCCTCTTCTGAATGAATGTGCAGACACAAAGGATTTCCTAAAGCAATGGAAGTGCCATTTTCTGATTAGTGACCTTACAGTACACAGGACATTGATGAACAAATTCCATTTTAAGGAAAAAATGGCAATCTTGTCACAAATGTTTCTTCTGTATAGCCATCATGTCAGATTGGATTTCATTTAAAATTACCACAAGAAGCTGTGTAAGAATCCAACCTGTGAAGAGGCAATGTAGCAACATACCTTTAAAAAGCACACCAGTACTCCGAATCGAACTTCCCCTGGGACTAGGAGTACATTTTTTTTCCCACTGCAGGTGTCTCACTTCAGTAGCAAATGTGGTCTATGCCTCAGTGTTGAGCCTCTATGCTTTCTGAATCCAGTCTGCCCAGTCCAGTGCAGGAAATACCAAACACCATTTGTTCCATCCTAAATAAAACCAAACCAAGCACCAGTAAGCACTGATACTAGGCAAAACAACAGACATGAAATATGAACAACAGTAAAACAATCCAGAAAGATAAAACATATATTTAATTGGTACAACTAAAAGATAATAAAATACAAAGTTCAAAAAGAACAGTACCAATGAGTAACTGCACTTCAACAGATACAGCAATCCATTTTTACAGCCTTCCTCTTGTGCCTGGAAGATTCCCACCTAATGAAACATTTATGAGTCCCATTCAGGGATTTCTTTTTTAATTCCACCCCATCACTTAGTGACCTTGAAAGAGATAAAGAGAGATCTAGAAATTCATATAGCAACAGAGGTCTGTGTCAGTTCTGTATTAGGCTTACACTTTTGCTATGGGTAGTATTAACATGTGTTCTTTGAGCCAGAACGAAGAACAGGATGTAAAACTGCCTTCAGGTTGACCGCAGTCAGGAGCCATGTCCAAATATTGTTTTAAAACAGCCTGCTTCAGCCTCCCTTTTAGACAAAATTGAGTATCACCTGTGCAAAAATCAAATCACATTCCCAGGTACAAGAGCATTACCTAGAAATATTCTGCACATCAAGAGTGAAGTCAAACCAGAAAAAGAAAAACTCTGTTCAAACAAAATAATGTCTGAAATTACAAATTTTAATGTAAAATGATGCTTTTCAGACTGTTTACGAAATATCACAATAAAGCCTAAATTTTTCCAGCCTATAAATCTCAGAAAGCAGTTGTGGATCTTACATTCTTGTTAGAACAGGAAAGTGGAGAACAATTCACACAAGAATGCTTAAAAACCGCTGTGTGGTCAGTCCAGTTAACATCCTGAAGGGATGTTCTAGGTTGGTTTTACATAAAACACAACAGCTGATAGAGTAATTCTGCACAGAGTTGTGGTTTCCCATGTCATTCTTACATGAGATAAAGCACTAAGCATAACCTCTGTCTATAGTCTCAAAATGCAATTTTGTGGATATGCTTAATTTAATTTAAGGACTTAAGGATAAAATGGTAATTTTATCAAACACACAGTTAACACTTTAAATTACTGACACAAGAAGATATTTAGATCAAAACTGTAAACATACTCTTGGGAAAACAGCTCACACTGACACTGAGAGGCCAAGGCAAAACAAAAATCCAGTGGCTAAAATTACCACATAGAAATATTGCCCTGCATAGTTTTTGCCACAGTTTTGCCCAGTGTTTTCAGGTATGCAAATATGTATAGGAATTTAATGCATGAAATTACAGAACCACAGAATCAATTAGGTTGGACAAGACATGTGAGATCATCAGGTCCAACCTACAACCGAACATCACCTTGCCAAGTCATAGAATTATGCATTCTACACAAGAAGTTAAAATACTGTAATTCCTTAAAAGGCCATAATCTCCTAAACCCCTCATTATTTGATATTAGGTGTTTATTTATATTAAAAACTACATGAAGCAGAATTAAGACACCAGCTCAAACCTCTAGTGTATGATCTCATGGAAAAGGAGATCTCAGCCTAAAACCATCTCTAAAGAACTGACAGTGCCAGCATTTTTGGGCCAGATAATTATAATGCATTATTCTGGTGATCATGTGAATATTTTTGGGCCAGATATTTATAACGCATTTTTGGGGTTGGGGCGGACAAAAGCCCAGAAGGAAGCGGTAGGATTTTACCAAGACGCTGAAGAACAAACTAAATGACACCGAGCAGGAAATGAACCTGGAAACCCGAGATCGGCAGGGGCGTGAGGGGAAGCGCGGGGCCTCGGCGGGTGAGGGGCCCGGAGCCGCCGCCGCCCGCGCCCCGCCCGGCCCGGAGCCCACCTGGAGTGCGGCCGCCGCCATCCGCCCTTCACCCCATGGGGCTCACCAGCCCCGATCCCCGCCGGAGCAGGCTGGGAAGCGCCTCCGGCAGCGGCCGGGAACAGCGACAGGCAGCCGGCTGGGAAGCATGCGTGGCCGCGGAGCAGGCTGGGACCCGGACCCGCCTCGTCTCCTCCCATCCCCGCCCGGCCCGGGGAGTGCGGCTTGGTTGGGAGGCAGAAATCGTCCCAGGGGTATTAAATACAGGGTTTGGGTGTTCTCGCTTTGGCTCCTTAAAGTACCGGGAGGGAAATCGACGGTGAGAGTTTAGTGTTTTGTCACTAAAGATATGGTGAGCCACCGACAGACCACACAGCAGAAAAGTGTCTTCTGCCCTGATATCAGTATTTATTTACTAAAAAAGAGCACGATAGAAAGCGTTTGGGAGACATTTTATTCGGTATTATCTTAGTGTAAGCATCTGAATAAAAGCACGTTTTTACAGTTAAAACTTGCCATCTCTACCCTTGTCACTTCAGCAGTGATCCATCAAACAAACTGATTTGAAAACACATTCATATATTTAAAAGCAGCACTATCAGGTCAGGCCTGATGTATTTATACAGCAGTGCTCTATGATCTCAGCTGTTCTCTTTGCCTATACCAAATATACCATTGGCGTTATTGTTGATAGCACACTGTCATCAGGAATATACTTGTCCCTCTCTCTGTCCCTTCATTCCTCCCTCCCCTCAGAGCCTCCTCAGACACAGCTGGGACAGCTCCTGTGAGACACAGAACACAGGGCTTCACATGCCCACCAGCTTCACCTCCCAGAAGCGGCAAGCAAAGATTCAATATCCTGAATGACTTTAGAAGTTTTTTCCAAAGCCTCCAAGACACAACCTTCGCTGAGTTCTTCTATCTCACTCCCGTTTTCATTTTTTCTCACAGGGATACCAGATGGATTGGATTTTGAAGCAGTTGTCCTCCTCAAAATGTTGCTATTGTCTAATAAGACTAGTGTTACTTTGTTAAGAAAGAATTTCAAACTCTTCCTCCTAAAGAATGAAATTAGTTTCTTATAATAAAAATTAGTATTTCTATTCATCATTATGCCTTGCAAAGTCTCACAGTTGT
Organism: Rhipidura dahli; assembly: GCA_013399225.1. Lineage (NCBI taxonomy): Eukaryota > Metazoa > Chordata > Aves > Passeriformes > Rhipiduridae > Rhipidura > Rhipidura dahli. The sequence goes on from VXAC01008090.1 coordinate 122,729, forward strand.
AGCATGGTAATTATATACAGCTAAAAAAAAAAGCAAGAGTGTATTGCTTAAAATGTCTACAATGTTTATAGGAAAATGTCCTTTAGACTCCAATTGATCCAAGAGTTACTTTAAAAAGAAAACGGGTGGGACTTGCAATTTAACAGCATGTGCTTTTCATACTAACAGAATTGAACAATTCTGGCTTAAAGACAATTATAGAGTGGCTTTAAGCATATTTAGCACAGTGCACATTTTGAGCTGTCTGAACACAATGGAACATTACTAAGGTAGATGATAAACAGAAAGATACTGTACTGCAACAACAAGCCCAAAGGCAACTGTGTTGTTCCTTTTTCAAGAACAGATCAGCAGATGACTCTTAGCAAAACTGATGCAATACACATTAAAGGGCTTTATTTTCTGGTGACTTTTCATTTTAGTTTTGTACTTGGACACTGTTTTTGTTTGGTTTTTTATCTTTACCAGAAGACAAGTGACAAAACAAAAATGATAAGAGGTAATTTTAAGAAGTGAGACAGTTAAATATGGTAAGATCAGGATAGAGAGCCTTTCATGATCTGAAGTGCAGATTTGAACACGCAAATGAACAGCAGGATATAAAAGTGAAAAAAATCTTTACAGCTTTTAAAAGGATACAGTTAAATCTCTGTATTTTTTCAAGCTCAGCATCAGCAGACCTGTCCAAGAAAATAAAGGTTATGAAATGATTTAGTATCATAAAATGTTATCAAGGGTATTTTCTACTTCAGATTTTAATTTTTAACAGTTTCCAGCAATCCTTAAAATTAGATCAGCAAAATCTAAGTGAAAAAAAAAAAAAACATTTTCTCTGTCTCTGATACCACTAATTCAATGGCTGACATCTGTCAATCATTTGTGTTTCCAAAAATCAGGTCTCTGCTCTAAGAATAGTCTCTTTGCTATAAGTCTGTATAAATATAGATAGCATTTCATTTCATCAGCTATAAAATGTATCAGCTGAATCTGCTACAATTTAAGTAACAAGTGCAACTGTAATTTATTTCAATTAGCACATTTTCAATATCCCAATATGTTTGCTGATGATGTCAGTAGATTTTTGGTCAGTAGCATGTACTAAAAAGGACAAGTACATCAGCAAGAGATACAACTGTCATTAAACAGGTCAAAGTACTGTTTTGGACTGTTAAAAGACACTTTCTTAGCCTGGTATCTCATCTTTGCCTTGCAAGATACTATCTTTGTAACATTAATTATCCTTTGACAAAGTCACCATAATTCTGATTTTTAAGTGAGACATGTAAAGCTCAATGAAACAACCTTCACCTGAAACTCACCTAACATTTTAAACACTGAATGAAAAATAGAGAAACCATATACAAAATAAATGGACTTTTAAAATAAATTTTCATCTTTGACCATTACGAAATGCAAGATATAAAATTCACAGCTTATAATATTTTTTGAGTTTTGTTTTCAACATTATTTATAGCCAATTATTTAGGATAAAGATGAATACCAATTTTCTTCAGTAACAGAGTGTGCAGTATATTCAGGAATCTCTTTCATTTCATTCAAACTTCTGCACCATTCTATTGCTGTTTTGATGTACCTATGTTAATATGAAAATTCAAAAAAGTAGTTATTTATATGAGAAATAAACTCTATTAATTTAGCAAAAAACTGAAGGTATTAAGGAATTCACCTGGATGTGAAAGAAAAAGCTATGTTTCAAAATCCAGCTTTTTCTCCTAGCTTGCCTTGCCATTTTTTGATTCTCACTTTTTGTCCAGGTTCTTCTTCACATTTAGAGCTATACAGACATGGTAAATTATAACAAAGCTGTATGATTTGCAATGAATAGTGTACAAGTATTAATTTTTGTTTGTGAATATCTGCTTGCTAAAATGCAGCACAGAAAATTTCTGATGATTCCCAAAATGAGGCTGTAATTAGAGCAAGCAGATTAGAAAAAGCAATCTGCAGGCAGAGGTCAATATCTGTAATAAAGCAAAAACTGGATGAAGTGCTGTGCAATTCTATATGTCAGCTCTATATAGGACAAATGCTTTTGAGTTTCTTTTTCTTATCCCTTGAAGTAAAAGCCAAGTTGCAGCTCTAGGTTTTTTTCTAAAAGGACATTGCCATAACAATCATAATGGAATCACAGCATGCAATGGCCCTGAGTCACACAGGTCTTGAATCTTTGCCAGAAGTAAGATGGAGCTTTTATCATTACATGTTTGGTCCATCCCTACCAGTATATTTAGTCAGTAAATACTGTTTTTTCATATAAGAGGATTTCTAGAGAATAATTTTATATTTAAATTGTTTCAGTTGCTTATACCTTTCATAGACTCCAGGATGACTTATTTGTATTAGCTGCTCTAGCCCATCAGGAGTAGTTAACTTACACCAGCCTACATCTTCATTAATCTTAGAAGAAAAAAAATAATCATATATTAATTTTATGCTGCAGTCAAAAAAAAAAAAAAACCACAAGTATAATATGCCAATTTAAGAATTTAATATCTATGAACAATCCACTTAAACACTTGCAAGTCTTTGTTTTGCTAGGGATAGAATCTGGTATTGTCTGCTATTACAAATGCAGGGAAAAAACACCTGGCAAAGCCCCAACTCTTGCTTTGTGCTATTCAAGAATAAATTACTTCTAAAAGTGTGTGAAAATGTTTCCAAACCTGCAGAATTTTAAATTCTTACTTGCTTTTGCATTTTATACGCATTAGAACTTTTGTTTCGTATCCTCATCTGTTTCCTCGTAGCACTTTTTCATGTAAAGTTTTAGGAATAGTCCTTCTAAGTCACAAGTTACCTGGATCTCACTACAGGAAGAGCTGAAATCCCAAACCATAGTCAGCGTCGTCCCATCCCAAAATCCAGCATGGACTTTACGATCTGAGTACACAACCAGTCTTCCTACGCCAGGAATAACCTTTTCATGCAGCAAAACTGGCAACATTTCTCGTCCATCTGTCTCAGGTACCTAGAACCAAACAAACACATTAAAAACGTGAGGAAAGGATATTTACATCATTAAAACTCTCTGTATCTGTTCCAGATTTTTAATTAACTTGTTTTTCTGGATTACAACCAGCTCTCTTCATCATGCAATTGCTTCTTAAATATAACTTTTAAATGCATGCTTCTGGTTCCCAAATTTATGCCTTCTGATCTGTGAGGATACATTCAAACCTCTTCCCTCTAGATTAAGTCCTATTCCCTATAGCCTGTATAATCACCCTTGTAATACTGCAAGATTTATAAATTTTCAGCTACATACCACTTTCCAGCAGCAAAGATAATAGTTATGATTTAATGACAGTTTTGTTTTGCAGCAATACTGAAGTATTCTGAGGAGAGAAAAAAAAAATGAACGAAGTATTAAGCATTTCATTCCTACTATGTCTTCTAAGCACTTGTAACCTTTGTTTTGTAAGTTTAGATACATCCTCAGTGCTAAGATAACTTTCTTTAATTTTTATACTTAACATAGTAATAACTGTTATGTGAAATTTTAACTCCTGTCCTTCCTAAGTCAGTGGAATTAATGTAAAAAAGGTAAATTTACTTGGTTGCCTGAGTAATAATTGAGGATATAGAGTATGGTTTTCCTGGTACATCAGGAGGCAGGCTGTTCACTGAATACATTTTTTCTTCCACCTGCAGTGAAGAGCAGAAAGAAGATGAGTTAGTTACAGGTACCATAGCATGAAAACAGCATTAAGATATTGCAAGTTACGAAATTTCTAACTTTTCAGAAACCAACTATAATCACATTTGAATCTGCCAGAGAACACAGACAAATATCTCATTGAAAAGTGTCCTTAACCCTACATCTGCATGAAGAAATATTCAAATATTCAGTTTCTTTACCATCAGTAGAATCAGGAAGTTCTCTTGTCAGAGAGGAGACTATAGTTCATTACAGAGTGACAATGCTTGACTGCATGTAAAAGCCTGTGTTCCAAGAGAACAAATCTGATTCTTAATTTGTAGAATCTTACTTTTGAGTTTGATAAAATTCATTTTTGTTAAAATGAGGAAGATATTTTCTTATTGTGTAGAATTTACAGCAATATCTTCTGAAACAGAAGGAATAATTTTGTCTTTTTGTAAGACTGATGGCTTGATTGAAGCATTATATATATACCAGCGTAGGGACTTCTCACTGCATAGCCAAATGTCTTAAGGAAGCTGCTAACTTGAAGGAGTTTGGAACACACTTCTTAGTAGTTTTAGTTTTTAAATAGTTTTATACCTTTTTTGTTCCTTTTTGGATTGTATAACGTACAAAATATTTTCCCAAAAATGCTCCCTCTGACTTGAAAAATGAGTCATCACCAGGATAAATTTCTGTGATGTTTGTCTTACCATGGATAAATCTAAGAAAAATAACAAGATTTTAAGCAATTATTTAAAATGCTGTGCCACTATACAGGGAAAACAGATTAGTACACCTGGAGAAAACAATAAGCAGAGACACACAACAACTCGCATGTGAAAATTTTCTACTGTTTGACAAATAGCAGAACGTACCAATAATTTCTTTTAACACAAAATATTAGCATTACCAGGCTCTTTGTTTGCACAAGGGGGTGGGATTACAATACACTAAGGAAAGCTTTTTTTTTCTGTTGAGGTAAATAATTCTCAAGAGCTGCTCACTCTGCTGACCACAAAACACGGTGATCCCGAAAAGAAAAATCCAACTTTTTTAGTAGACCAGCCCTACCTAGTGTACACAGGAAACAGCCAAACTGAACAATTCCTGAACAATTTGAAAGTCTTAATTTCCACCGCAGCTGTGTGGTTTTCACAAAGATCAGTTGTTTTTAAGTTGTGATCGTATGGTATTTCTGAGCCTCAAACAAATTTAATGACCCAATTTTGCAACTCTGTTTAGATGCCTGGACTTTGGAGGTGGAACTTACAAGACTAAGTATGGCTACTCACCATACTTCCAAGGAAATGAGGATCCTCAGGAAATAGTTCTGAAGTGCTGCTAAAGTGCATTTTATTTAGATGAGATGAAAATTTAGGAATTACACTGAGGAAAAATGAAGAGCACCGGGCAGAAAGATTAAAGGTTTAAACACCAGTGATGCTTTTATCAAAGACTTTTAGGTGCTAATAGCAGTTATAGCAATTTCAATTTTAAAGTCATGTTGTTGGTTTGTTTTTTGTTTTTGGTTTGTTTTTTTTTTTTTGTTAACCATATGGACAAAGTGACTTGCCAGGAAAATCCACAGCTGAACTGCCTGAAACATGTGAATTATGTAGGTCACTGACATTTCTAAACTAAGAAATCTTCAGCACCAAAAGGAGAAAAGTAATTTGCAAAGAAACCAAGTACCATGATTGTTAGTGAAATCTGTGGGAAGTCCAGCTGTCCAGTAAACATTTAAGGAATCAGATAATCACTAAAACTGATTTCGGATTCAGACCTGATAATACACTGTGCTAGAAAATGTGAAGTCCAATGAACAAACAGCAGAAACTAAGAGACTCTGACATGAAGATTGTGTTCCATTTGTCAGAGAGTGAGAAAGGGACAAAGTAAGACATTTAAAGTTTAATTCCCATACTAATGAAGTCTTTCAGATGACACAAATGACCTCCTACACACCTGTAGAAAACACCCTGGCACCACACAACGTGAATTAGCTGAGGGAATGAATACTTCTCCGTATCTTCATTCTGAAAGAGGTTGCAGAAAGTCCACCTGTATAAAATGCAATGCAAGTGTCACTAAGTCCATGTGTTGGTTATTTTTTTTGTGTGTGTGTGCTGGTAATAATTTCTGTAACTAGAAATGATGCATGCATACTTATTCAAAAGAAAAAGGGACACATATTTTCAGAGTCCTTCAACTCAGTTATCCCCATTAGTTACCAAATTAAACTTCTCAATCCTGCAAATGTTTGGGGTTTTTTTATTATTTTTAGTGATGCTGACAGACAACATATGCCACTGGCCCACCTCAGAAGCATTATCTTTTCAAAAAAGAAGAGAAAAACCCAACCCACCCCAATACAAAACCTGTGTTCTTTTTCCAAAATTCTCTTTTTCTTTTACATGTTCATACAGCATGCCAGAAAAATTAAAATTTACTTTTTCTCTGAACTAATTACTATAGCTTCACTACAGTAGGTTACAGAATGTTGGTTTTACAATGTCATGTTTCAAGAAGTTCTTAAAAAAAACCCAACTGATAGTAATTTTAAACTTTTTTTTTTATAGCTAGGATTCAGTTATTTTGCTAGAAGTTCCAAACTGCAGAATTGTAAAACATATGTTAACAATTACAAAGTACACAGTTTAAATTACCTGTGTAAATGTGGAGCTCTGCAGCTGAGTGGCAAAGCTGTAGGTAAACGAGAAACTGTTTCATGTGTTTCAGGGTCTGCTGAAACATCACCTTCAACAGCTGTACAGCTGTTTTTCTCATATGTCTTCATTACATTCTTCACAGTATGTAAGTTACAGCACTTTAGTGCCAAGGACAAAGGGTATTTCCATTCTTCTGGGCAGGAGGAAACAGTCCAGCGCTGTGTAACCCACGTGTATTCAGAAGAACAATTTGTATGGAACAAAGGGACTCCATCTCCATCTCCTTGGTCCTTTGGTTTGGTTGGTTCCCTGTATTTTCCTTCAGCACAAACATGTTTATTCTTACTGTTTATTATTGATTTTTCTGCAGCATAATTTTTACTTGGTTTTCCACACTGATCTCCGCTTTGGTAGCTGCTGTTCTTTTCAGAGGAGCATGAGTATGCTGCAGATGACTGGCTGACTTTGCATAAGAACTCCACTGTAAATTCTTGCTGCAATTCTGACAAGTAAAGGTGAGCACAGCCATCTACAGATGAGATCTTCACACTGCCATTGTCTGAACATCTTGTCATTTCAGCTGTCACAGGGTCAGGCCATTTAATTTCTAAGGTATCGCTGAGAAGAATCTAATACAAGAAAAAGAATTGGAATGTGCAGCAAGATAAAAAAATTACCTGCCTTCCAGAAACTGCAATGGAGCTTTTACATTTTAATTAAGTCAGTCCTTCAACAAGGTGATGTATGGCAAGAAATGTTGCTCCATATTTGTATGCATGTATGAACTTAGAGGAAGCAAAACATCTTCATATCTGCTTCCTCCTGTACTCAAAGAGTTCTATCTAGAAATAATGTTTTAATTTAATATCCAGTCATAAAGTAGTAAGGTAGATGGGCAACTGACCAGGCACAACTGACAGTCCACAACTGTCCACAAATATAACTGTGTGTGTTTGTGTTTCCAATTGCTTCTTAAAAAATGGGAGAGAATGGCTGAACTATCTTGTTCATGCCGATTATCAATTTGATAAAGAGTTGCAAAAGGATACTAAAAAAATAATCAATACCAGACAACGAGTCTGCAGATAAAAAATCAGTTGAGATAAATATAATATGATCTAAATGGGGAAAGGCAATCCTAATTATATATAGTTATATATATATATATATATTATATATCAGAATGAGCTCCGAGCTGGCTGCCACCAACCAGGATCCTGGTGTTGTAATTCTCACATCCATAAAAATGTACTCAATGCTCAGAAGCAGTTTAATCACTATGAAATGCTTGAAAATGCTAGGAATGGAACAAGAACAAACTGAACACATAGTGATACCACCAAATATATATATTCACAGTTAACCTGCATTTTGAATACTAGTTGCAGTTCGGAACAGGCCACACCACTTGCAAGATCGCCCTCATGGAGCTGTCTAGAAATGTGGGTGATTGGAATGGCCAAAGGAGAGCCTAAGCACACCACAGGAATGGGTTGTTTTGAACTCAAGCATTAGGCAAGCAAAGCAGTCTAAGTGTTTTTGTGCCCTGTGGCCCATGAAAGTACTGTCACTGGTAGTAACAGGCCTCAAGTTAACTGTGCAAGGCCCTGGGCTGGCCTGTCAGGCTCATTAACAACTTGTTATGAGAGCTGAAGCTTAATAAACTCTTACTTTATTATGGTGGACTGCTGGAGTGTGGGAAACAGCAAAGGCCTTGAAAACATGGGCACTGGTTGGTAACAGGCCACAGAACAATTAACTGACAGTAAATTGCTGGAGAAGGACAGTCTCAGGTATTTCAGCTTTAAAAAAGGCAGGAGTTTTTCTCAAATTGAGGGGGGAAAAAAGAAACAAAAAAAGGGTGTGGGGGAGAAGCCAACCAACATGGTAAGGTGCTTTCTGTGGCCTAGGAAAGTTATCCTTCAGCATCCTGAAGCAGGTAGTCACAAGGGATGCTGTAAGTTAAAGTCTAGAAACCCAGCCAACCTCCAAAAGACCAAGATCTTTCAAGGCCTGAGAGAAGGTGGAAGTCACTCACCAGTGCTAAGAACAGAGCATCAGCTCTTTACTGCTGTACTTCGCAGTGAATGTGTAACTGGTAAGGACTGATGTCTTTTAATTAAGTGTACAGCGATACTGAGTGACAGTACTTTAGGCAGCTAAACATCAGCATGAAGTATGTTACTAATGAAGGGTCAGTCTAAAAGCTTTAAAACTCGCCTGAATAATCAGTTGTTCTGAGATTCCCACCATGGTGTGCAGACACTCATATTCAGTGGGTACACCCAGAGGGATGCTGATCAGGAGCAAAACTTTCATAAATGGTAAATTGGGCTCTGGATGGACGTTCAGTCTGGCCTGGAGCAGCCATTCCCACAGAGAAACACTTTGCCCCATTCCTCTCACAGACCTCAGTACCATTTTCACAGATACTTCAATGAGAAGATCAGACAGCCACATGGAAAACACTCTCCTGTTGCACTGCGGCTGCCCTAAAAAGTTTCTACTGTCAAAATGTAACAATGTACAAAATTCTAGGTTTTTCGCTTAATAGGAGTAAACTAACTTCAGCGTTTGGCTACAAAGAACATGCAAAAACAGAGGGCTAAGAGTTAAAACCGTATTTTAAACGGCAGTTTTAAGAAAGATGACAGCTGCATTAGCCAAACTGCACTCGACAGATCTCCACGGCCTGTGCAATGATATTAAGTCCGCTGAAGAAGTTTGTTTTACAAAAGCATTACACGTGTAACCCCCACCTTTTTTCTTTCCGGAGGTATAACACGTGAAGGCAAGTACGGGCGAGAAGAAAACGCGTTCCGGAAATCTAGCGCTCGTAGAAGTTTTTCCTGTTGAAGTGCAGACAAAAACAAACCCTGTTACCAGTTATTACATACAGTGATAAAATTTCAAGCTGATTTCATACTGATCTTCTGTGGAGATGAGGCTATGAAACCCCCTCCTTTTTTTACAGAGAGAAACGAACTCCTGTTGGTGCCGTGATGCCCCGGGACGCCCCGCTCCCGCGCAGGGAGGCAGTCCTAGCACTGCCCAAGAGACGGTCCCTGGGACGGCGCAGGGACGAGGGACAGCGCTCCCGTCCCCAAAGGCACTGTCCGCCGCATACCCGGTAGGCACTGACGACGAAGGCGACCCGCTGGCGGGTGGTCTCCGCCGGCTGGAGCGGGTGGGCGGCGGCGGGGAGCGCCGCTTCGTACAGATACTCCGAGCCGCAAGGAGACAGCAGCAAGCGGGACCCCCCCGCATAGTGCACCTCCACCGAGTCGTCGCCGAACAGCACCATCAGCCTTTCCTCCTCCATCGCACCGGACGCCAACCGAGAACCGCGGGCGGCGGTAAAGTCGAGCCGGCTGAGGCGGCCGGGCCGCCGCACGGCGGAAAGAGCGGGGCGGGGCGAGCGCCCGAACTCCCGCCCGAGCTCCCGCCCGAGCCTCCTGCCGAGCTCCGCCCGATCTGCTCTCGAACTGCTCCCGACCTCAATTAGTCGGTGAGGTAACTGCACATTTAATGTGAGCTCGCTCACAGGTGAGCGTATTTCATATACATATCTGTCAAATAAGCTTAAGGGAACAGCACACGGTCTCGTTGTGGTGTTTGGTGGTTTTTTTTTTTTTTTTTTGGTTGGTTGGTTATTTGTTTGTTTGTTTTTAAGTAAGTTTTTATTTGCTGAAAACGGGGGTGTATTTTTTTGCTGCTCCGGAAATGAAAATTATCAGTAAAAAGGCATAGAACTCCCCCACCCTATTTACGTGTAACTGTGCTTCTCCAGGAGACACCTCGTTCAGCAGGTGCCCCGGTGCAGAGCGGGGCTCCCCACAGAACTGCTTCTCCAGCAGTGCTACGCAGCAAGACCGTGGCTCAGCAACTGGGCATTCATTCCTCACCTCCCCACAGCAGCACTTCTGGAAAACTGGGAGGCAGACTGCCCATCTACAACAGCCCGGAGACAGGCTACAGATAAATAATTCTCTAGTGACGGCTCCTCCTTTTCATTCACACATTCACAGGGCAGGGCGAGCCAACACACAGTAGCATACCTAGAACTAGGTAGTAGAAACCCTCCCTGACTAGAGAGAAAGACCAAGGTGCCAAAGGATAATTTTAAAATGATACCTAGTTGACTTTTTTTGAAAATTATATACACCCTCCACCCCCTGCCAACAGTTTAATCAAAGCTGTTTTAAGTGGATTGACAGTTAAGCTAAGTGACAATTATTATCAACCCCCACTCCAAGCACTTAGCAAATACAGTTGAAGATACACACTAGATCATATGGTCTCTCAGCTGCAACAATCGTCCCTTACCTGCTTAGGGAAATTCAGGTTTCTCAGATCAGTGCAATCACGAACTACGTGCACTCAGTACAAGTTTCCATTCTTGACAGTCGTTGTCTCAGCAGAGTAGATCAACACTCAGTCAAGTGAGTGCTGACACAGCCATGCATCAAAATAATCTAGTTCTATTGACAATACCTCTTTTAAATGAGTATTATTCTGTACAGTACTTGCCTGAAGCAAGTTTCAAAGTATATATTGGGATTATGAATGAGTTATAATTTATGGATGATGCATTGTGTTTTGCTGGCAATTTCACTACTCTGGTTGGAACCCTCACCATAGGAACTGTGGAAGTAGGTCACACAGGCTGAAGTAGAGGGAGCAAATCAGCAATTCAGGGTACAAACAGTGTAGTATCTTTCCAGACTTTTGGCCAGAATGCCATTTTCTGTTCCTGTATCAACTAATGATCCACAGGCATCAACTGGATGATTAGAACTATAATTCAGTCAGAGAGAACTTGCAAACTTGATCTGTCAGTAACTCAATGAGTTGTGTGCAGTAGGAAGGAAGGGAGAATGTGATAAGGAAGTAACATCCCAGTGAGAAAAAGATTACTATTACAAATCAGACCGAGTGTCACTAACATTCAGTGCCACAACAGATTATTCTATTAAAAAAAAAATCCCAGCTGTGTTCAAGTTGTGATACCTGTGACACCTGATGCAGTTGGGCCAGTTTTGCTTCTCTCTGTAGGGCTACAATTATTCTGAAATACAACAGTTAAAACCCACTATCCTCATCTGTTAAAAAAAAAAAAATGCCAAAGGCCAGTAGCAAGAACTTCCTTGCAGATTTAAAAGGAAACTACTGAGAACAGGCTGACTTCATTTCTGGATATGAAAATCACTCAACAGCAAAGCACATGCAAAGCAGCAACTCTTGCAACCCATTTTGAAATTACTTTAAACAAAGTGTGATTTTCAAATACTAAACATTTTTGTTAAATTATAATTAATTTGTCAAGAGTGGCAAATCATGTACATACTTTTACTGATCTGCAAAGCTTGGGTGTCATGCTCAAATTCAAATGTGAAGCCTGTTTCTTTTCAGAACCAGCGATAAAGATGCTTGCTTCACATCTCCCCCAAATTTTGCTTTCCAAGTTTCTGTGCCTTCACTGATTTACCGTTCTGCCATTAGGAAAATACATCCTTTTAAAAGGTTGTACATTTGCTAGGCATTGATCAGAAACCAGTAGACAAGAAACACTTTTACACAGTGCATTTGAAATTTGTAAATGCTAAAATTCAGGTAAAATAATCTTTAAACCTCTCATGACTCATCTCTGTCATACACAGAACAATGGGCAATTAAGAGTGGGCAGACAGGCAGCAGACTAGGGGGTCCTGACAGTGAGAAATCTGCTGCTTTTTTCTGCTCTCTCACATTTACTAGCTTGTATTGAAGTTCAGTGAGATTTAAGATAAGTAGGAAAAGACTTAACTGTTTAATGAAAAGATTATCCTGTCTTCTTTATGCAGCAGGACAGAGTTAAAACTAATTTTCCCATGCTGCAGTAAAGACTGAAAACACTTACAAAATTCATATGTACAGACCATAAACTTCACTAGTTTGAACAGAAGTCTCACTTCATGATTTTTCAGTATTTTCAGTGGAGGAAAAAACTTGTATTGCAAACTTGACCTGAGTTGCTCTATATATACACAATTCCTAGTTCCTGACTTTTTTTTTTTTTTACACAGTGATTTGGCATGCTTCTTACCTACAAGTAAAATTACTGTTTCCACAAGCTGACAGTACATCTGGAACTGACATCTACATTAAAGAAAACTCACTGCCAACCATGCAACCATGCAAAACTAAAACAGTCTCTTGGAGTCACTGTTACTATACTGTAAAGCATTTATGAATGCTCATTCCTTTGGACTTTAAGCTCTGACTAAATAAGTTTTCCACAAGACATCTGCTTGTAAAGTCAGCAGAAAGTCTGACCTGTATTTAGATTAAAAGTTTTGTAAGAAAATTCTGCTCAACTTAGAGAATATGTATTTGAAAGTCATCTAGTTTTCACATTTCTAGTTTCTGGATTTTAATCTAAAGACTTTGAAATGCTAATAGTCTTTATGAACATATTGCATTTTTATACATTTTATTTTTCCAGCTAGAATTAAAAGATAAAAGTCTCTGCAACTGTGTACTTTGAAGAAGAGAAAGGAGTGCTCAGTGAAGGAGAGATAGAAGAAGGCAAAAAATCATTTTTGTTTTAAAGCAAGAAGACAAGGTAGTGATATTATACCAAAGGAAATAAAGCTAGTTAAATTTTATTTTCCAAAACTCCAACCTAAATGAGTTCGTTAAATAAACATCCAGAAAACAGTCACTGCTCACTCTATTAGCAGATGCACAACTTATTTAACCAAAAAAAGAACAGTGAAATATTATCAGAATTATTTACATGCATATTTACAATGAGTGTACTTTAGAGTAGCTAACTGTTGGGAAATACTTGCATTTGTTTTTGGTAAGGATTTCTACTCAAGTCTAACCAACAACAGGTAACAGGAAACAGTTCAACTGAGTTTGGCAACAACAACGGAGCACCCTAGGAAAACTAACATGATTATATGGAGTCAAAAAAAGAGCAGTTGGCTTCAGAATGTTAACATTTATGAAATATGAGTTTACTCCAACTACAAAACTAAATCAAACTACATAAAATTAGAAGAATAAAATAAAGTTACAAGGGTTGAGAAAGGTTAGACATGTTAGATACATTACTAGAAAAAAAGCAAAATAAAAAAATGCACTGCACATACTCTTGAGAAGCATGGTTTAGAACATACTTGTATTACTATTGCCTTAAAGAACACAACAAATTACAGAATAGCTTTTTCTTGTAGATTTGAAAATAAGTTTATCTGAACCAAAGATCTTGAAAGCACCTCACTTCCAAAATACTGCTTGCTTTTTCACGTATCAACATATAACATATTTATTCCAGGAAAAAAGAAAAGTCCACACCTCACCCATGTGTGTTTTGAAAGAAGAAAAAAAAGGAAATGAACAAAACAAAAACTCATACACAAAACTTTCACAAGCCACTTTTCATGATTGTGATCTAGGGAAAAAAAAATTCTTTCTTATTTGGATCATACTCTCCTTGTGGGGGAGGTGGAGAAAGTAAATGCAAGATATATTGTATATGGTAAATAGGATGAATAAATCCCAATATATACTAAAGCAAACAAGCAAGCAAATTCAGATCATTATTCTTTCCCTTTCTTCCTCAAGGGAAGTTTTATGGGTCCCCATTAAATTTTAATTTCAATTATAATTTTTAAATATTTTTTATTGCAGCCAAAACAGTGTTCCAAAAACATTTTTTTCATAAAATAATCTATGATATATACACAACATTTTAAGTTACAGGGCATAAGTTTACAATTTTTGGCAGATTCTGTTAAACAAAATGGAAATTGTGTAACTTTAGTACTTGGAGAAACTCAAGTTCCTCATTTTGGTACAAATGTTTTGTGTCCCCCTGCACTCTAACCATACTTAAAGTGGTTAAATAAACTAACATTAATATGTAACATCTCACTGTTTTCTCTTATGTTCTGATTCTAGACAGAATTTTTCATATGCTTCTTCAATTTCTGGATCCATCTCATCATCAATCTCATCAAAATACCTGAGGGGAAAAAAATCACCAAAGGTGTTAGGTTTACATACAGATTTTCAGAACTGACAGATTTGTATAGATGTCAAGAATAAAACAAAGCTTTATAAATTACAGTTATTTATGACATTTTCTTAAAGGGAATGAAAAGGAAAAAAAATGGATACTAAGAAAACAAATGAACAGAAAACTGAAAGTGAACAAATGCCACTGTAGTGTTTGCCACTTTTCTAGGTCATCTTATGCTGCCCAATTTAAAACACAGAAATAGTTTCCATGATGACAGAAAATGCATTCATATAATCCAAGCTTCCCAAAATTTAATAATGAATCAGTACTGATCCATTTACAAAAAAAAAAAAAAAAAAACCAAAAAACAAACCCAACCAACATATTGGTGTAATTTTGATTGGTCAGCATCCTAGTTCAAAGACAGAATACATTAATATAGAAACCCTGCATTCCTGTTTGTTGATATGTAAAAGAAGGCCATAGAAAATGTGTAAGAAAAGTTTTTTTGTTTTAAAGTGTTGTGCATTGAGCAAGCAGTCTACATATTTATCTCATTTGTTCCTCCTTCCTTGTAGATGAAGGAGCCCTCACACAGAACCCTCCTCCCTGATGTCAGCCATGAGAAATAGCTGACAGACAATCAGCAGACATTTGTCTAAGTTTTTCTTAAGCCTTCAACAAAGAAGGTTACATTCACCTTGCTTGAAGGTTGACTTAGAGTGCTTTACATGTCATTTTTGGATTTGCTGTGTTTTTTAACTGCTGTCTGTCTCCAATTTGCATTTTTCCTTCTACGCAGAGGTTCACATGGGTCTTTTTTTTCCCTTCAGTATGAGCTTGTTGATTTCTGATGGCATCTCTAATATATCTTCCAAAGTTCTTGACATTCCCCTCAGCTAGGTACAACCTGAAAGTTTTCTGATTTACGAACAAAAATACTGATACAGGCCTGAACTCTTACCACACACAAAAACAACACTGCAAATGTTCTTGAGTGTCAAATCATGATCTGAAAGTCTTCCTTTATGAGTATAAAGCTCAGAGCAATTTACTTTATATTTTGTTTCTTCTTACTTTATGTACTTCTTTCTTATAAACCAGTGCCAGAAAGTCAGACTATAGTCTCGTCTACTGCTTCCTCCTTGACCATTAACTTGCTTTTCTTGCTCTACAGGAATACTGAATGGCCCTCTAATTGAAGGGAATGCTACTTAGGCTGAGGAGAGAGAGTTAACACTTCCTCCCTTTGAAAGACACTGGGAATTCAGTAATCATCTCTCACTGGGAGAGACACACATGCACATTAGTCAAACGTATTTAGACTGCCTCAAACACTTGAAGTCTTGGCACTTCATTTTGCTGCAAATTTTTTTTTTAAATGCAGAAGTATGTTTGTACATGTGCATAAACATCTGAAATGTAATTACAATACTCAATAGAACAAATATGAAATAGGTTTCAAACTTGTGTGATTAAAATCCAATTTATACCCAGACAAATCCATCCAGTGTAGAACTAAATAACAGTTACATTACTGAGTTTCATTTTTGTCAAGATTAGAATCCTAAGCCTGCACTATCACAGTATCACAGTAAAAATAACTATTACTAAAAAAATACGTCACAAAAAAGAAAACATACAGCTCTCCATGTCCTGACAGATCTGCTCCATTTTCTTCATAATATGGAAACAAATCCTCTCTTTCAAGCAGCTCTTGGTATTTTTCTTGATAATCTGGCAAAGTAAAAATGAGACTGAGTAAATACATAAGACTAGTCTTCTAAATGAACAGAAAACTATAAAGTTTGAAAATTAGCCAGTTAACGAAACCATAAAAGGCAGGAGACGTATTAACAGGAAAACCTCCTCCTACGATGTTTTCTCAGGACATAAACACATCTCTAGGAATGATGCTTAACTTCCCACAGAACTGTAAAGGTAATGACAGATGTCTTTACTTGAAATGATGCTATGCCATGTTATGCTCAGAGTACAGATAAAGAAACAAAGGATTTTGATTTGATTTTGTTACTAACAATGGACAAACAAAAGATTTGAGTATTTATGGCTTTCTGGAAAGACATAATGCTGTGGACCATTGAACAAATTCTTCTGACCTTTATGAACTCAAATACACATTCTCCATTTCAAACATCTACCTCCTTTTAATGCAGAATAAATCATGTGCTCCACCAAACCAGAAATTCAGGCAGAATTTTAAGCTGCATAGGTTTTAGATTCTTGAAGAAAAACATTGTATGTTCTTCAACAGACTGTAAACTTGATTACAACTTTTTAAAGAAGATTGAGAAAACAGGTAAGCTAAACTTGTACCATACCTGGGTCTGCTGCAGTGAAAGGAACACCATCAGAAGTGTAAAATGTTGGTTCATTCTAAAAATAAAGTCATACAGAAAGTTATATGTGTTCAGAGAGACAAGTTATATGTGTTCAGAAAGTTATATGTGTATGTTCGTAGTTTTGAGTAATGCAATTGTCTATGAATCAAACTAAATTCACGTGAAAGTAAGGAACTGAAATGTCCATATATTCTTACCATAAAATAGTTTGGGTCATTTTCAGGGGTAGCTTCTGTGTGTGGAGTTGTTCCATGAACTCTACCCCAGTTACTAGATCGCAGTTCTACTAGTTTCAGAAGCATGTGTTTCACATCTCTGAAATAGAGAAGCACTACAAAAGTTAGAATGCTTTGTGCAAAGCAAGAAATTGAGATTCTCTTATTGCACAAATACAAGATAGTTAAATCTGTCCAAAAAAATAAGTTCAAGGACAAAATTTATGTCCAGTGTGTCCTATCTGTCCAGTGCACAGACAATTTTGAATTCAATTCTACAGCTGCAAGTCTAGATGCTTTATGTGTCAATTATGAGATATTCACCCTCTTCTCTTTCTCTGCTGTTAAGTAAGGAGCTCATATGAAAAAGGAAATTGCTATAGCTTTTATTGAGATTATACACCATGCAGTACAACTTAAAGAACAAATCCCTTTTTGATAAAAGGATAATACGGGGGAAAAAAAGGGAGATGATCTTCACATTTTATTTTAATTTTCTATTCTATGTTCCTGACTTCAGTCTTCGTCATACTGAAATGCTGTAGTCAAAAGTAAGGAGTAATGTCCCCAGTACATTAGATAGCAACACCCATTTCATCCCTAAAAAAAGAGAAAATGTTGTCTTCTTTTAAGCTAGTCCATGGAGAAGAGTATAATTAAAGAATATATAAATAAATAAAAAGTTCAGGTTTTTTCCCAGGTGAAATTGATGCTCAATTGATTTTTGCCTTTTTTTTTCCTTTTATATATTCTCTGTATTCTTTACACATATATTCATAGCTCTATAGCCTATTCTGGTCTTTGTAGCTACCATTTTATCTACTGTGTTAGACAGAAAGACAAATTCCTCAGTGGCTCCAGGCTAGGGGTCCAAGGTTAGATTCTCTGGGAAGCCAAGGCTGAAACTAGTTCTCCCACACACATTTTCATAAGCAAAGTTTAGTTCCTATTTAAGGGGGGCAGGGAAGAAGGGGGAATTCAGAATGGGTTGCTCTGGGGGGAATTACCTCACCACTTATGTCTCTAATTGGGGATGCTTGTCAGTTATAATACTAATTTGCTAAACATATAAAAATTGTCTATGTGTTATGCTCTATACGTGCATCTTCGGTGCTCTTCCACCTGGTGAGCTGTGCACATAAGGTTCCTTATCAAGGTAACCCCTTTTTCTCACTTAAGTGTGTCTAGCTCATGATTTTAGGACCAGTGAAAAGGAAGAAAATTAGTTTGTTGTTCTATGTCTTTGAAGCCTCATCTTGTGCCATCTATTTTGGTTCCTGAAGCAAAAATTTCCTCATCCTCCTTAGGGGCAGCTCAATTACAACCCATAGATGTTATGAGCTACTCTTGGCCTCCCTCCATATGGCAAGAGATCAAGGTCTGAACCCTCTACATGTTTTTAGTAAGTTTGCAAGAAGCTGAGAATAAAGCACAACAGAATCAGATAACCTCATGAACACAGGTTATTAGTCACACTAATACATTATGAATACATTAGTCAACCACTCATTTTTTTCCAAATTGAAGCGAAGACCTTGTCAAAAAGGTGGGCTCTCCAGAAAAAAAAAAAAGAAACCAAAACCAAACCACAAAGTATACTCCATTTTGCCTTCACACTTGTAGTGATTTGTATGTATTTAATAATACATGCTACATATTTAGTAGTTTGTATGTATTTAATCCCGTTCAATTCAAAATTAAAAGTATAAACAATGAGATATTGCCCTATTGTCTCTTTGTACATACTTCCTTTAAGAGCCTAAAGCACTTAGAGAGGATTTCAAGACCTTATAGGAAAAAAACAAGTGGAACTTGAAACGCTATTAAAAACTAAAATACAATAAACCCACCCCAAAACAAAACCAACCCAACTGCCAAAATTCCACATTACTCTTCAACTGAAAACCACTTTTTTTTTTTTAATGTAGAAATGACCCACATATCACTGTACTTTTCATAAATATAAGTTTTTAAGATAATTTTTTGGGCCTGTTCATCATTGTTAAAGATTTTTCAAGGTGTTCTTTCTCTTATAAACAAAACACTGCACATAAATTTATCTTCTCACCTGCTACAGTTTGCATCCAACACAACATTTTCAATTCTCTGAATAATTTCCTCCATATCATTCTTCCCTTTTTCTTTCCAGGCATCTTCTAAAACTGAGCCTGTCAACTAAAGACGAAGTATTAGTTTGGGTTTTGTTAAAGAAATTTAGAAATTCTTAATAAACAGTCAGCTGAAGAGATTCTGTAACAACTCATGACACTTGGACTACCTGATGGCTGCAGCTCCCAGCTGCCTGTACCTCTTCGCTATACGTATTAATAGACCTCATAAATAGTTTATTTTAAACTACAGACACCATAGGAGCTCTGTGTCCAAAGTTTATGTTACCTAGAAGTTCACAGCCACTTGGTTTCAGTCTTGAAATATGATTTTGAAACAACTCTTCAGTGACACTGGTCAGATATTACTTGATTTAAGTACATACTACCATCCCTTACTTCCTTTAAATCTTATTTTTGCACCTGATTCCACCAGTTTACATGACAACAGTAAATACTTTATTAAACTTTAGAAACACTTCAGTCAACTTGGCTAGCACCACACATGCCAGAGAATTCCATCTGGGTATACATAGAGGAGACTAGAATTATCTGACCAAGCCAACCTGAACTTTAATACATAGAGGCCTACAAGGCTAAAGCTGCTGCCCAGAAAACTTTAGTAGCAGTCTAAAGTCTGGATGAAAGTCTTTGACTACAAGACTAGGTAGTTCATTGCCCAGTAATTTCATAGGAGGAGTTAAATCAGAAAAAAATTAGTTTGCCACTAATAGCAATCTCCTCAGCATAAATATTACATGATCAAAAATGCTTGGAATGTCACCTGATGATAAAATCCCAAGATAAAAGCAAGTATATTGGTCAGCATTTGCTTGGTATTTGCAGTATTCCACAGCAGTCCTATGTTAACCCTAGATAATTAGGTACCAGGCATCAAGATTAATTAAAAATAAACATATTGCACAGCAAATAGGTGAAAAAATTGTACCTATCACTGTATTAAATGGAAAAGATAAGTTGATATTTGCAGTATTCCACAGCAGTCCTATGTTAACCCTAGATAATTAGGTACCAGGCATCAAGATTAATTAAAAATAAACATATTGCACAGCAAATAGGTGAAAAAATTGTACCTATCACTGTATTAAATGGAAAAGATAAGTTGAGACATTTATTGCTTCAGTAGTGAAACCCAGGTTTCATGAGGTAGTCCATGAAACTACATATATGCATATATATGTACATAGCTACATATATACTTAACACTTGTAGATACAGAAATAAACATCAGAAGACATCAGAAAACACTTGAATGAACAAAACTAAGAGTCTCTTTTTTCTGTAACACCTTTCAGATTACTTTTAGATTACTGGTTTTCTTCAGGATGCTGCACTGTAAAGCTTCCTGATTTGTGTTTTGCTGCTTAAAAAGGTTTGTCACTGGGCCTTACCTCAGGGAAGCACTGCCAACATGAGGACTGACCGCCAAGAGTGAATGTGCTCATTGAGCACAATCACACACTTGCTGTGAAGCAACCTCATTAAACATCTCAAATGAAAGTTTTAGATTACAAACCCCTCTCTGTTTATCATATCAAAAGCAGCTGTCAGAAATTACATTCAAGATAGAAGAGTCTGAGAAGTAGTGGAGTATGAGGAAGGGTAAAAAATGAGGAAAAACAAACAGGCCAACCAAAAATCTTCAGAAAAATACTGTTTAGCACTTAACCTTCATTCCTAATTTTAACTGTTTTCCCAATTATGAGTATAATGATACCTAGTGAAGGTAAGAGTTTCTCCTGCACAGAAGCTAACCATTTTAGAAGAAAAGGTGTGGGTTATGAGCTAAGAGGTTTATTTTCAACAAGAAAGATAAATCTATATATTTGTACAACAGTAACGACAGGTATAATACAGAATGAAATAACTGATATTAAGTTAATAAGTTAATAACTGATATTAATATTTTGCCTCAAAAAATGGTGGACCCTAACGGCCAAGTGTCCTTCAGAACACAGAAGGTCTCATACCTAAAATCTCACAAATCTTTCAGGCTGGTTACAGTTTTCTCCCACACCAGAAGCAGCAAAATAAGATCTAAAAGAATAATTTATTCCTTTGCACCGGAACTTCAGTTCTATTGCTCATTTGTACATAAATGGCTTTCAACTTATTTTTAGAGCACCTTGTTACTTTTTGTACTGGCTCAATTTCCTAATGGTACTAAGGAAAAAAAAAAGTAGTTTGCTCTGCAAATGCTGCAATGCATAAACCCCTATAAATACTCCCTCATTTGCATTTTACCCTGCTATTCCCAAAGCTAGAAAGTTTAAATTTTTTATGATTTTTTAATAATTTTTTTACATGAATTTTTTTTTTAAAACTACTATCTCACCTTCAGCAGTTTCACTGCACATATCAAATTACTGTCCACAGGATTAGAGAAGAGTGAATTCAGTAATTCCCGAAGACCTTCTTGAAGAATTTCTGCCCGTGTAACCTGTCCCTTTGTTCCTTTAATCTGAAAAACATATATAAAACCCCCCAACACTTAAAAGACTTAAGTTGTAGAAATTAATTTAGGCACATGCTCTCTCTTGAATGCAGTATGACTTGGTTTGTGATCAACATAGGTGATCTCTGTGGTGGGAAGAACATGCCAAATACTGTAACCATTTTAGAATACAGACTTTCATAGAATAGTTTGGGTTGGAAGAGACCTTAACCATCATCTAGATCATCACCTATCTCAATCTGCTGGCCATACCTCTTCTGATGCAGGTCATGCTGAAGTCCTCATCCACCAACACCCAAAGTCCTTCTCAGCAGAGCTGCTCCCAATTAATTCCCCACCCAGCCTGCGTTTGTGCCTGGCCCAATGAAGTTCCTTGCACTTGGCCTTGTTTGCATGGTCCCTTTTATCAAGCCTCTCTTGGTCCCTCTGAGACCCTTCCCTCCAGCATGTTGGCTGCGCCACACAGCTCAGTATCATTGGAAAACTTACTCTGAATAATGTCCTTTCAATTCTGACATAATACAACGCCTAGCACTTTGTTTCTCTGCTAACAAATTGCTAAGAAAAGCAACCAAATGCCTGCCTAATGGTCAAAAATATACCAAATTACCAGAACCCCATGCTCTTTTCCATACTGTATTACATATTCTCTATGGCATTGGTAGCTTGCTTCTAGAAGGCAGTGTTTATATATCTAAAAAGTTATAGGAAATAGTTTCAAAACAAATTATATGCTCCAAAGAATATGGTATACTCCATAAATGGAAAACTCCCCCTGCTCCAAAGTCTTTGAAAATCTTCCTTTTTTCTTCTATCAAGTGAAAAGTAGATTTCAAGGACCACTTATGGTCCAGAAATGGAAAAGTCAGAGAAGGATTTTACTCATACCAGCAGAACATTTTTAGAATGTTTGCTTAAATCAAACCATTGAAATAACCAAGTCAAATGCATATTTTTAACTACACTACAGCAGGAAGTGAACTTGGTGAAAGCACAGGCATAATAATCAAAGAAATTTTTTACACATTTTTGTACATATCACAGATACAGAAAACAAATCTAAATACAAGATTGCATACTTCATGCATGAGCCAATGACTCAACCATCAGAAGAAATATCTTTAAAGGTCTGCATTTTTAATTCCTCATTTTGAGTGTCTTCACATCTGCCTCAAGGGTTTGTTAACACCTCTTTTTAGTGTCTGAATTACATGAGTTATTGATCCTGGTCTGCTTCTGCTAGGCATTTAATAACATTTAATATGTTGGTTAAGTATAGCCATCTGGGGTTTTTGCCAGTGAAAGCAAATACCAAAAGCTTAATTTTGAATATTTTTATGGTTGGTTCTTCCCACAAATTCTTACACTTTAATTTTTATACACTTCTAATGATCTTGTCCTTTTTTGTTTATATGTTTCTTGGATATACACATTATAATGAAACTTTTCTAAAATTTTTTTATTTACTGCCTTCTGTCTTTAGGAGAACACCTCAAATCATAGTCCATTTCAGTGTTTACATACACAAAACAAAAAATTAATGAAGAATCATGTGACATGCAACTTTCGTCTTACCTCTAGGTTAAGATAAAGTTCAGCTAAGAACAGCACAAAGGCATGAAATTGTTTTCTAGTAGTCTCATCCCCTTTGGTAGCTTCATCTCTGTTTTCATACTCTGTCTGACACCTGCAAAAATTAAAATTATATAATCTGTAACCATTCCAACATACATAACATGCTACTCATTTAAAGGAATGCTGAGAATTTATGAACTGCATGAAAACTGCCACATGCTCAATGTTGGGATGTGTGATCTGTGAAGGAAATGAGAGGCCTTCACAAAGAAACAGTGGATTTACATCTATTTAGACGAATACATATGATTACATGATTATATCTCTAAGCACTGAGATATCTGATGCAGCAAAATCAAACAGAACTTACAACACGCAGAAATTAATACAGTTACACAATTTATACAATAGAATATGGGTTCAGGATGTGCCATAGTAACACGGGCAGCCAATGCCCACAGAAATGAAGTAGACACGTTCCCCTCTTCAGGGTGCTTACTGCATTGTCTTAGATGCCTTTACACCTATTTGATAAATTCTTTATCTTGCCATGTTAAATGACTGTGGTACATAATTCATAACATCCAGCTCAGTGGTGTTAAGTGACACTCTAGAGGGAAAGGATGGCACACGAGGGACCCTGACAGGCTTGGGAGGTGGCCCTGTGCAACTCATGAACTTCAGCAAGGACAAGTATAAGGTTCTGCACATGAATCAGAGTAATTCCAAGCATTAAGAACAGCTTGGGCAGAGAACTGATGGAGAACAGTCCTGGCAAGAAGGACTTGGGGTGCTGGGTGATGAAAAGGTCAATGTGATAGTGAATGCTTGAATCCCAGAAAGCCAGTTGTATCCTGCATCCAGAGCAGTGTGGGCAGCAGATGAGGGAGGGAATTCTGCCCCTCTACTCTGGTGACACCCCACCCAGAGCATTGCATCCAGCTCTAGGGTCCTCTGAATAGGGAAGACATAGACATATTAAGTGGGATCAGAGGAGGCCACTAAGTTTACCACAGGGCCTGAGAATCTCTCCTAAGGGCACAGGCTGAAAGAGCTGGGATTGCTCAGCTGGGAAAAGGGAAGGTGTTGGTGACACCTTATATCACCTTCCAGTAGCTAAAAAGGGCCCAAAACACAGCTGAACTTCTCACACGGGCATGTAGTGATGGGACAAGGGAAAATGACTTCAAGCTAATAGAGGACAGGTTTAGACTAGATTTTAGTTAGAAATTCTTTACTGTGAGGGTGGTGAGGCACTGAGACAGGCTTCCCAGGAAAGCTGTGGATACTTCATCCCTCTAAGTGTTTAAGGCCAGGCTGGATGGGACTTTGAGCAGCCTGGTCTAGCGGAAGGGGCCCTGCCCATGGCAGAGGGATTTGGAACAAGATGATCCTTAAGGTCCCTTCCAACCCAAATAATTCTATTATTCTGTAATTTAAATATAAATACAAATACATAGGATTAACATACCATGGCAGTGAAGTAATCTTTCTAGTATTTAGCAACTCTGCCAAAAATAAACACGTTTACATAACAGTACAAAAACAAAATTTAAAAATATTTGAGATAAAAGGAAACCCAGACAAATTCTAATGTATTCTCAGTGATTGTGTAATGGATTGAGAAATAGTGGAGAACCTGAAAAATCTAAAGAGCTGAAATACAAAATTTTAGGTAAAAACTTAATTGAGAAACAGAAGATGACCTTTCTGTGGTCACATTGTTAGGTTGTTTATCTGCCTAACACCCAAACCACTCCCAGTTTCATTCATATTAGCAAGTAAAACAAAAGCGACTTTAAATTCATGGCTTCGGGGTGCTAACATTATTGTTATCAATTGGGTTTGCTTCAAAACCAAGAAATAGAAAATCCAACATTAACAGGGATTTCCTTTCATGTTCAAGTAACAGACAGCTAAGAAAATCAAAAGCAATAACTTTGAAAGCAAAAAAAAAACAAACCCAACCCACAGAACCAAACCCAAGAGAAAAATGAGTATTTTCAGCTTCTGCACACCTTGGTTTTAGCTGTTGCTTGGCAGTGTTTGCACTACATCAAGGACTCTTCTGCTTCTCACCTCACCCCACCCCATCAGCGAGGAGTCTGGGGTGGCACAAGAAGATGAGGGGAGACAGAGTCAGGACAGCTGACCCCAACTGACTTCATGGCTATTCCTCCAAGTGGTCTCATGCTCAGCATATAAACCAGGGAGAAAGCTGGCTGGGGGCCACTGCTCAGGAACCGTCTGGGCTTTGTGGGTGGTGAGCAATTGCATGATGTGTCACTTGTTTTGCATACGCTAATTCTTTTACCGCTGTTATTATATTCCCATAACCCATGACTTTTGCTTTTTCTGCCCCCAATTCTCTTGCCTATCTCATTCACAGGGTGAGGGAAGTGAGTGAGGGGCTGGAAGCTGTTTAGCTACCTGCCTGGTTAAGCCATAACATTTCATTCATGATCAAAGACCACTGGAATGCATTACTGTAAAAGTTTATCATGCTTTTGCTCGTGAACATTGCTGGACTAAGTAAAAACTTTTAAAATGAAAGGCAAACCTGATGCTTAGAAAGCAAGATGTCTTTAAAGAAAAAACAAAAGCCTAATTTCTAATGAATTCTGAAGTGTCCAAGTACAATACTCCTTCAAATGTCATGCAGTAATATTTGAAAGGAAATATAACAATTTAAATAATGTTGCATTTTTGTCAACTACAAAGTCTAAACATTATTAAACTAAGGTCCCTAGAAATCTGCAGGAAATGGAAAGTGAAGAAATTTATCCTTCTGCATTTTATAAAGCTATTTCATAGATACAAGGTCAGTTAGCCAAACAGCGAATAAACCTTGCACAGCAACTCCAGGCAAAAAAAAAAAAGCACTAAAGAAAAAACCACAGTGAAGTAAGTACTGGAAAAAGTCAAAGGACAAGAACAGTACATATATGTGCATTTAGTATACTTTTAAAGTAGATTAGCTTTCCAATTTGTACTATTTTTTGGGATCAGTCTAATGTACTCAGTTCAAAAGACCCTGTAGAACTTTGAATAGAGCCCTATTTTCATATTTAAAGATACTAAAGTATTTTAAAATGTAGGTGTTCAGTAGTCAGCATGTACCTGTGCTTCAATCCTCCTCAAACTATACTATTATTTTAAATATCTCTTTGTATGCAATAGGAAGAGTTAACACACAAACCAGAAAGATGTAACTGAAGAGAGTAACAGGCTTAAAGTGACTGATACTAACCTTTGAAGTAGCAACTGTCGGAAGTTCCCGCTTTGTGGACTAATGGTTAGATGGTGAGATAGATAGTTACACAACCGCGCTCCCATGTACGAAAAGTTTGGGACAGATGTGGCCTTCCAAAATAAAAATGGGAAAATAAGTTATTTATAAAACTAATGATTGGACTACCAGGAAATATTTTAAAAGACCCTTTTATCTGTATGTTTATCAGATAACTCAAGAGCAGAAAATTAATGACTAATAATCACTATTACCCATGTTCACTTTTGTATTGCATCAACATTTTGCTATATGCGTTTCTGCACTTAAAAGTTCATTTTACTGTGATTTTGGGGCTGCAAGAAAATGATCACCATTATGCCACATATCTTCATGTAACTCTACTTCTGCACTGTGGCCTACAAACAGTGTCTCAAAGTCACTTACAAACTGCTTTACAAAATAATCAACAGTGAACATTAAGACAAGTTTTCAAGAATAATTACTCTCTCAAGGAGCAATAAGTACAATCAAACAACATCATAAAAAGTTGTCTTGTTTCAGTCTATGAGCTATTTATTCTAGAATCTCTTTTTGGCCATGGTTAATATCCAAGGAAAGAGTGTAAGAACATGCAAGTAAAGAAAAATTCTTTCTCCCACACATGCTCCAGAAATCTGCAGAATAGCAAACTTCTGAATCAGAGAGTAAGACTATACCATTACAGTTAATGGCTCTTGATGGATCCTTTTTATCCCAAAACAAGTCCTGTTATTGCTGAACATCTACACCTTTGTCATCTAAAAAAGGTGGCAAGAATGAGATTGTGTAAAAATTTCTTTTGTTTTAATCTGACAATTCAAAATTTTAAAAGGCGGCAATTTATTACTGTTCACTCATTTTCAAGTCTCCTCTAACAACACCTGAATTTCAGATTATTTCTCAGATGCAGTTTCAGTGAAAAGAGTTTCTGTTGCAAATAACATCACCAGCTCTACCCAAAAGAAAATGAAGATACTAAGAACTCAGTAAACTTCTCCTTTGGCTTTATCATCTTTGAATATTTCTTTTATATCTTGATCATCTGTCAGAGCTATATATATGTTTGCATGTTTGAACTGTTCCAGCATGGTTGAAAAAATGTCTTGCTAATGCATTGTACCTAGCTACCTCTTACAGGTAGAGAAAAATGTACACTTAATGTAACTCTACTATGTGCAGAGTTGCTGGGGAAAAAAATGAAGTGTCTTTGGAAGATAAAACAAGTTTAAGTAATTAAGATAGACAAGTGGAATTCACTTTCCAGTAAGAGGCATGTGAAATATCTAACAAGACTTTGGTGCTTTGGTTCAATCAGTTGCTCTGACCAGAAGAGATACCCCATTTTTATAAGAGGTCCCTTTTTAATAATCTTTCCTAACAAAAAAAACCCCAACCCAACAAACCTCCAGCAAACCAAAACCTTAACACTCAAACACCTGCGCAAATTCTTCAAACCTCATCTGTATTTTTTAATTATTATCTTCCTCATTAGTTGGTCTGTACTTGTGGTTGCATCAATCATTGAAATAATTAAATTTTAAGTATTATTAACTGGCATAGCACACACAGACAAAAAGAATTCCACCCTGTATCTTTCTAATAACCAATTACATTGCAAAATCATATTCTTGGAACTATTGTTGCTGGTGATGCCACTTTATCTCCAATTCAAAAAAGTCACAATCTAAGCATGAAGGCTAATCTACCAAGATGTATCTTGAGAAACTGTAGTTGTGCAGACAGGAACAATCCACTGCATTAACTAGACAACAGTCAAGGTTCTTACACTATGAACTCAGTGTCCAGCTTTTGGAAGACAAAAGAACTCGCACCTCACTCTGTTCAGACAGAAATAAGAATAGGAGGAAGTATATAATTTATATTTAGAGATAGGCTAAGATACCTGACACAGAGGTGAAGGGAAGGCCCTGAAGGAAGTGGGTTTATTTTAGTATTTTTCCTTCGCAAATCCAGCACCTGTAAATCTGCTCAGTTGGGTCAAATTTACATCACTGAAGCAGATGCTTATGAATTTCAGCAATTTTAATTGTTTTGTGAAAAGGCAGGAGACAAATACTTGAGTCTTCGCTTCAGACAGAAGAATAGTAAGTGTAGTTGGCTTTGCTTAAACACTATGCCAGCTTCATATACAACATACCTAAAATTAGATGCTTTTGGATACTAGCATAGCTTTTTGGCATTAGGTTTTACTTATCATGTAATTTCAGACTAACGCTGAGCTTCTCAGATGGGGAAGGCACAGAAAATCCTAATGCTGAACTTGTTTTTAAAGGGAGGCAGAGAGGAAGAAGCAACATTAAAGACTTGTATTAAATGAGAGTCAATGTATTCAAAATACAGGAAGTTAAAAATAGCATAAAGTCCTCTTTTTTTCTTCCAATAAAGTTATACAGAATATTTTGATCTTTTCTAAACTATCCTCCATGGGTTCAAATAAAGGATGGGAAAATGATGCTGCCAAATGCAGCACAGGTGATCATCATGTCTTACTAAACTGGTCTCAATTAAATTTGCATTAATTCTGTATAATAATGAGAAACCTGAGACTCTACAGTTCTGTACAATAAACAACCAGTCATTCCACTTCTACATACACCAGCTTAAAATAATCTGCAGGTATCTGCACTTGAATAAAAGTCTGAATTCCAGTTAGAACTTGAAAGCAACAAATCCATGTAAGGGTGAGACACCCAAATAATAAAGAGCAAGCCAGAAGTATGGCTTCATTCTCTGCAGCAAGCCCAAAAGACAGTAACAGCAGCTCATTTGCTAAGCAACACATATTAAGCTGTTCTTTCCAATGGCTCCCCCAATTAGTACAGAGTTCAGCTCAAGGTCTCTCTCCTCATTTCCATGGCCATCAATGGGACTGGACAAAGTTACCCTTAGATGAGCTTTCCTGTTCTCCAATTGTGCTGTTCTGAAATAGGTATATTTCAAATAAAGAAAAAAGCGTGTTAACAAATAAGCATTTCCCAAAGGGTAGTGTGTACAGCAGGTATGGATTTAATTTTTTTCAATACCAGGGAATTAAAAGTATCTAAGGACTATGAAGAAATTTTTCTTTGCACAAGAGAATAAAAATGTACAACATTGCTTAAGTTTCTTCAATCTTTACTACATAAATACAAAAAATAAAATACAACTTCCTTTAATTAAGTGCTGTAATTTCAACTGTAGTATGTTTCCCAGGAGATACAAACACACAACAAAAGAAATAGAGCAAACTGGGAAAATGTATGCAATTCAGGTATCCTAAATCTGAGCTACCATTTCAATTTCTTGAGCAAAATCCTTCCCTGTACATTTCAGTCCAAAAGGAAAAAAAATGCAAATCATTAAAATACTACATTTATACAGTTATGTAACAAATACTGGAATGCCTGTCTTGGACACTGGGTAACAGAAGTATAATGTCAACCTTATAAGACAGAATACACTACCTGCTGATAGATGAGTTCAACGAGTTCTTGTAAAGCTTCATCTGCAATGACCCAACCATTCAGTGTTTCAGCAAACTGCTCTATTTCAGTGTCAAAACAACCTGGTTGCTCAGTGAGGTGATTTAGGAAGCCTTGTACATATTCTGCCAGAGTCAGATAGCCATCACATCTATTTTCAAAGGAAGAATCCTACAGAAGTGAAAGAAAATACCAAATACTTAAAAACAACTTTGAATAATTGTTACACTTACTGTCTCCAGAAATAACCATACAGCCATTAGTTTTGAGTCTCTGCATACTTTATAGTGATCTTTATTAGACAGTTCAACAGTTTTACAGAGCATAGACCTCAACACCTCCTGGAGGGTAGAAACTTCCTGTAGTCCAATCACCTTAAGAACCAGGTAATATATTTTTATAGACATTAGGGTTCCCCAAGAAAATACAAAAAGAGATGGATTAAAAATAAACCAATTACCCAAGCTGAGTGCAAGATTAACTAACAAAAAAAGTAAGTTTATCTGTTAGGGGTAGAATTACCAAACTGAGGCTCAACACCCAATCGTGGTGTGGACACTAACTGTACTGTGGATTTATGAACCATAGAAAAAAAAGAACGGAAAATTTGAAACAAAGTATTTTGGCCTTATATAGTGTTCCAAAAACATGCAGAAGGGGGAGTAATTAAAGAAATACAATAAATACATAGTATTGTTCCCATGTAAAAAGTATAATCAGAAAAAACAGTATTTTAAAGTCAGTGTATTTGCATCTTTTGGCAAAAGATGAAAGATTACAAGGCATGAAATGAAACCATTCAAATGGAATTGCATTAATTTGCAGCTACCGAGGTTTAAAACCAGACAAGACAGTAAACACACTTGCTCTCTAAAGAGAGGGCGGGCTACCCAATATCACTTTATCAATATTTATGCTCCCACCAATGGAACAGAAGAATGCTGATTTTGTCCATTCAGAAATAAATGTATGTAAGAGTCTCTAAAGTCAATACTCTTCAAATGATTATAATGCTGGTATATGAAGGAAATAGCAAAGAAAGCAGCATACTTTGTGATGTCACTAGTAGCAACACAGAAAAAAAATCATTTTGTCATACTACACAAAAGATTGTGAAAAGCATCTCTCAGATTTCAGAAATGCAAGAGCCTGAAGAGGCACTTCTTAAAAACTGACTTACAATAAGCAGTTCAAGACATAAGAGTGATATACAGAAAATCAGCATTCTCAACTGTTCTACCATTTAAAAATGTTAAAAGGATATCCACAGTAAAGCTGAACTAAAATGATAAAGAACTTTTTCTTTACTTAATGTACTTAAATATATCAACAAGGTTTATAACTATATTCTCCTCCTTCCCCTTTTACTTTCATAATAGGGATTTTTCATTACTTTGTCTTTGAACTGCCTGTCTCTACTGTGAAGCAACATGGATCGGTTGAAATTTTTTAGGTGGGTATGAGCTATGAGAAAGACAGATACACATTGTAGGAAATCACATCCTGATATTAATTTAATGACTTGCGAAGGGTGTGTGGGTAAAGAAAGCAAACTTTCCAAAAGGATTCAGACATGTCATAAGGTTATATACTTAAGCTAGTGAGGTGGGGCACACATCAGTGTAACAAAAGTAAAACTAGAAAGATCTCCTATGATATTTAATTAGGTAGAAGATTTGCCAGTTAATAATACTAAAGACTAAATAACTTAATGTTGCCTACCAGAAATAGGAAAAAACATATGGGTTTATGGAAATAGAGGCAAATTGTTACTACTGAAGCCTTTGACAACCTGAGGAGCACGGCCACTTCAGAGGTTCTTTCCAACCTAAGGTTTTCTATTATTGTAATGGTTTGGAGCTTACAAACCCGAAACATAAAGGCTAATAGACCTATGTATGACTTGCTAA
The DNA here is from genome assembly GCA_013399225.1 of Rhipidura dahli. Classification (NCBI taxonomy): domain Eukaryota; kingdom Metazoa; phylum Chordata; class Aves; order Passeriformes; family Rhipiduridae; genus Rhipidura; species Rhipidura dahli. The sequence continues at coordinate 154,476 of VXAC01008090.1, forward strand.
ATACACTGCTTCACTAAAGGAAATCAACATTCATGAGGCAATTTCAAATAGCCCAGTAAGAGTTCTGTACAATGGACTTAAAACTAATTTGTTTTGTAGAACTATTACACTACTGAGCAGCTACTGCAGCTTAATCAAATAGAGCTGAACTAGCATCTCTCAAAACAACCTGTCTGAAAACTCTCCAGCCAGGCTGCAGAGCATGCAATTGCTGTAGCTAGTAAAAGAAGCTGCTCTTTCTGACAGCCATTAGATTGTTACAGGATCCTCATTCAGCAGAGAGGAAGGTATCTTCCTTTCATATTCACCTGGCAAGAATCCAGTCTTGGAGAACATCCTTGTTTTGTATGGGATCCCAATACCATTTGGTATATTGGTGTCCCAATTGCATACTCTTATTCCCAGTTTGTAATTAAGATGCTAAACACAGACAACTAAAATCTGTACATATTAATCTACCTGTAGCAAATATGCAACTTCAAAAGAAGTCTAGGCTTCAATGACTATGACAGACAACTGAACAAATGGGAGAGAAAAATAGAGTACTTTAGAAATTCAGAAATATGCAACTTTTAAAAAATTATTTATACTTGATACTTTAAAAACTAACTAAATTTAGCTCAACAGCTTCTAGACATGAAGTACTCGCACTTCTCATTGTCAAATTTTAGGATTTAACATAAAGATAGAATCATGCAACGTATCAACTTAAGGAAAACAAAGCAAATTATTGCTTTGTTTAAAATCCTCTTGATTATTTTTCAATAGGAGTTGGCTAACAGAAGCCTGTAAGATTACACATCACTACAAAGTTATAATTTAAAGCCATAAAAGTCAACTAGAATTTTTCTGTTAATTTCAATAATTTGTCCATCAAGCCAGCACTCCAATCTTTCTCTCTAATCTTTGATAGCTATAGGATGGGATCCTGGATTGTTCACAACAAAAGGGTAACTGATGAAAAGTTTATAGATTTGCCTCTTTTTTATTATGTGTCAGTTTATGACACATGTCAGTTCATGACTTTACAGACATAAGAGTAGAAGGCTAAATAGGTACTAAAACTCCTCTGATTTACATAAAACAGAAAGTCTATAGAAAAGATTAATGAGCCAAATCTGCTCTTAAGTCTCAGTTTCTTTATATGTACTGATTTTCCTATATTTAGTAGATACATATTTCCACTTAAGAACTTAGTGACTAATAATTTATCATCGTTTTGATTTTTCTTCAGACTTCTAAGGAACAAGCTTTTTTTCCCTTCAGTTATATGAACTCAACAAGTTTCCAATAAAGTTATTGCAAACTCAAGTACAAAAAGACTGTTGCATATACAAAACCTCCTATGCATGCTGAATGAGGTTAAGAGGCAGTCTCATGCTTGGCTTCTGATAGAAATTGCTGAAGTTAAAAAGATGGAGGGAAAAAAGCAGGAGGGAGAGTTAGTGGAATCTGAAAATAAAAAGAAATCTCACTCCTAAAACCATGAAATAAGAACATCATTATGCCCATCTGACGGAATGACCACCATGTTACACACAGAGCTGTTCCAAGGAGCAAGTCTGATGTCAAATCCAAACCTATATCTAGTCACTAGTTCTGCTGCAGACATCTACAGTTTCCCACGTGCTGGACTCTGTATGCAAACAGAGAATCCCATAGTGGCATTCCTTCAAAGTCCTGGTAAAGTTTTTCTGAAAATTCTAGTAAGTCTTGTATGCTGTACCTCTTAAACCATCTTCATGGGTAATTGATAGCTTTGAGTAACAAAAACTGGAAAGACTAGAAATTAACTGACCCAATATCAAATGTTATACAGAGAGACACAGTAATTATAACAGTGCACAATCAAACATGAAATCAACATTATTTCTAAAACAGTTAATGTTTCTTTTCTATTGCAAAACAACAACGTTATGAGAGAAATACAAGGTTTCAGATCTAAAAATTCAGGGGCCTTTATAAATGAAAGCTAAAAAGGACTAATTTTAAGTAAAAAAGAAGTTTCCCTAAACTTTGTTTGGATTCAAATTTTAAAACTCATGGTCAAAATCAGTGTAACTGCAAAGTGTGCTAAATTTCTTATTTTTGTGACAAGTGAGCCCAGTTTAAAAAAATCCTTCAGCTATTAAAGTAAAAAAAACCAACAGATTTTGTAATACTGAAGGATGAAAGAAAAATACTGCTGTTTTATGCCTATCATATTCTGATTAAAGTCCCTGCAACATGTTTTGCTAACAGTTTCAGAGGTATTTTTATTAATAGATGAGTCACAATCATAGCATATTCCAGCAACATAGCAACCAGGAACTCCCACATGCTCCCGAGTTTTTGCAAAACAGCTGAAAAGCAACATTGTTGGCATTGAAACTTTGCAGTTTTAAGAGTGCACTATGTATGCTATCGGAAAGGTTGTTTGGGTTTTTCTCTAATCTTGAAACTGAAACACTTTATTTATAGAAAACATGTAACCAGTACTGGCGCAAAGTAGTTATTTTACCTCTAGATTATCCATTCACCAAAAGCACATTCTCACTGGCATTGTTAACAGTTGGATATTGGCTGTGGGCTTGTATTATCCAGGAGAGTAATTACATTCAGTAAACAGGCAAAGCCGGTAACAAAGCAGGTAACATGAATTCTACTGGTGAGGAAAAGATTTCAAAACACCAAACCACCATATTTAGCATTCAAATTAAGTATTTTTCGACAAGCTATTAAAAATCTATTTGATTCAGCAGCACTGGCTTTTTATCACTTCATTGTATTTGTAAAACTTCCCACCTGTTTAGATATAGTACCAGAGTTTTACTGCTTGCATAACAAAAGGATATTCCAAGAATTCACACAGATCTTCCCTGGAGTAGAATTACTGAAGCAGTAACATGGAATACAATAGAGTAGAAAATAGAAGTACCAACTTTTATTATATGATGCATCTACAGATTGATCTGAGTCTGGCTGGAGATACATTTCTTATTAGGTGTGTGGGTAGGTAGCTGCTAGGAATGAGTCTAACACTTTTTTTGCCCTTTGGTGATACAAAACCACTGAAGGAATTAAAAGACACATGATGGTACACTAGCTCAGGCAGTCATGATGAATGATACCTGTGGTGCAGGAAATTCAGGAAAGGCAAAGCCTGTGCTCAGAAAAGCTAAAGTTCAAGCTTTCTCCCACGCTTTCTTCAAAACCCTGTGAATTCTGCATAAAAGTACAGTTAGGCTTTCACTTAAAATGCATTGTAGATGTAACTACAACAGAGGTAGTCACCAAAAAAATAGCTTACTCTTATATTGGATGTAACCAATGCTTGGTGCAGTCAACAAAAAATATGGTTATCTGCAGTGAGCTTTGGCAAAATATCCCACACTAGAGGCTCTCATGTACACCATAATATTCACCCATTACCATTTAACATCCTGGCTACAACTCTGGAGGTTATCATCAGAATTTTTTGCAATCTCTTCAAAAGAGAGAATACAAAATTCAAATTATCTTCCATAAAATATCTCAAGAAAACATTATTAATTTGAATATAAGTAAATTGCCACATACTAAGGAAAGAAGTTAAAACACTCACTGTGAAATTCTGATTGAAGTTCTGGTTGTATCCCGGTGGATAAAATTCAGGTGCTTTAACAGACAAGTTTGATGTTACTACAGTATCCACAGCTAACTGAGGTTCTGCCATTTTTGGTCCAGAATCAGGAACTGTGACTTTATCTTGTGATCCAGATGGAATTCCCGTCTTTTGCAGGTGTTCTGAAAAATTTTTGTTAACAGCTTGTCTTAGAAATCACTAAATTAGTATGTATTCATAGAGAATAAGCAGAGAATATGTATTTTTCTCTGTTTTTACATCAAGTATGATTTTACTATGAATATAAATCCTTTAAATAAATAGCCTTACTTTAAATACACAGGTTTTATTGTTTATTCTTAGATATGGATATGAATTTGACCACACTCTAGATGTCCTTCTACATGATAGAAAGTAAACAGTGTTCATGTGCAGGTGACAAAACAGACAAGAGAAGGGAAAAGAGCCTCGCTTAGTTCCCAATAAAACATATTGAAGAGTTAGCCTGAGAAACTAGTAAATCCGCTTATAGTACATTTGATTATCCTGTGATTTTTCATAGATTTTTAGATACAAATACAAGATACTTTTGGAAGGTCAATTAATGACAGACATCATTGCTTTTTACCAAGACTTATTTTCAACAAAATGCTCAAGGACACTTGGCTACTGATGTTTTTATAAACCATTTTCTAAAACATACAATTGAAGTATTTTTAAAACACTATTTTTCCAAACCTCTCTCTACAGACTAGCTCATAGGTTAATTGAAAACAGAACCTGATACCTACCTGAAAAAGCTGACCAACAAACATTGCTTTGTGTTACTGTTGGGTTGGGTTTATATTTTTGCAAATGGGCTGGAGTTCTTCAGCTGGGGAAGGCTGAGACCATCTGCAGTCAGATTAACAGATGGATAAAAAGCACACTCAGATGTAGGGGCACAAAAGGGGGGAAAGGACAGAGAGTATTGCAAGCAGCTGCAATACAACATCACACCTTTACCTGGTCCAGGTCCATAACCCGGCATCCTGGTTTCAGCTGGGATAGAGTTAATTTTCTTCTTGCTAGCTGGTACAGCATTATGTTTTGGATTCAGTATGAGACTAGTGTTGATAACAAGCTGCTGTTTTGGCTATTGCTAAGTCGTGTTTACTCTAAAGCAAGAACTTTGCATTTCCCACGCTCTGATAGTGAGCAGATGCACAAGAAGCAGGGAGGCAGCAAAGACTGCACAGCTGACCCGAACTGGCCAAAGGGATAATCCTCACCATAGAATGTGATGTTCAGTATATAAACTGGGAGGGAGTTGGCCAGGAGCTGTCAATTGTTGCTGGGCATCGGTCAGCAGGTGGTGAGCGACTGCACTGTGCATCACATGATTCCCTTTGATTTTCTTCCTCTGAGCCCTCCCTAGACACCCAGGTGTCCCCCGGCCCCCCGAGCTCACCACGCTGACCCGGCCTCAGCGCGGTGCCCGCATCGCACCCCCGGGAACAGGACCGCGCTCCTGAGGGCAGGTGCCGGTGCCCCCGCGGCGCCGCGGGGAGCCGCGCAGGTGCTCCGGGAAAAGAAAGAGCGGGGAGAGCAGCCCGTACCTGCCATCCCGGTGCCCAGCGGCGCCGTCTTCGGAGGCCGCAATGGTTCCTGCTGCGGAAAGAGGCCGCCCAGGTGGTGCTGCTGCTCCTCGGCCGAGCCGCGGGACGNCGCGCAGCGCCGCGATGGCCGCGCCCGCCCCGCGCCCCTGGCAGCCTGGAAACGGCGCTTCCAGAGGCACCGCATTCCCTGCACTGCATCTCCACGGTAACGAGCGGGGCGAGGTGACCGTGGCAGGGCCGAGGCTTCAGCTACAATAGGAGACCTGCAGCCACAGGTGCATCACGCCACGCTGTGGATACACAGCTGTTTCCACCACAAAGGGATGGAAAAGCAGCAGGGGAAATTCTAAATTTAACCCAACAAAGTTAAGTCTCCAACGTGACCATATTATTGTACGGTTAGGGCTACTTAATATACATGTATTTGTTCAGAACAATATATTTTCATGTATAATTTACGCATGATGTGATAACAAATGCTCTTCTGATTTAATGTTTAACAACTACCTTCCATGCCAGTAGGAACCAACTGAAGAACATGGTCCATGTAATGCATCTTTCCTAATATTATCACATTAACTGTAAATGGTTCAACTCACACGTCCATTTACAATTTAGTTGATCCATTCTTCTTCAATTTCAGTTCTAAGCCTTGCTCTACTTGTTTTGCAAACTCTGTATAATAATCAGCTTTCAAGATGAGGGGGGAAGTGTGATCTGATGTTCCCCAAATACACTTCAGCTGAGCCTGCTGAGGGAATTTATATTTTGTCTCCTTGAACAGTCTGGTCTGTGCTGACCTTGCCACTTGTTCCTGCTATAGACAAAATCAAAAGATTGTGTGGCGTTGGGTCAAACTCTGTTCACCACTCATGAAGGAGTGAAAAAAATAGGCAAGTATGTATAAAATAGTATTTAAAAAAAACCAGAATAGTGTTGTCCTGTATTTTAAAAACAATCCAATTGGGTTGTAAAATGGTGCCTTTAGAAGTCATGTTCCTATTTGGCTCATTACTACATGTTACCATTTTCAATTATTAACAGGGGAGGGGCAGGGTATAAAATATTTGTTACTTCCCCAAGGCATGAACTCGACTGATTTTTGGTGAAATAAAAAGGTGGCCAGACTTTAAAGGTGTCACAAGTTAAAATTAATGGGGCTCCTGGGAAAACTGTACCTAGGCAACACTTTCTGCAAATATATAATGGTAAACTAGTAAATCTGTACTCTGCAACTGAAATGAGAGCCAATGCAGGATGTTTTGAATTAGTCTTAAATAAAAAAATTGCAATACTTCACTTGTGTAAACCATTGCTGAAACATTGTTGAATTTAAGCAGTATTACCAATTCTTTAAAGAACACAAATTAGCTACTAAATTTCTGCATTAAAAAAATGCAGTGTTCTTGTGTTATTTCAGCTCCAGTTTTAAATCCTATATTTTGACCTCTGTCCACATCTGTAGACTTTGCCTTACCAGGAGGAGAATGAAAAGCTTACATTAATGTGAAGATGAAATCTGAAATTCTCCATCATTATACACTGGGATCACTTTTGAATATGCCAAACTTTCAAGTTACCAAATCTCATTCTTTAAGGTATACACCTAAAGGGAACCGAATGCCTCAAGTTATTGAACAAGTTTTCACCTCTGGACATAAATGTGAATTCTTTTCACTAAGCAAACACTCTATATTATCTTAATTTAATGACTGTTTGGCAACTACTTACCATTCAGAGTAGAATGTGATCCCAAATCCATACTTGTCTTTCAGACGAACTGCTTAAGTTTTCATGAACTCAGTTATGTTTGGTTGGGAACCCAATTTCTCCTCCCTAGTGTAGAGACCTAAAACAAATATAAGAAAAATAATCAGGTAGTTAATTCCAAAATAACAATCCCTGAATACTACCTATAACAGTACACCCTTTTAGACTGCTTAACATTATGCTTAGAATGTTTTGGCCTGAGTTGCTGAAGGCCTGTGAATTACTTCAAGCCTCTGAGACCAAACAGCAGAACCCCTGAGATCACTAAACCAGAAAGACCTATCCTAAGCACTCAAGGACTGGATTAAGACTTTCACCAAATACAGTTATGAACACTTCTAGGCAGTCACTAGGGGATAACTGCTTTGTCCTAAGTGTCGTACATAATAGTCTAAAACTTAGTTCAGAACCAAATCCACACACGCCTTCAGTGCCTGGTGCTGAGAAATCACACAGCTTGATAGCCTTGTCACTATCCAGAAGACAGGCATGTTTACGTGCCTTATTTTTTTTAAGGTTGATAACATATTTCTAATAGGAAAAAAAGGAGAGGGCTGGTTCTAGCTTTTAAAGTGTAATTAACTGTTGATAGTTGGAATTATTCTGATCACTACCATACCGATGAGGCATGTTGTTAGAGGAGTCAATGTTGAGCCCAAAATGTAAAGCACATATAATCCGAAGCTCTAAAGCTCTACGGATTTCACACAAACTATTTTAAAAGCACGGTAATGAGCATTTAGTGGATAGAGCATCCTATTTATTACTCCCAGAGTAATTCTCATGTTTTTAGCGCTTAACTTTATCTGCGAAGTCATCATTTACAAGTCTGGAAGCTCTGTGACACCTCCAGCAACATGCAGTTTGCATGAGCAGCTACACACTTAAGAAAATTTAAAATAAACCAACCCAAAATATGCCTAACTCATACATGGAATGCACAGATCGTGTGAAGTAAAACAACATACGCAGGATGGTGTGAAGACAGTGTATGGAGGCAATGGGCAACCTGGCTGGTTGTCCTCTGGAGCTTCCTCTCCAACCCCATGTGCTCTTCATCCAGCCATGTATTATTTTAACAGCCATAGAATCACAGAAGCACAGAATCGATTTAGTCGGAAAAGACCGCTGAGATCACCGAGTGCAGCCTATGACCGAACATCACCACGACAACCAGACCGTGGCACTGAGTGCCACGTCCAGGCTTTCCTCAAACACCTCCAGGGACAGGGACTCCACCACCTCCCCGGGCAGCCCCTTCCAACATCTAACCACTCTTTCCGTGAAGAAATTCCTCCTAATGTCCAAAGTTGACACAGTTCCCCATTTCCCGTTCCCGTAATGCATCTACCATTCCGACACCTCGCTGCTTTATCACGCATTTTAAGAAGTAACAATAACGAAGAGGACACTACCTACGTGCTATGGCGTTTGTCCCACGTCCAACACAACACGCGCGTTTCAGCACGTCTGCTCGCCAGCCCCGACCTTCGCGTCCCCGCAGCAGGGAGCCCCGGACGGCTCGGCTCGGCACGGTTCTCCCGCTCTCGCGCTGCCGGCGCCGCGGGCTCGGCCAGCACCGCGGCAGCCCCACGCCGCCGCCCCTCAGACGCCGCGTGACGCGACCGCCCGACCCCCGCCGGCCCCTCAGTCCTTCCGGGTTGGCGGGCGCGGACCCGCCCCCGCCCCGCCCCAAGGTCGGTCGGAGCCGCGGCGGCGGCACCGCGGGTGGGAGCGACGTGTTGTGCGGGGCTGTGGCGGTGCGTGTGCGGGGCTGCGAGCGGAACTCCGTGCGGAACTCCGTGCGGAGCTACGTGCGGAGCTCCGTGTGGGCCTGTGCGGGCTCCGGGCGGGGTGTGTGCGGGGCTTCGTGCGGGGCGTGTGCGGGGCGTCGTGTGGGGCTGTGCCGGCACCGCCGCGTTGTGCCCGTGCGTGCGGGGGCCAGCCGCTGGTGGGGAGAAGGCAGCGGTGTTCCGCTGTCTAGGGAAGGGGAGGGAGGTTGGGTGGACGCGCGGGAGGAAGGACGCGGGAGGAGGCAGGTGGCCCGGGAAGCGGCCCCCGGGAGCAGGGAGAGGGAGGTGGCGGCTGCGGGCTGTCCCGCGAGTGGGGACAGAGCGTGGCGGGGGATGAGCTACCTGCCCAAGGTCATTCGGTGGCCGCGGGCTATAAATAGAGGCGGGAGAGAGAAAGGGCCGCTGCTGCGGGGACCCGGCGGGATTCCGGGCGAAGAGCACATTCCCGGCTCCCCTGCCCGCTGCCCGGCGTGTCCCGCGCCGAGTGCATGCTCTGCTGAGGCTCCCGGGCGCCTGCAAGCTGTGTCCCGCTCAGGGTGACTCCTGCGGGATCTCTGTCAGGGATTGGAGCCGTTTGTTTGGTGCCTTGGGGCGCCGCGGTTTTCCTGTGCCACAGTTCTTGTTTTAGAGCAACGGTGTAAAGAAAAAATGGCCTTGAGTCCCAGAAATGTCATCCGCAGGTCCTATCGTCACGCCAGCTGCTTTGCTTAAGAGCTGTCTTACTTAATTTGGAAAAAAATTGATTGTGTTTTTCTAGCCAGAAAGATAAAGGTGGTGAGGAATGATTGTCTCGTGGCTACTGGCAGTCGGCTGGCCCTAAACCTGCTGCGTTTGCATGCCTGCTGCCCAGTGTCATTAATAACTCTTGATTTGTTTTCACATTTGCCTCAGGGATTCCATACGTGGCAAGGAATTTGTTGTGAGGTCTGGGTGCAATGGCGAGCCTTCTGCGTGTCGCTGTCACTGGGTGCTCAGCTCCTGTTTTTGGCAATGTGTTTCCACCAAGGGCGCGTTCCGCAAAGATGCCATGCTTGCGAATGTTTAGAACCCACCAGGTGTTTGGGTCTCAGGTGGCTCCAAAGCCAGGTAAATTGATTAAAGTACTGTAAATAATATTTTCTTTTAAAACACGAATATAAATTGTTTCTTTTTTTTTTTCTTTCTTTCAGATCTACATTAGTACAGAAAGACTTAAAATAGAAAGAACACTCTTTAAATCATGTCAGCAGCATACTTGAGTCAGTTGCAGCACAATTTTAGACTGGCTTTATAGGACTTATGTAGAAGATGTTTGCGTTTATTATGAATACTTTGGATCCAAATAGTTTTTGTGGCTAGAGGGTCCAAGCTTCTGCTAATGCTTTCCCTCCTTGAAGGAAGTATTTAAGTAAGTGCTTTTCTTAGTAAAAGCCTGAGTTCCCCATGAATTTTGGTAATTTTGGTAGTGCAGCTCTTTGTATGCATGTGAGAGAAAACACAGACCTCAAAAAGAGAGCATCTGCAGGCGTAAGTATATGTAGACATTATTATCCCATCTAAAAAAACCCTCTTTGTTTAGGAAACTCTCACATTGTATCACTTTGAAAAACTATTGGTCTGGATGGATCTTCACGTATAGATAGGGTTTGTTAGTGTATTTGCACAAACTGTATTTCAGCAGACAATGGACCAGTTCAGGTATTTTCAGGGAAAAAAAAAAACCTGGGAAAGGGGGCACCCTTGTTTCCAGTTTCTAATATGAGCCTGCTATATGAAGATCAGAACTGACTGTTGTTTTTCTCTGTTCTATGCTCTGCATAACCTGATAGTTGGAAGACCAAAGAATACATAAAGCAGATTTAATGCTATTTTTGCCCATTAATACTGCATGGGTCACATCTACTTTGGAATTTAGAGACCCTGCTTCAGTGCAGATCTAGAATCTTATTCTGCAAAACATGAATGTGGAGAGTTGGACAGATTGTACGTGTGATGTTTAGTTCTTCCAAATGTAGAGAGTAGGTCACCACATTAGATACTTGAGAGTATTAGGAAAGTAGTTTTGGAAACAGAAGTGTCTGGTTGTGAAAACATGGGACACAAAAGTCACATGAAATAGCTCTGAGAAGCCTGTGCTGCGTAGAATTTATGGCAATACTAACAGTGAATGGTGCATTTTGTGGTCCTTTCAACTTGGTGACTGAAGATTTTGCAAGTTCTGAAGAAATGTGATAAGAGGAAGTTTCTTTATTCTGAGGGCTCCTGATAAATCTGTATCACACTTGAGTGGTGAAACCAGAATTTTTTTGATAGATTTGCTATGCTCCCAATTTTTTTTTTCCATGTTAAGTATCTGAATGAAAGAGACATCTGTCAGTCTTGATATGGCAGATTGTTCCTTGGTTGGGAGTGTAAACTGGAGCATAGGAAACTAGGTTCAAAGCTCTTTCTCAAATATCCCAGGTAAGTGTCCTTGTTTGAGTTTGGAATCAATTTTGTATTTGGCTTTGACCACAAATTTAGTCATGAAACTGAAGAATCCCTTCAGTTTTACTGAAATTGTTATGCTACTCTATGTGTGTGAATTTTCTTGTTTTTACAAATCACTTTTGAAAAATTTTTCCACAAGGATGGAGAATTCTGGTTAGTGTCATGTGTTTAAGCATTCAGTTTAAACTTCAAATCTGTTGTGTGGAAGCCCTTATTTAAGGATTAGTAGTATTCTTGAAATGCAGTTATTCGATATGGAGAATTACAAGTTTGGCAGTCCTTTGGTTGATAATTAAGCTGTCCTTGTAGTATGCTTTGGTAACATGTGATTTGTCATTCAGTAGAGGACAAATCAAGGATGAAACTGCAATTTAATGACAAATTTGAATCAGGGCTATTCTTTGTATTTACTTTGTAAGTGCTCTTGAATCAAAATGTAACAGATACAAACTAACTGTGTTTTATTCTTTCAGAAATTACCTTATAGTAACACTTGGTAAAATCACTGTATCACTAAGAAGAGTAAGTTTTCTGAAAAGACTAGTGTCACAGTGATTCTTCTTAAGGCTCTAGTTATTACTTTCCTTATCTCAGATTAGTTTTCTTTCCATCCAGGCTATGTCATGTACAAGAGTAATTGCTGCTTGAGGAGAAGAGATATGGAGTCAGCTGAAAAGTTAACTTGGAGGATGGACAATTTTCATAGTGCTAGCTATTTTGCTGCTGCTTGCTTATTAGAAACATAGGAACTTTCATATAGGTGTAAACAAGTATTCCCTTAACCTGTCCCACACAGTTGCTATGACCAGGTGCTTCAGAAACAGGTGTAAAACTTTCTGAAGCCCTGGGAAAGGTGCATATAGAGTGACTGACTCCAAGCTTCCCAGTATACTTCCAGGTTGGTTTGTCCTACAGCTCTGTGACTTTTACCCCTCTCTATTTTGGGATTTTTAATATCCTTTTTATTTTGATATTTATTTCTTAAAGTTTCTTGGTTTTTTTTCCTAAACCTATAACAGTTCATTTTCAATTAATTCTCTAGGTAAGCATTGTTATTCATAAACAAGAAAAACAAGAAATATTCTCCTTTAATTTCCTTTCGGTTGTTGTTTTTTTTTTTTAATTCCTTGCTTATGTAATAGGAGGGATCAGGTGTTTGTTTAATCTTCTGTACCATTTTTTTTTTTTTCTTTTTGCCAACATCATATTGCTGTTCTTCGGAATATGTCCTCATCTTCAGAACAGGTGAGATGGTTTGTTAAAAGGTTATTAGAGTAACATAAAAAATAGGTAGGTTATGTATCCTATTTTCAATCCCAGAACATGTGGCATATAGTCAAAACTTCTTTACCTTTTCCCTAAGCTGCTCTCTGATATTTGTTGATACTATTTCGTTGCAGACTACTTCCCGAAGTCAGGGTAAGGAGATAAAAACCTGTATTTTTTTGCTGTAGTTGTAACTTAGAATCTTTTCTAAGATTCTTGTAGATAGAACTTACATGGAGAAAGTCACTGTTATAGTTTTGTTAACTTGAAGTTTGAATATGTCCTCATTACACAGTTAGGATTATGGTAAGGGAATGAGAGAGTAGCTTCCTTACTAGGTTTTCTAAATTCTGAGTTATGTATATGCCACAGCAGTTCACTGGAATGTGTATTCCATTTTAAGACCTGTGAAATTTAATGATTCTCCTGATAGTGGCAGAATCTAAGTACTGTGTATCTTCTACTCAGTATATTAAAAAACTTCATGACTTAAAAAGGTGCTCCAGCTATGTGTATATTTGTCAGTATTTGGACTATGTCCATGATGTTGTAAAGCAGTAAGTCACTAAAACATACTCAAGGCAGTTCTTAAAGAGATTATCTGACATGAAGATTTAGAAAGGCAACTTGTAGGCTTCACACTCTCATGTAACTTTAAACCTCTGGCAAGGATAGCAAATGAGCTTCCTCAAATCAAACCTAAATCAAGGTCATAAATTTATAATCCTAGATTTCAACCTTTCAAAACTATTAACTTTGATGAAATTGCTGAATTCAAGAAACCAAATCTGTGTTAATTACAAAGCTTCCTTCTGACAGAGTATTTATCATACCCTGTTGTGTGTGTCAGCTCAGACAGGCAGCTGGGACAGCCACAAACTCATGTCTAGAATGCAAAGAGTAAATTTATTTCCATTACTTCCCTAACAAGGTATTGCTGAAGCAGCACCCGGGCAGAGGAAAACAAGCAGAGACACAGGCACCAGTAAATCATCACAGGCCTGCTGTTCACACGGGCTTATCAAGAGTTATTTCCAGCTGAAAGGGAGCTTTGCAATCCTCCTTGCCAGTGTGCCGCTCTTTAACCCTTTCTTCCAAAGACCTGTACTGAAGTTTTAAGATAGATAGATCTTTGTTTTTGAGCTGTAGACATGTGCTCTATTTTGGTGCTGAATCATGTGGAAGCTCAGGGCAGTCTACTTGAAAAATGTCCTATACCTGCTCTAGCTAAAAGCTGGCAAACTGACAGTTTGCTTATGTATTCATTTGCATCTGTGTTTATGGATTACTGGAGGTCTGGTAGTGTGACAGAGAAGAAAAAAAGGTGAGGCAAATGAGACTTGTTGGATATTTATCTTGGATTTGATCTCCCAAAGCATTGAAGAAGAGCATGTTCCCCAGTACTGGTCTGTGATCATTCTGTTTACTAAATAAGGTGCAAATATTTTCTATCTGAAAAAGTTGCACTAATTTTTATTGCATGCAACATGTACCAAAAAAGAAAGAAGTGAGGAATGAGGAAACGTATCTGGCATCTAGTGAGTGTATATTCCTGTCCTGTTACTCCTAGCCATTTACTCTTCTGTTTTGATACTCCACTCAAAAGCAAATGAGCAAAAGGAAATCAGAAGCATCTATTGTCATTTGAAACTTAGGAGCTAAAAAAAAATTAATTTACTTGCTTGAGAAAAAGAAAAGCTTTAGTAAAATGTCTGTGTGCTTTTAAATTTGTAGTTATCTATTTCCTTTATACTATAATTTATTCCTCCCCCTCTTTGCTCCTCCTTTCCCCTCCCTTCCTCCCCCTTCCCCCCGCCTTTTTCCCCTTGTTTTTCCCTTCCCCTATTTCCCCCCATGTTTTCCCTCTCCATTCCTCCCTTTGGCATTCTTGTGGTATAAAAACTTTCAAAAGGAGAAAGGGAAGGTAGGACTCCAGTTCTTAACTTTTCTCAGTGCTTTTTTAAAAGCTGTTTGCATCCCATCCTACCCTAGAGCTACTTCCTCTCTGAAATTCTGATTGGTCTCTGTTATCCTAACAAATTTCAATCTTCTAGGTTTCATTCCTGCTTCTAAAAGACAAGAGAGCTCATTTCCACTGGGTTGATTTAGTGAAAATCAGAAGCAGGAGTTTATTGTGTAGTAATTAGAAGAGATGAGAAAAGTGTCTTCAAATGACAAGGGTAATTTGAGTGACAGCAACAGTTACCATAGCTGGTAACAAGTGGTTAGTGCTGCTGTGGTAGGTATGGCCTGAGTTGCACGGTGATGTTTAGATTTGGTGTATGCTGGTGAAACAAATCGTTGCAAAGCTCTGTTACCTTTCCAGGTCTGTTGTTTTAGATGTGCATATTTGCTCCTGTTATGTTCTTTTAATGTATGTTTTTCTGAATTTGAATGTTGTCTTGTGATTTAAAGTATATTAAATTCTCCAATGTATAAAACATCAAAAACACTTCTATCTTCAAACTATTTGTTGCTATTTTTTTAGTCAAATTTCAAAGACAAAGCTGAAAAAAACCAAAAGTAATTAGAATCATAGAATCAGTAAGGTTGGAGAGGAACTCTAAAATCAAGTCCAGTCTTTGACTGAACACCACCTTGTCAACGAAACCATAGCACTAAGTGCCACATCCAGTCATTTCTTGAACACTTCCAAGGATGGTGAATTGAACACCTCCCTTGAGCAACCCATTCCAGTGCTTAATCACCTGTTCAGTGAGGAAGTTCTTCCTGGTGTCCAACCTGAACCTGCTGTGTCTCAGGAAAACCTCCCCTGGTGCAGCAATTAGAAGTAATGAACTTCTTTGTCTGGTGATCTTTCATTCTATCTTATTGGATGTGTTTGATTTTTTTTTTTTTAATGAGTTATTAGGCTGAGAAGTATAAATAGGTATTTAAATACCAGTTCTTAGCCACTATACTGTTCTTTCAGAACATGATAAGTTATATCTTGAGAGTTTCTAGCTGTAAATATTTTCAGATTGTCAGCTTTAAGCACATTGTAGTACAAGTGCCATTTCATAGATAATTAATTTTGATACTTTAAATCTAAATCTAGTTCTTCAAAGCTCTGATATTGTAGTATTTTTTGCTTTTTTCCACTTGCTTATATCTTAAAATCAAAAGGTGGCCTTCCTAAAACTTGCATTCTTTGTCTGGTACAATTTTTTGTAGCACAATACATAGTATTGGTGGACAATTTAAAGGCAGATTTGTAATTTAAGCCTCTCATCCACTTCCTCCCCTTTTTAAGATTTGGAGTTTCTTTGGGGTTTTGCTGTTGTTGTTTGGTCATTAATATGAGTGACTGCTTAGACTGCTGAAGTTATAGTTCATTAATATATACGTGGTGTAAATGTCTTGTGTAGTAATGTCACAGTCCAGGTTTAAATTCTAGATTGATGTCAGTGAAGGCTGGAAGAGGTTTCATCCTATGTGTCAGACTGCATGCTGTCAGTGTAATTGAAGCAATGTGCTAGTTTTATGTATGATTATTCTGCTTGAGCCTGTGTATTCATAAATAATGTGATTAAACACTTGTTTGGATCAGACAAGTTTAACTCCCAAATATTAGCCTGAAAGACCCCAAATTGTACTCAAATGAATTTAGATGTTTGGAATTTGAAAACTTTAACTAAAACATAAATTTCAGCTTCAGCAGTTTCCTGATGTTGCTTAGTGGAACTTTGAACAAGTTGAGACGAGGAAATAACTTTGAAGAGAAATATGTTTTAAGAAACTAGTAGATGGATAATCCATTATTCTTCAACTACTTCTGAATTCACATTTTTAATTTCTGTGACAACTTTTAGAGCAGCTATTGATGTACTTACACCTTTCAATGTCCTTTGTGGTGTGTATTTTGCATTAAATCATAGTGATTTGATGTAATTTGATATACATTACAGACTGTAATGTATATTACAGCTGTAATTTGATATACATTATGAACATACTCAGTTAAAATGCAGTTTCAGTCTTCAAGCTCATTTATTTCTTTCTTCACAATAACGTGGAATTGACTAGAGAGGGATTTAAACTCTGACCTGAGGTAGAATGTGTTATCACCAGAGCACCAGGTATTGTGTGCCAGTTACACAATCAGGACTGTGTAAATGCTGATGGGTATGAACTGCACCAAACACTTGTTACTGCTTGTGTGGCTGATTGTGCTGACCTGCTGATTGCTGAGAGAACAAGGATCTCTAGGAAGATGGTGTAATTTAAGGAAGTGTAAATGACTTTCCTAGAAAATAGCATTCTGCTTCCTCTTCCCTTAGGAGGGAGAATTGCTAACTGACATGTCTGCATGTGTCTGTACAGCATTGAAGAGTGCCCCTTATATCAGTTAATTAGTGTTAAGTACAACTAATGCTGTCTTTTCTGCCACTCTTACAGGAATTCCTTATAAACAGCTGACTGTAGGTGTCCCCAAGGAGATATTTGAGAATGAGAAGAGAGTGGCTCTATCACCGGCTGGAGTTCAAGCCTTGGTTAAACAGGGCTTCAATGTTGTGGTGGAATCTGGTGCTGGAGAAGCTTCCAAATTTTCTGATGACCATTACAGAGAAGTTGGAGCAAAGATCCAGGGAACCAAGGAAGTCCTGGCTTCTGATTTGATTGTGAAAGTAATTGCTTTATTAGTATATTTCCTTTGACATTGTTTTTGGAGAAATGTATAGGTAATTTTTTTCTGATAATATGTGGGAAGTTCAGTAAATAAGGTTCTTTAAAGTAACATTTTCCATTCTGAGTTCTGATTCAAGTTTTGTATTTTTTTAATAGCTCAGGTGTCCACCTCCACTAAAAAAATAGTAAATAATAGTGTTGAAAATACTGGATAATTTCTTAGCAAGCTTTTAACAACCTTGGAGGAGTTGTGTTTTCTAGAGTGAGGTATACTGGTTCTGGAATCTAATCAGATGAGATCCCTGCTCTAAGAAATCTTTTATCCAAAATTGGTAACATATAACTCTAGTTACTCTTTAGATGGAGTGGTTTGAAGTTTTGAAAATATGAGTCTGTAACTTTTCTGAATTCCACAGCAACAGTGTGTTTCAAAATTTAGGAAAACTGCTAAAATCAAACTTACTTGAGAGGTCTGAGGTTGTGCAGAGAAGGAGAAAAAAAAAGAAACAGACCTTTACCTTGAAGTTGAGGCTTTCTTCAGTTGCTCTGTTAAAATTATCCCATCAGCATTGAACATAGAATTTCTGTGAGCTACTTGGTGAACAATTCTTTTAAGTAGGTTTTACCTTGAAGAAAATGTGAGAAACTCAGAATTGAATATAGGTGAAGATTAGTATCTACTGGACATCTGGCATGAAATTACCTGTATGTAGTCATGCACTGCAACCTAATTAGTGATTCTTAGCCTGTGGAGCTTAATTGTCATATCTGTTGAGTAATCATTTTGCTTAAAAATGGTGGGTTTGAGGGTAGCTGTCTGTTATAAAAGCAAGTGACTGCTGGTTAGAAGTCATCAGGTCTTTCTGAAGGTGTGTGCTGACAATTATTGCCTCATCACCAACCCACCTAGAGCCAATTCCATGACGTGGACTGCAGCTGAGAAGTGCAGTTATTCGGTTCAGTTGTGTAAATAGCCTTTGATATACTTTCTTCCTTCTGTACTTATTTGGATGGGAACAGACAGACAGCAAGCTGGGAGAAAGGAATTGGAATGTGTTCTGAATTCTTTCCTCTGATTAACTTGGAAACTTCTGTCTTTTTTCAGGTGAGGGCTCCTATATATAACTCATCTCTAGGTGTACATGAGGCAGATCTTTTCAAGACGTCAGCAACCCTGATTAGTTTTATCTACCCAGCACAAAATCCAGACCTCCTGAAAAAACTTGCAGAAAAAAGAGCTACTGTCTTGGCGATGGATCAGGTTCCACGGGTCACCATTGCTCAGGGATATGATGCACTTAGCTCTATGGCCAACATTGCTGGGTATGATTTTTTTTTTTTTTTTGCTTCACTAAGTATTGCTGGTTTAAAACCATGCTTTGATATTAGGTATATCTAAAGTGATTCTACATCTCTGTTTTCATGCAGCTAGCTCTTTTGAGCAGGATGGTGCTATTGGAGGTGCCAAACTACTGAATTTTCTTATGGTTAGCTTTGCAGCAGATCAGAGGAAGGCTTTTAAAATTAACAAACCTGAATGCAATTCTTCTAGTTCCTTGACTGTTTTGTCCAGTGCCTTTTTGCTCTGAACTAGGTTATCTTGAACACAGATTGTTTGTCATAGGGATCTGGTGTTGTTAGGAGCTCACTAACCCAAACAACACTCAGTGTGAATGCAATTGCCTTGGCAGTCACAAACAAAAGATCAAATATTGCCAGACCATCTCCATACTTGGCAACTAGCATTTTAGGTATTGCAGTGAATGAAAATGTTGCTGTACAACATTCCTTTTATTGGCTTCTTTTATTTGCTTTTTTTTTAGCTATTATTTTTTTGACTTTTTGCTTAGGTGATGTCTGAGGCGCAGTAAACCTTTGAGAAGGCTGCAAGATTTTGTGCACACAAGTAGTGTACATCCGTGTACATGTTAGCTTACTTCCCCATGTTTTCATTTGGTGAAAGTTTACTAAAATACAGAAATTCATAATATATGTGAAGGTATAAAATATACAAAATGTATTCCAAATTTGAACTAATTTTATGGCAATACAGACCTCTACATCCCTCTGCTAGAGGTAGGAAAAAGAGTGGAATGGGACTGTTGAACCGCAACACTGTTAGTAAAAATGCAAGAAAATATGCCCCATTGTTAAGAAAAGGAAAAATTACAGGTTAATCTTTATTTTCAGATAACTCTACTTTGTGTCCAGCTACCCATTCTTGGATGGGGCAAATGAATTAGCAAGGTTAAGTTATTTACCCTAAGCCATATAGCTCCGTAAAATTTAGGGTTAGAGTACCTTTCTTGAATGTGCACCTGCTGGTCTAAGTGAGCTAACTGCAGGGTTACTCTGGGTTTTTCAGTTAACTTGTTCATTCTCCCTTCCATAACAGGCCTCAGGTTACAGCCTTGAAGGTAGTTTTAAGGACCACAGAGTTAACTCTGGACAAGTTGGGCATTTGTTTATTTTTTTAGGTAAAATTTTATTATTGACAGTGATTAGTTGCAGACATCCAATATACTGCAGTCCAAAAATTATATCTGAAAATACAATCCATGATAAAAAAAAAGGCAAGAAATATGAACAAAGACTATTAAGCTTGTGTTCAATAGTAAAATACTAAGCTTGCTTTATTCTACACCTGCTCTGGTCTAATGTTCATTATGTAGATTGTTTGTAATGAATGGAATTTTATTGAATCTGAGAAGATGCTGATATGTTTTCATCTGTGATTGACAGTTACAAGGCTGTGGTCCTGGCAGCAAATCACTTCGGTCGATTTTTCACAGGTCAAATCACAGCTGCTGGTAAAGTTCCTCCAGCAAAGGTATGTGCCATTAAACATATATTGTGGCAAAATAATATGTGAGTTTCTGAGCACAGGTAACTGTTGCTGAAACTGTGTTAAAAGACTTTTTTCCTGCCTTTGGGCTGCTTCCAGAGACTTTAGAAATCACTATAATTACTCTCATACGACTTTTTGTTCATATCTGTAGTGGTTTTGTTTTGGGAATAGTAGAATAATTTGGGTTTTATTTAAGTTTGCTTAGTTTTAGACATCCCATTAACTATATGGAGTTGGATATTTTTTTTTCAAAATGGGGGAAGGGAAGGAAGTGGTTAGGAAAATTCAGAGATACTGGTATTTCTGATACAGAAGAGTTGGTTCTTAGATATGTATAATTAAGAGTTGCAACTTTTAAGCTGTTGGATGTATGGGGCAACTCTGCCAAAGTAAATTTGGGGTTTTCGAATGTATCTTGTTTAAATGGCTGGCTGATGAGGTTTGTCATTCTAGGTCTTGATCATTGGAGGAGGGGTTGCTGGCCTGGCTTCTGCAGGAGCAGCAAAATCAATGGGTGCAGTGGTTCGTGGATTTGATACTAGGTAGGAGTGTGAAAAATGTAATATTAGTCTGAAATTTCTTTAAGTTGCTTATGGCTGTATTATAGTGAAATAATTTGTATTGCCCTTAGTCATAATTCACTTCCTACCATTTTGATGCCGTCATTAATCCTTCATTTTTTATTCATTCTAAAACTGTCTAAAACTCTTCCCTTTTTAAATTTCCCTTCTTAAACACTCCAGATACTTTTATCTTGAGATGCAAGGACATTTCTGTTTAATTCTTTGTCCTGAGTGTTCACCTAACACTGAAATTTAGTCTCATTATTTACTGTGATGTCATATGATGCAAAATAAATTACAGAATATTAAAAAGCCACCACTCCATACACCCTCCCCAGCAATTTACCCTGTGAAAATAAGACTTACTAGTACTTTCCATCTCACAGTGTAAAGACAGGGTCACAGGTTCTGTGGTTATCTCCCATTTTAGGCACCTTAGTTTGGGCTGTAGATTTACCAAGTCATGACAAGAGAAGTGCATGAGGAGTTAGTCAGCAGTGAAACCCTCAGCTTTGAGGCTTTTCTTGGAGCAACTCTGCTGACTATACAAGAAACCATAGGCTGCCTTCATTCCTTATCCAAGTTTGTCTGGAATCTAAATTTATCAATGCAATTACTTTTTTCACTGAATAAAGAAAGTTGGGGACTTAGGTTATGGTCTCCTTAACGCTAGAGTAACTTTTACATCTCTTGTCTGAAGACTGTTACTAAAGCCACTGGTAAAGTCATGATGTATTTTTAAGGTAGTGGTTTTTCTCTCACCTGCAATTTACTTCTTCTAGAGCTGCAGCCCTGGAACAGTTCAAGTCTCTTGGTGCTGAGCCTTTGGAAGTAGATTTAAAAGAATCTGGAGAGGGACAAGGTGGTTATGCTAAAGAAATGTCCAAAGAATTTATTGAAGCTGAAATGAAACTCTTTGCCAAACAGTGCCAAGATGTTGACATTATCATCACTACAGCACTTATTCCAGGTATGTTTCATGTGAAAGATGCTAGTTTTTATTTATATAGGTAATTTGGCATATTTTGGAGTTGCATCTGCATGAAAACAGAGGGATTGCTGAATTACATCTCTGTGAAAATTTACCTTTATCCTTTTGTGACAAAAAGCCTGGTTTTACAGAGTGTCCCTTTTTTTTTTTTAACAATTTTATTTTCATAGACAATCAGTCTGACTCAAATACCATCGTGTTTTTCTTACTAAAAAAGGAGTAGATAATAATAAAGCAAGAATATATAATTATTTTACATATCTATTGCATCCCTGCTACTTCTGCTATACAACTTGTGCACTGAAACAAGTCTGATTGTAATGGTACTGTCTTTTGAAATTGAAACACAGTAAGGTACAGGTTAGATTTTAGTGCTTTGTGTTGCACAATGTCTGTATTTTAAAAGCTTATAATGTGACCCTTTTTGTTTTTTGTTATAGCTGGAACTGTAAGATTGAGTAAGACTGTTGGTTTGCTGGCAGAATTGGACTTATCTTTGGTAGACTACCAATGCATAACTTTTTTGTATGCTTTGGAGCAGGATGTTCTAGCATCTCTTCTGTCTCGTAAACAAACCTTTTGTGATTTTCTATTTTTATCCTAGGTACTGATTACTTGAAAATTTTGCTTACAAAGTTAAAGTTTATATATAGAGCAAAGAGAAATAATCTCCTAAGCTCAACAGATAGAAAGCTGTATTTTGTGTTTAACTTGCTATGCCTTGTTTTGTCAGGCAAAAAAGCTCCTATCTTGTTTAACAAAGATATGATTGAATCAATGAAGGAAGGTTCAGTTGTTGTGGATTTAGCTGCAGAAGCAGGAGGAAATATTGAGACTACAAAGCCTGGAGAAATGTATGTTCATAAGGTGAGCATTTTAATCTGCAGTTCATTCTTGGTTTGCCTGAACTCCCACTGTGTTTTGTAAACTGTGTGCTGAAAATGAGTAGTTGAACTTTCAGCGGTCTTTCAGCTGCTTTGGGCTGAAGTAATCCTTTAGATTTGCATTTGGTCACTATTCATATGTACATCAATTTGAATATTTTAGAGGAAACTAACACCTTTGTGTAGTGATTATTTGGTTGCTAATGGATATTACATAATTCTTGCTACTTAAACTTCTAAGTCCAGTGTTTGTTTCTTCTGAGTTGAAGGTGGGATTTGATACCTATTTCTTGGTCTACCTAAAGGACACAGCAGTAGCAATAGGTTTTTTGACTTTCTTATCATCTCCCCTACCTGGAGGTTAGCATTCTCCGTCATAGGTAAAGCTAAACAGGTTCAGACTGTCAGTGTGTACTTCAGTACAAAGTATCTGGCTTACTCAGTACCATTTCAGCTTCAGGAGGGTGCTGGCTTTGCTTGTCTTTATCTTCAACAACATGAACGTGTCTCCTGTAGCGTATCCAAGGCACTTGGAACCCTAAGTAGATGTAGCATAAATTGGTTCATTTAAGTAAGCAGGTTTGGTCTGGACTGAACTACTTTGGTTTTGCTCCAGTGTTTATTTGCTCAGCTGAGAACTTGACTTTCTGCTTTTTGTGTTTTGTTTTTGGTACTTATAGGAAATCTGCTAACAGTTACAAAAATATGGCTGATGAGATTTATAGTAGCATTTTTCCTTGTCTGTAATTTGTTAATGCAAGGATATAATTTATCTGGGAAGCCTGTAGGACACTGCTGCCATGGTTGTCATTGACATAAGCAGAATTCTGTTTGTATATATCAAAAAAATCACACATTGCATTTGTCTTTGTGGCTTTCTAGGCTTTTGATGTCATTGCTTAAAACCTGAAACTAGAGAATGTAGAAGAGAAGTAAGCAGATACTTGCATGAAGAGTTCATATGGGACACTTTTAGTCAGAGGAGTATTACCCCTGGATTTAGTGTACTGGCTCGGTGCTATGGAAAATAGCAGCAGTACAGAGCTATGAGGATTGTGCCAGAACATTGCATTAGGAAGCCAGAGTTCAGGAAGCATGCATGGACCTTAGCCGTAAGTTGTGGGAGCAGTGTTTTAATACAGGTTTCTTTTGAACACTTAAGAGTGTATGCCAGCCTCAGCTTCCCATTCCTTCCTGAAGGCTGATATCCCTTAGTTCTCATTAGTTTTGTAAGAAGTGAGTATATATTAGGTTACATTTTTACATACATATCAACTCAGACATATTACTTGCACAACTCTGAGGGAGCTCTCTTCCCTCCACTGGCACATAGAAAGTTGTCTCCAGTGCTTGCCTTCCAGAAAAACTGAGAAGATGCCAAGCATTAGGCAGATCTTTCTGTTATCTGATTGCTTAAAGAAGTTAGGTTCTGAGAGAATGGTAGGGTTTGGAGAGGACAAGCTCTTGCGTTGATATGTCTTCCTTTCTGTGAAGTCTTGTTGCTAATAGAATTTAAGGTTTTGTATTTGATCGTGTTGGATTCTGTAGCTATTGTGAGTAATCTTTCCCTGATTTAATAGTGGCATAGCTGCAGTTAGCTGATTTAGTTGAGATTATAGATAGAAATAAGTGAAACAATTTGGATATATATTTCCAGAAGGATATACTGGAAGAGATGGTGCTTTTTCAGAGATTATACAAATCCTTATTATTTTACTTGGATTTTTTTTTTTTCAGGGTGTTACACACATTGGGTACACAGATTTGCCTAGCAGAATGGCTACTCAGGCCAGTACCCTGTATTCTAATAACATTATCAAACTTCTAAAGGCTATTAGTCCTGACAAAGAAAACTTCTACTTTGATCCAAAAGATGACTTTGATTATGGGACTCTGGATCATGTTATTAGAGGAACTGTAGTAATGAAGGTAAGCCAGTAAATATTCTCTTCTTAATTTACGAGTACAGACCTAACACTACTTCTGTCTCTTCAAAATACATTCAAAGACACTGCATATCAACAGGCTTCAGAGGTGGCTTGATGGAGCATGTGGGAAAGCATGTGTTTATTCAGCTGAATATTCCTCTGTCTCTTAGCTTGTCTTCTTGTCAAGGTTAAACCTCATGTGTTGACTAGTGAAAAACAGGAAAAGGAAAAAGTTTGCGTTTTTCATGTGATAAAAGCATAGCTACTTAAAACATGTTTGAGACTTCACCGGACCAAAACATTCTTCCAGAAAAACATTCTTCCTTTTTGTTTTTTTAATAAAGTGTTCATTTTATAGTAAGAGAAACAAACAAACAAAAAAAAAAGGTGAAATTTGAATATGCAGAATACTTTAAGCTTTATCAGAAAATAATATAATTAAAACTCCAGGCATTGACTTCAGCTCTCCCAGACCACTGAAGTGGTGTGTACAGCTCGGGGCTGATAGCTCCACAGTTATTTCTCAGAGGCCTGAAGAGCAACAAGAAATGTGGGATGATATCCTTGGTTCCTATCTGAGATCTGGAAAGGCTGTGATTGCAGTTCACATCTGTAGCAGATTTTGTTATTTCCCAGACCTTGTTTTATTTTGCATAGATATTTTCCACTTCAGGAACTTTATCTCTTTGTTCTTCTGTTTCTTCTCTGGAGCCTTGTGCTGTGTCTTCACCAGCTCTTGGACACTAATATCAAATCTTGTTTGAAGAATGTGTAAACCAGTATGATTAACTTGGTCATGCCTTGCAAACTTCTGCTGATGCAGAAAAGGAGCCTGTCCCTGGGCATGGCTGTAGGATGTTAGTGCTTGCCTGAACTGCAGGATTAGGAAGAAAAGGCTTCTCTAAGTACTAAGCATCTGCCATGTGGGGTATAACTGTAAATATCTCTTGTCAGGATGGCAAAGTGATTTTCCCGGCACCTCCACCAAATAACATTCCTCAAGGAGCGCCAGTGAAGCAGAAGACTGTAGCAGAGTTGGAAGCAGAAAAAGCAGCTACTATTACACCTTTTAGAAAAACCATGACTAGTGCATCTGTATACACAGCAGGTACGCAATTTCCAGAGCTGGAGAATCAGTGTAGAGTATTCCCCATTTTACTAATACTTTTAAGTGACCCATCCTCTAACTTGTTCAGTTGAATGGCGGTTTGGGAGAGCAGTTGATTGGCTGGTGTGTCCTGGTGCAAAACCAGTGATATGTAAAAATTGCTTGAGAAGGAAAATAAAACTTTAGAAATTTAACCAAAAGCCTTGACATTTCAGCAAGTGCTGATTCATGCTCTGTGCATATATGTGTGTTTGGCTCTATTTAAATAATAGAAAAATGTTTAAAATTCTGAAGGACTACTGCAGGATTCTTTGCAGCAGAATCAGTTCAATGCCTTTGTTTTCTTCAGATTTTACTGTATTGTGTGAGACTTAAATGTCCACAATCTACTAAAGTACTGGAAATAGGACTTTTCCTTTACAAATAAGTATTGGTTCTTCATTTCATTTGTTACTCTCAGTGCATCAGAATTTCTGCATGCGGTATTTAATGAATTCAGTAGTCTTAATTTTAATCCCTGTTCTTCACATACATATGATTTGATACATCCAAGTAATATCTCAACATAATTGTGACTTCTACATTTTTTTTCTATAGAACAGGAGAATGATAGGATTCAGTGTTGGTGAAGAAACCTGTCTTTGCTGCATTGCGTGCATGCATGACAAATACATGTGGATTATATTTATGGCTTCACTTTCTATTGTAAAAGAAACACCGAAAGAACTTTGTGTATTTGACAAAATGATCCCCCTGACTTTGAAACTAGTCCATGCAGAGAACTCCATTTTGCCTAGTACTAGGCTCCTGCAGTGTACAGTTTAAATGTAAGAAGTCATAGAAAAGTCACAGAGTTGTCCTGTGCTTTCCTTCTAGGTTTAGCTGGTATGTTAGGTCTCGGCATTGTAGCACCTAATGCTGCTTTCACACAAATGGTGACGACGTTCGGTCTCTCTGGAATCGTGGGGTACCACACAGTGTGGGGTGTGACTCCTGCTCTGCACTCCCCACTCATGTCTGTGACTAATGCTATCTCAGGTAAGTGGCTGTCACAGAGCTGCTTGTCTGCTTGAAGCAGGCACAACTTCTTTTCCTTGAACTTTAGACAGAAGTCTGCTAATATACCTTTTAGAATGCCAAAGAGCCTAGTATTGCTGTGCATATTTGAGTTTATTTTCATAAATAGCAAGGACACCTGAAACATTGTATTTCTGAGAGTATTTTTTTTTTCAAAAGAAAAGCAAATGTGTTGCTGTATACTTTTAATTTTCATAAGTGAGAATTTTCATAGTTTTTTACAGTTGACCTGTTTTCTTAAAAGTTTGTTTTACTTGAAGTGCTGCAGTCTCCTTTCATAGACCACATCTTTCCCCTATCTCTCCAAAAGGTTGCCCTGAAAATAACTTACCTTTCATGGTTTTTAGCATTCTTTTATTTGTCTCCTCAAACTATGTGTTGTCAGAGAGGGGGAAAAATAAAATAAATCCTAAAATACTCATAAAATTCATAATTCTTATTTATAAGATTTTATGTATCTGTGTTTGGCTATATGTGTCAGGTTACAAGTCTGATCTACTTTGATTGTTAAAAACAAAGTTTCTTTTATTGAAGAGGCACTTGGCTAAATCTGTGCTTGAGGCACTGTTCTTCAAAACTGCAACCACATAGTAGTTTTTTTCTTTTGAAATATGTTTGTATTCCTGAAAAAGACTGTGGTAGTCTTCCTTTAAGCATTAATGTGTGAAGTAGGGGTCAAAATTTGAGTTGACTGGTATTTGTCCTACGGTTGAAAGGAAGCTTCTATAGGTATAGTGTCTTTTAAGGTTACACAGTAACCTTTTCCAGTAACACTTATTTCTCTTTTAAATAGGTTTAACTGCAGTTGGTGGGCTCGTTCTAATGGGAGGACACTATCTCCCTGAAAACATTTCCCAAAGTCTAGCGGTGCTTTCAGCCTTTATCTCTTCAGTCAATATTGCAGGTATGAGTGTTAGGCTTTATCCCAAGGATAATTTCAATTACTAGTGTAATTTTAAAATTTCTTCTATCTCTTTAATTATATAATTCCAGAAATACTAGTCTGAGAATAGAATCTGAGAGCATTTACCAATAAAAACTCATCAACCCTCCAGTTTTCACAGTAGTTATTGTAGGTATTTTGCATACCCTGTGGAGTGACCTTTTTTTAGGAAATATTTAAATATGCATTTTCCTTTCGCAGTATCCTTTGGGTGATGATTATATACAATATATTTTCTTGTATAACCCAAGATGGTAGTGGATTTATAGTTGTATTAATTTTCCTACTTGAAATATATACTTGTTGCATGGAATAAAATTCTGCTTCACTGAGCTTCAGAAGTCCCAGCTTCTATAATAAAAAAGACAAGAAGGTGAACAATGTGACTTAGAAATACTGCTTTTGCTAGAGTAGATGGGGAGAGGAACACAGTGTTATCTTCTACAGTCAGTGTAGAGTATGGAGCCACAGCAAGTACTCCTTTTCTTCTGATTTTCTTCCAAAGGCTAAAAGAGACACCAAGATCTAACCCTGATTATACCTTTGTTTCCTGGTGATTTTCTAGTTTATTAGCTTTATTGGTTGCTAAATTATGTGGTAATATGGTATTACTAAATATTTCTCTAATATCTTGGCATGTGCTTGATTTCAGATTTTATTTTTTTAAGATTACTCCTTTACTTTGTCCAGGTGGCTTTTTAGTTACACAGAGAATGCTGGATATGTTCAAACGTCCCACAGACCCTCCTGAGTACAACTACTTGTACCTGCTCCCTGGTGGTGTGTTTGTAGGAGGCTACGCAGCTGCTCTCAGTGGTGGCTATAACATTGAACAAGTAAGAAGATAATTTTATCTTAGCCCAGTGATCAGTGTTATGTTTCTTCATGCCTGTTCTGTTGAGGAGTAAATAACAAATAATCCAAGGTCTTTCCATCAGCTGCATATTCCCACAAGGCCAATCTGAAGCTGATTAACTGTAAGCTTGCAGTCTAATGGCTATCATACGTTAAAAGCTTTGTTGTTTGGTTTTGTGTGAAGTAGCAAGTGCTTTTATTTTTTGGACTGTTTTCCTAAATTACAGTCTAAATACTACAGAATCTACAGAAATCAGTCTTTAGTTTAAATGTTTCTGGAAGTTCAACTTGGCATGACAGTTAAAAACAGATGGGATCAGATTTCAACACAGAGGGATGTACAGGGATTTGACCTGTAGCACCTTTTATAGTAAAATTTTGTTTGCATTTGTTTTAATAGTAAGAAAAATCAATTTGTATTGCCTTGTGTGTTTGGAAGGAGTGAATCCAAACATATGGTTATAGCAGAGACTTGTAATATATTTGTGTTTTTTCAGTTATCTGGACATATATAGCTCAGTTCATGTAAGTTTGTTTATACTTTTTGAAAACAGCAGTTATAGAATGTCATAGAATCATTAATGTAGGAAAAGACCTTTAAGATCATCAAGTCCAACTGTAAGCCTTGCACCACCACCATGGTCACCACTAAAACATGTTCTCCAAGTACCACATCCACAAGCTTTTTTGAACACTTCCGGAGGTGATGACTCCACCACTTTCCTGGGAAGCCTGTTCCAAAGTTTTACCATGCTTTCCATGAAAGAAAAGTCCTAATATCTAATATAACCCTCCCCTGGAGCAACTTGAGGCCATTTCCTCTTGTGCTCTCTCTTGTTACCCGGGAGATTAGACCAATTCCCAGCTGGCTACAACCTTTTTTGAGGATTTGTAGAGAGTGATAAAGTCTCCCCTGAGCTTCCTTTTCTCCAAACTAAACACTCCTGACTCCTTATTTATCAGACTTGTGCTTCAGACCCTTCACCAGCTTTGCTGCCTTTCTCAGGACTCACTTCAGCCCCTCAAAGTCTTTCTTGTTCTGTGGAGCCCAAAGCACATCCTGCATGACAGTTTCTTGATTTCAATTAAGAATTGTGACTTAAACACATTCTGGAGGAATCAGCCCTTTTGCGTAATAATCAGAGATGTTTTTAATAGCAATGCAATTTGTTACTACTTCATATTGATGGTTTTCTTATTTTAAAGGTGATGTATCTGGGCTCAGGACTGTGCTGTGTTGGTGCCCTCGCTGGTTTGTCTACCCAAGGAACAGCTCGACTTGGAAATGCTTTGGGTATGATTGGTGTTGCAGGAGGTTTAGCCGCCACTCTTGGAAGCCTTAATCCCTCACCTGAATTGCTGGCACAGATGTCAGGTGCAATGGCACTTGGTGGGACCATAGGTATGTGTATGATGAACTAACAATGTTTTCCATGCATGCAAACATTCAAGCTGTATATACATAAAATAATGTATAGCTCACAGGTGAATTGACTAGCTGACATTTGTGGCTTGTGCAAAATTATTTTGAAAACATATGAACAAAATATCAAAACTCTCAGGGCTTTTATTAATGCTTCAGAATGTGATAAAGAATGGGCTGACTGGTGGAAAAGTGGGAGCACATCATCTCTGATAGGGAAACTGTGTCCAGAGGTAAATGGTCTTGCCCAACTTCATACTTCAGTTCCTGACTGAATACTGCCAAGTTCCCTCTTACGCCCTGGGCCTTTGTCACAGAAATGAATTTCTCAACATTTATTGAAGCTTCTTAGAACATGATAATCTTTCTATTTTTCATGACGTCCCCCTTGCACAAAATACACATGTGCAGCCTTCTGTTCAATGCCATAGTAATTTCTAGTTGGAACAGGCTTGTGTGTATGTATTCATTGCACACAGAACCATCCTGTACTAATTTCTAGCTGAACAGGTTGGTTGTGTTTTGTAAGACTTCCCTTCTCTTTTCAATTGTCAACAGGTCTGACAATCGCTAAACGCATCCAGATTACAGATCTTCCTCAGCTAGTGGCTGCTTTCCACAGTTTGGTTGGTTTGGCTGCTGTGCTCACCTGTGTAGCAGAGTACATGATTGAATATCCTCACTTTGCCACTGATCCTGCTGCAAACCTCACCAAGATTGTGGCGTATCTTGGCACGTACATTGGTGGAGTGACTTTCAGTGGCTCTCTTGTTGCATATGGAAAACTGCAAGGTGAGTCCTGTTTAGAATTAAGTATTTGTTAAAGGGTTTTTCTTCCCCCAGAATTTAGCTCTACTTTTAGACTGCTGTATAAGTGGAAAGAAACATTGTATTTTGCATCAGGTAAAGGTTTATATGTTTGGTTCTTATGAGTGCACTTTTTTGTTTCTAATTCTGTTTAATTTGTGTACAACTTTAGTTATGAAAGGTTGTCCTCAATGCCTGGGCATATTACTACCATTTGTCACAAAGTCATGTAAACTTTGCTTCAGTTCATCTTGTCTAGGAATAAGTGTTGCTTTTGTGTTAAGACACCACCTGATGCTTTTTCTCTAATTGTTTTATTGAACTTTGATGATCATGACTTTGTATTTCTGAGTAGACATTTTAGTTGAAAATCTCATGTTGCTGCATTCAGCAAGCACTGCTGATACTTCTAGGATTTTGTTCTTTGCATTGCAATCTTCCTTAAGGTAGGCAGCCTGCAGTATTAGTTGAGGCTGCCTTACTTTAAACCATCCAGTTCATTGTGTATTTACCTACTGTACAAACTCCATTCTCAAACTCCATTCTGCCTCTTGCTTGTTTAGTAAATACACTTTCTAAGGTAAATACTCACTAATTTCTGATTCTTATGCATGTGAAGGTTTCTTTATTGCATTCATTTTTGGTTTTGTAAGCACACAGCTTTTGAGACGCTGAGGTAATACTTGTACTAAAAATTTCAGGCTAAGAGCTTCCTATTACTAATCCTGTTGTTAACTTTGCAATAGTTCCTTTGGGAAACATCTCTTTGCTTTCTTCAGTGTTTGTGAGACCAGCCATTGAAGGAGGAAATATGACAAGGATGGAAAGCTGTCTTCTCTAATAATCTTTTGAAGGATTTGTCAGTAGTATGTATTTCTGATGTATCTCTGCTAAGTAGTTACTCATTTATTTCTTCTTGGTTACTTTCTTCTCGGTTATTTTCTTCTCTCTCCATTGTACCCCCTCAGTGATTTGTGCGCATGTCCCTGGTGAACTTCACTGCCTGTTTGAGCCTGCTTTCCTATTTCTGTTTATGTTTTTCTCCCTTACATTTTCATATCATCATGATATGAAATATGAAGCTTGTCTATACTATTGAACTACTGATTCTATACTATGGAAAAAGGTAGTAAGTCACACACTTTGACTCTCCTGCCTGACACCATCAGTTCACTCTTTCCCTTGAATTCAGCTAAATTTAAATGAGACACTGTTATTTCTGATGTAAGTAATTACTGAGAATCTTGCATTGCTTCAACCCTTACTATGTTGTTTGGAAAAAAAAAGCCTAGTGTGAAATAAATGCCTAGTACGTGACTGTCTTTCTAAACTGAATCACACAAATACTGAACTCCCTTTTCCCCTCAAGTTTCTGCCAGTGTGGGAACCTGTGGGAGTTCTGTGTGACTGAGTGTAGTGGTGAAATTAATGCATTTGAAAGCAGAAATGTTTTATATTTGGTGTTATCTGTGTAGTCATATTTTTCTAAGCACACAGCTTTTGAGATACTGAGGTAATCCCTGTGTAGAGGTTTCAGCTAAAAGCTTCCTACTACTGTGTGTCATATTCAACATACAAAGACCTTGAGACAAAATTAAGGGACATTTTTGAATGAAAAATAGAAAGGCTTTTCAAAAGGAAAAGGGTTTTGTGTGACTGTTCTGGAGCACTTCAGTGAAATTAAGAAGTAAAATAATTTTAAACAGGACTATTTGAGAATCTAGAGGAATTTTAAATGTGTTGCAATTTTGAGTCAGCACAAGATGTCAGTTTCAACTAACTTGTTTTGTCTTCTGCCCCTCCCTTTTTCTCTTTTTAATTTTTCTTTTGTTGAGTTATTCAGTCTTCTCTGAAGGCAAGAAACAGGCTCCCCAGAATGTACATGTTCATGTCTGAAAATGCATTTGATTGCAGGTATCCTGAATTCTGCACCTCTGCTCTTGCCTGGTCGACATGCATTGAATGCAGGATTGCTGGCTGCCAGTATTGGTGGGATGGTTCCTTACATGATTGATCCCAGTTACACCACGGGAATTACTTGCCTGGGTTCAGTGTCAGCACTCTCAGCCATAATGGTAAGTCAAGGAATTGTAGAAAGTGAAACAAGTTATACAAGGAGTTTATTCTCCAGTTTTGCAAGTTTCCTCTTTAAGGACTATATTTTACCATCCTGAGTCACAGTGGGCATGGTACCTGCTGATGTAGTGACTTGAAAGTAACAATTGACTTTTCTGGATCTATCTGTAAACCAGAACTGTTCCAGAGAACTGCAATGCATTTATGTAATTAGTTTTTGCAGCTATTGGTTAATGAAGCTTTTTTATGACTTTTGGAAAGTTAATCCGTATAATACTTCAAAGAACTCTGGATCTACAGATTATTATGATAACTTCTTAAGATTACTCTTCTGTGTAACTTCCTCCATTCACTCACACCAGTGTACACAAATATTGCAAAATTTACCCTGAATATTGCAACATTCTGTAAACTGAATCTTGCAAAGACTGCTCAATATGAATCCCTTAATGGTATGAACAGTTTCATGGCGCTGGTAGGATATTTTTGCAAGTAAAAAAACACATGACTAAGCACAGGGTGAGGACAGTGGGGTGCCTTCCTGTACTCTCTAAAAAGGCAGATTTGCTAAATCCACTCCTCAGGCTACAGCTTGAGTACTTACACTGAAAATACTGAGTAAGTTCTGAGTAACTTGAAAATTGCCTAGAAAGGTTGTGGATGTGCCATCCATGGAAGTGTACAAGACCAGGTTGGATGGGGCCCTGAGCAACACGATTCAGTGGGTGATATCCCTACCCCTGGCACGGTAGTTGAAACTGGGTGATCTTTAAGGTCCCTTCCAACACACACCATTCTGTGATTCTGTTTTTTTTTTTTTCAGTGCTGCAGGTGGAGTGTCTTGTCCAGGTGTCCTCCTTAGTCATTGGTGATGCTGAAGTATTTTCTTTCCTTTTCCAGGGTGTCACTTTAACAGCAGCTATTGGAGGTGCTGACATGCCTGTAGTTATTACTGTCCTGAACAGTTACTCTGGATGGGCTTTGTGTGCCGAGGGTTTTCTGCTGAACAACAACTTGCTGACCATTGTTGGTGCACTCATTGGCTCCTCTGGGGCCATCCTCTCCTACATCATGTGTGTGGTAAGAAGTCAACAGAAACTGTGCTTGTTTGCTGAGTAATGAAAAAACTTCTTAAATCATGTTTTTTAAGAAGATAAACAATTGGATCTCAAGCTGTTAGGTGTTGATAGACTAGAAAATTCTTGATTGAAATTGTTGGAGTAGATATCAGTCATTTTTCTTTGGTTTGGTTTTCTTTGGTTTGGTATCTGAAAAGTGAGGGAAGCCCCTTGCATTGATTTGGGCATTAAGAGTTTGAATCTGGGCTCAAACAAGTATGATTACTTGTGCTCAGCAATTTATTTTACAGTCATATACCTCTGAAGTGTGGTTAAAATTAAGCTAAATTTAATACATATCAGGAGATACTTTTTAGTATTGTGTTCGTTTAAAAAGCTGTTGGTTAGCCAATAATTTGCAGTTTGGTGTTGGGAGTGCAGGAAGATGTGCTCTTTTCTTCAGAGCAGCCACCTTGGAGTACCACGGGGTGGCAGCAGGCTTACACAAGTTCAGTGCTGATGCGATTGTGTCAGCTAGCTTGAGCTTCAACTCGGTGAGTGAGTTGTGTTGCATTATTAGTAATGGCCTCCCTTTTTCTGGAACACTTGTATTCGAACCTTATATTCAAAGATGGAGAGGTAGTGGTTTAAAAAAAACTGTTCACAGTGCAACAGCTGCCAGCCTTCTCATTCTCTGTTGGGTAATTCTGCTTCATTTCTGCCCTTGTGTTCTTATGTGATCAATGCCACTGTTCTCTTGTCTGATGTTTTCCTCTGGTCAGCTCTGGCTGTCTTCTTTTACTATGTCTCCACTAATAAATAGTATTATTACCATGCTAGGAATGTCCAATATAATTTTTTCATCTTTCTTGAGGAAGAATTTCAGAAAAGCTTAAAAAAGATACTCTTGTGCAGCTACATGAAAGTGACTTCAAATGAACAGTTCCAAGTATAAATTTCAAAGAATCTTATTATTTCTTGAAAATTTTATCTCCTTATCAAAAGGAAATCAAATTATATAGCTCATATATTTAGTTGTATACATTCAGGAATTTATTCCATATCAGTAGAAAAATACTGCTTATGTGCAACACAGGTATGAAAACTATGTTATTTAAAGATCAAATTCTTGTAAATCTTAGGGAAAATATTAACTGTTTGGTATGTATCTACCAGTAATCTATTCTATACCTTCATTTTTCTTTTACTGTCTCCTTCCTTTCTTAATATTGCTCACCTCTCTTAGCACTCACAAGAGAGTTTTGAAATACTTGCAGAGTTGTTTGGAAGAACCCAGGTAAATAGGAAGCCTAGGGGAGTAGTTAGCAAAATAGTTATGCAGTGGCAGAGTGGCTTTCCTCTGCTTCTCCAATTTCAGGAAGTTTAGTTTTTGAAGTAGTATTCTAGAAATCTTGTGCTGCTTTATATAAGCTTAGACAACTAAAGTTCATCAACCAGTAATAAATTATTTAGTATGATTTCTGCACAATAAGCAGAACAACTTGTTTCTAGCCCAGCAATTTTTTTTCCTGCTTTAGTTCCTTTAATGGAAATTATTAATTTTTTAAGAATTGTTACAATTAAGGGATTCACTATCACTGTCTGTAAGCTGCATTTCAGGAGAAAGAAATGCTCAAGAGTTTCAGTAACTTCTGCTTTATGTGTTGCAACCTCTCCTAATGAAGCAACAGTTTTCCCTTCCCCTTTTTTCCTTTTTTTTTCTTTTTTTTTTTTTTTTGTTTGGTTTGGTTTGGTTTGGTTTTGTTGTTTCCCCCCTACTCTTTAGTATGATTTCTGTCAAAACCATTATATTTATTGATACTTATCTAGTACAGGTGAGAACGTATATGTGGAAACATCTTAATGGTTGAATCCTTATTTTTACAACATTTTCATTTACTTTTTGAGATAAAACATAATCATCCAAAGCCAGTTCAGCTAATCTCTTAAAGCTTCAGTTTTTAGAATTGGCCAGTATGTGTATGTGTGTAGATAACCACTTAGTTTTTGTGCTCATATATGCTTGATTTTTCCCCTAACTCTCTGTTGTACCTGTTAGTAGGGGCAGTTAAAGACAGAAAATTTACCTTAAAAGCAAAAGCCTGTACTGTTTGCTCATCCTGTGAATTGTGACTCTTCTAAGACACCAACAAAATACATCTTCTTCAGAACACTTGATGGTTAGCGTGTCCTTGTCCCTCTTTTTTTTCCCCAGAGAGGAGACTTGATGTTTGCAATTCTGGTATTAGAATCATTATGGGATGGTCAAGAAACTTAAGGTTGAAGAGGAACCATTAACTGGGCAGGTGGAACAGAGCAAGAGAAGGGACAAAGTGTGTTAGTCTTATAGGTTGTATGCTGGCCACTCATGTGTACTAGCTATGTAGTTTCTGTGGGCACACTGGAAGCACTTGCAGTTCTCAGGATTCAGGTGTTTGGTTTTCCCTGGACTGAAAGCTCCTGACAATTGTTATCTGTCTATGCACAGCACAGAGGGCTTTCTGGCCAGTTGTTGGATTATCAGTGAGTGATGAAGCCTGCATTTTATATCTCTGTATTTGTGGTCTGTGGTGGTAAAGAAGGTGGAAGAGGCTACAGAAGAGTTTTCACACTGTCCCAGCTATGTTGGTTAACTGTTGCTTGATAAGGTCTTGGCTCTCCTTGTAAGGGAAGTTCTCTTGGAACCACTTATTCTCTTGAAAGGGAAGTTCTTCTTAGCTCTTTGCTGTGGAGCCAGGCAAGGGTGCTTCAATCTCATGCTTGCTTTTGGCTGACTCTCAGATTTCTGATAATATTTTATCTTATTTTTTTTACCCTTTGACTTGGTCTAACTGTTGTCTTTTGGTTTAGGTATGTGTAGGAAGTGCTTTGCTTCTTTTAAGTTTGGCATGTGCAACATCTGAAGAGGGTTTTCCTCTGTCCAGGCTACCTTACCTGGCAGATAACTGCTGTAATGTTGTGATCATGCCAAAGGCAGTGCATTCTTAGGGCATGTGAGCTACGGTGTGCTGCAGACAGTAAAAGATGTTGATTTCACTGGTTTTGTGTGTGTCCCTTACAGTATCTGAAACAGTGAAGACTGACCAGGAAAAACAAAAGTTCTAACATCACCATTCTGCTTATTTGCTAGATGGTGAATTTCAAGGAATGGCACATCTTCTGATGCTATAGCAAAAAACCTATGGAACTGCATGATTTGAAATGTCAGTGGAGAATGGACATCTGGAAGCACACTTTTGTGGGGGTGATTCCTCCCACTTATATGTGTGTTTCTTCAGACCCATTTCTAAATTTTGTTGTGGTTTCTCAACTAGTACAGAAGTTATATGATACATGTGTAATTAATGAAGCAATTTATCCTGTTCCTTTCCTGCTTTTAAGGTTTTTTCTTTCCCTGCAGCTACAAGTTTTGCTTATTTCCAGTTATTGACAGATATTGCTTTGGGACTACAGACACAAGCAGACATGCCAGAAAAAGCATTTAGCCAATGGCTTTTCCTGGCTATTTGTCTAATGGAGCCAGGTTTTCAGGGTGTGTTCTTCTCTTAAACCTTCTAGTTAAAGTCTCTTGTTTTCCTTTGGTGGTCAGCCAGTAAGTTAATGGCCCCATTCAGTTCTTTACAGTGTGGCTGGTTTTGTGTGGCTAATTTTGTATGGCTTTTGTGTTTTCCTTTCTTGTTGCTGTAGGAGTTTTGCTCCAGTACTACCTGTAAGAGCTTTGTGGAGTCCATGCTGTCATGGAGCAGTGCTGTGCTTACACGTTGAATTGGTTAAAACCTATGGAAAATATATTGCAAAACTTTTGTGTGTGTATATACATGAATGTAAAAATTTTTTTAGAAATTCTGGCATCAAATATACATTCCTTTAGATTCCTCTCTTTCAAGAACAAAAAGAGACCAATATTTGCTATTTGTGTTGTTTCGTTCTTTGTTTAGGGGAAATGTTGGTGCTTATCATGTGTGTAATGTAATGTGTTTGAAGCTGATGTTTGGTGATTGCTGTGTTAAAATGTTCTAAAGAGCGTGTTTTAAAAGAAAGGCTTTGGGTCTTTTTAAGAAGGCAAAACCAGCATATAAAGACTATTGTCAGAAAGCCTTTAATATTTTCAGAAATTTTTTTCTGAAGTTTTCTTTGTGGACTCTCACCTTTATTTTTGGATTTAATTTTTATATGATCAAAACCATCCTGTCTTTCAGGCTATGAACCGTTCCCTTGCAAATGTGATTCTTGGGGGCTATGGCACTGCATCAACAGCTGGTGGGAAACCTATGGAAATTACTGGAACTCATACAGAAATCAATGTGGACAATGCAGTTGAAATGATAAAAGAAGCCAATAGTATTATTATTACTCCAGGTAAGATTTTCTTGACTTATACAGCAAATATTCAGAGGATGTATTATAAAAATAAAAAAAGATCCCAACCAAACAAAAATACAAAGCAAACAAAAAAACTGTAGCCTGAAGATGCAGCATGGGAGCAGCATGTCAAGTATTGACTGGATCCATGTGATTTGTTTTTGTTCCAGGGTCAGTTATCATTCCTCTCTGCAGAGATGTGTGCCGCTTA
The DNA here is from genome assembly GCA_013399225.1 of Rhipidura dahli. Taxonomy (NCBI): domain Eukaryota; kingdom Metazoa; phylum Chordata; class Aves; order Passeriformes; family Rhipiduridae; genus Rhipidura; species Rhipidura dahli. Next base: position 192,718 of record VXAC01008090.1, read on the forward strand.
ATTTTTCTCTGTGTATGTCTCTTTTAAAGTTTGTCCTTTTTATTTGCATTTTAAAATCTTCAGAACAAAGACTATCTTTATAATTAAGCTTTCACCACAACAGCTGTACAGAAAATTAACTGAGAATTTCCAACAAGCAGTACCACAATACCAGTGGTACCAGTACATCTGTCTGTTAAATTCCTGAAAGACAGGATTTTTTTTACACTTCTCATGTATGTGCTCAATTCTGCATTGGTTTATGAAAAAGAAAAAAAGGCAAAAAACCCCCATCCAAATTGTAGTTAATATAAATACTGTAATTAAAGTAAAAAAACCCAAACTGAAAACCAAAAGCTGAGTTATCTGTTCATGCTGTTCAGTAGCACATTCCCTCATAGGAAAACTCAGGTAGGGAACAGTTCAAAACTTCTCCTTAAGTGAATGGCATGACTATCGTGTTAAACTCATTTTAGCACTGGAGTGTGAAGAATGCTAAAATACAGTCATCTTTCATTTTGCTTAAACTTTTATGAGACCATCAGTGAGGCAGGGTTCTAATATGGGAAGTTACCTTTGTTTCCAGTGAAGGTTGCAACGGTCTTCAAGGAGTGTGCCTCCTTCTCCTGTGGTCAAACCTTGAGGACACCATTAATAATATATGCTCTTTTTTCTTCTCCTGGGTATATCTGCTCTGATGAATTAGCTCAGACAGAAGGATTGAGAAGATTATTTATTGCTAAAAGCCATATCCAGCTACTGGGTTTGCATTACACAGACTGAAATTCTGGTGAGGTTCTGAAGTAACCTAGCAATTGCCCTTTTATCAATTTTGCAAAACACCTGTCTGAAACATCTTTTTCTGACAGAGAAAGGAACATGTCTTTTTCTAAAGTTGCTTTTGTAGTTTGACTGGTCAAATCACTGCACTGTAAGCAGTCAGGAGATCAAAAAAGAGGTTAATTATACTGGTCAGGCTGTGAATATATGAGAATCTGATGTGTGTGTATTTATTTTACTTTAATTACGAGAGCTTCTCTTTGTGTGGAAAGTACACTTATTGTCTACAACTAGTCTTTCTGCAGTAAAACAGGAATATAAAATTTTGAAATTCTTTCAGGTTATGGTTTGTGTGCAGCAAAAGCTCAATACCCAATAGCTGATCTGGTGAAGATGTTGAGAGAACAAGGGAAAAATGTCAGGTAAGTGCTTTCCTTCATGAGAAGTATTACAGCTGTTTTGGTTTTGTTTGTTTTTTTCATTAAAACCCCCTAAAAGTATTAGTTTTGGTTTAATATTTTTTTCAACATTGACAGAGGCACAGAATAGCAAAGTTAAATACATTTCTGGATTATCTAGTTCATACAGCTCCCTTGCTCAGACCAGAATCGACTGGAGAAGTTGCCTAGAATCTTATCCAACTGGATTTTGAATATCTTGTCTCCAGAGATGAAGAATGACAGCCTCTTTGGGCAGTTTCTTACAATTTTCAGTCATCCTTAGGGTACAACTGATTTTTCCCATATTTCATTTTGCAACTGTTGCCTCTTGCCTGTTCCCTGGATACCCCTGAGAAGAGTCTTGCTCTATCTTTTTTATTGCCCTCCATCTGTATTTATACATAGCTATAAGATTCCCTTGATCCTTCTCTTCTGCAGGCTGAAGAATCCCAGTTTTCAGCCTCTCCTCTTGTGGCAGATACTCCAAACCATTAAGCAACTTAGACCTACAATTAGAGGATTTACATAAGATTTTACTCCTGCAAGCAAGACTGCTATTTGAGTTCTTTAAGTATTGCATGAAAGGATTATGGGAGTGCATGTCTCCACTCTCATGAATTTATTCTGTTGGAGTGCTGCTCCAAAAAGCAGAGATAATTCTTAGGTTGCCAGTATTGGCCTCACATCCTTTCCTCCTTCAGTTTTTCTGTAGACGTTATAGATCTGAAAGAACTGGAAAGCAAACATTATGTCTTTCTTGCTGATAGTTTGAAATTTTGCTTGTTTTCTAATTATGATAACTTAACATTTTAAAATCAATTGAGGCTCAGTTTTCATTTCAAACAAGGTATTTTGGCAGATGCTGGCTATCCAGACTCAGTCTCTGATTTCCATATGTTTATTTCAATTAGATGGTGACTTCCCTTTGGAATCAGTACTCCAGTAATTAGCATTTTTTGGTTTTGTTTTTCTTCTTCCACTACTTTTCCAAGCTTATTAAAAAGTTACATGTAAGCTTTTGCAGTGTGTTACAGCATTGTGTTGGATAACAGCAGAGTTCTAGGGCTTAGCAGCAATTACTTGTTACTATTTAACCAGGATTTTGCAATTTTGCATATAAAATTGCTTCATTAATGTATTTGTGCATGCACACACGAGAAATGAGGGTGTGTGGTGGTGTGTTTGCTTCCTGGAGCAGTCTTCACACCTTGTTTCTCCATGTTTAGCAACAACTCTGTGTGTGTCCAAATTGCAATAAAACATTTGAAAACACCTTAGTTGTGCAACAAAAAAACCCCTTTCATGGCTAATGCGATGACAGTCTTGTATACTTCTGGCTTTCCTTTCAGTACTTCTGTGGGAGGTTAGCTTTTTTTTGATCAACATTGGTGAAATTAAAAAAAAATATTGGTTTTGCCTTTTTTGTTGGCTTTGCAAGGGAGAAAAGTGAATGAGTCCTTGAAATAAATGGCTTGTACTTGAAATGAGTCAATTTCAGGAAGGGATCACTGCAGTGGTTACCTAGTATTTTAATGAAATAAATCTGTATTTACAGTTTGTGGTAATTCAGGCCTTTCATCACTTTGCTGAGCTCCCATGGTGTTCATTGAGTGCAGCTGTTGTCCTCTGGTTTCAGTAGGCCTGGAGTGCCTCGGGACCCTAATACACTCACCATCCAGATGTAGTGACACTCTCACATATGCTGTGGAGGGCTGCCAGCATGGACACAGGATTGCATCAGTCTGTAATGCCCATCATGTGCCAAGAAAAATTGCGACTGTCATATGGTCTGGTTTTTTGCTTCATGGCTCACCACTGATCCAGAGAAGCTGTTGTTTTAATTTGCTTTGCCTATAGCCATAACATTCTCAGTGAAGACCGCAGATTATATAACATGATGTGTAACCTTTGACTAGGATTTAAATTTAGAAATACAGGAGAGTTTTTGGAAACTTTAGACTGTTAGTTACTCAGTTGCATAGCTAACATCATCACTCACTTGAGATGGTCTTGCAGCAGATCACATCTTTAATGCATTAGGAAAGTCACAGAGAAAGCTGGATATTACAGAGCCTTGAGTATAGCTTTCCCTTGTCATGGATGGATAAACAACAAAACTTTTTATAGGCTAAATCCCATAGCTCCCAGAATCTATTGGCCTTGGAGAGGAAATGGCTGTTCTACGACTGGTGTTGTATTTCTGCAAAGTTAGACCTAAGTAAATTGTTGAAAGTTCTTGCCTTACCAAAGTTCATCAGCCATATGTTATATTGTTTGTAGAACCCTGGTTGTGAAATTCTGATTTTTTCTATATAGTAAAATTATATTCTGTAGTAATTTTGTATATAGAAGCATAATTACAGTCTTAAACTGTATGTTCTCATATGCAAGGGTTGTTGATGCTCTCCATATCCACATAAAGTTAACTGTTCTAGATGTTACCACAGTATGACTTTCCTGGGATGTTATCTATCAATGTGCTTTGTTTTCCTGCATATTAAGATGTTGGTAAGAAAAATGCATTTTTGTATGGAACGACTCCTAAAATTGTGCTTTATGTAGACTTACTAAATAATTTCATAGTTAATAAGTTGATTTTCTGGTAATTCATAGTTGAGAGAAGTGCACATTGCTTTTTAACTGCCTTACAAAATAGCTGCTAATAAGTTAGTGTTTTGGTTTAGGTTTTTTTAACCTACTTTTTATAGGTAGATATCTTGAAGAACTTGGATTTCTGTATTTTGATGCTGGAGAATGTAATTACTTTTGAACACATCAAAACAAGTTTTCTATATTTTTGAAAATGCGGTAGTATTGATTTAGTGTTGTACCTGTGAGTTTTGAATTTTTTTTTAATTGATTCTGCAGTGGCTGAGCTCTAAACAAATGTGATTAGGGTTCTGTTTTTTCTTTCACTGTTTAGTTTCTTCAAAGTAATAGGACCTGTGCATGGGCATCAGTTACACATTTAACTGCAAATTAATAACTAAGACTGATTACCTACCAATTTAAAGCCATCGTATGTTGCAGCTCTCCATGAAAATCTAGAAGAGTTTTAAAGGATGAGCTGTTAAGATGCTGTCCCAGGCAGCCTTAGCACATGCATAGCTCACACGTGCAAGATGGGAGTTACTGGCACTGGTGAGTGGCAGCATAGGAGCCATGTGTGCTGGTGCAGGTTTCTGGGAAGCTGAGTTATGCACCGCACAAAAACACTAAGTGTGTACCCATGTGTCAGTTCTTGGTTTGTTGTAGTCTACTTTAGTGTGTGGGTTCTGACTCATTAATGCTGCAGAGGAAGGGACAGCTGGAGCCCAACAGGTCTGTTTAGCTCCAGTGCTTTATTGAGGTAGTTAGAACTAGCAAACCGTGCAGTGCCTGATGGCTTCTGCAGGGATGCAGCTGTAGCTGTGTGCTCCTGGGGGAGTTTCGTGGGTGTGCTGTTGGTTCCATATGGGTCAGCTCACCTCTGGATGACCTTACTAGGTCAGCGTATGATGTTTTGTGGAAGCAGGCAAAACCCCTGGGCAAATACAGCATTTAAAGTGTTGAGTAAGCTAAATTAGGTACCAGCCAGATGTTACTTTGCTCTGTCCAGCTTTGGTATAATGACAGGAACCCTATCTTTACATGGATGAAGTGATCCTGAAACACTGCTGCTCTGGGTTAGGTGCTGCTCTTCTGAGCCAGCTCTTTCAGTATTGATTACAAGTATGTTATCCAGCTAGCTGTCATAATGATAGATATTGACTTTATGAGCTGTATGAGAAGTAATTTCTATTCTGAGATTTTTTAGTAATTTTTTGTGCTATAGCTGTCTTTTTGATATTACTAACTTCATACTACTTCCACCACCTTCAGTGCTTTCTATCCCACTCAACTCCAGATGAAGTGTTTTCTGTGCTAAAAGTGCTAGATACATGTATGTCAGGAGTTTTAGATATTTAGTCTACATTTAAAATGAAATGCTGCACTTTTTGTATTAGTCGAAAAAGTTCAAAACATGAACTTGGGTGCTGTGTTGCCTTTATAAAACTATTATGTATTTAGTAGAGGTTGGTTAAAAAAGTTGTATATCCTTGCTTCATGCTGTTTATCTAGGAAGTTGTGAGGTGATGTACACTTCAATATTTGACAGTTGGTGGTGGTAAGCAAGCCCACCTTATGTTGCCAGGGTCAAAAGAAAAAATTCCTGGTGAATTCTGTGTTTCAGTGAAATACCAGAATGATGTTTCAAGTCATACACAACCTGATTGTGGCTATGTGTTGTGGTTTAAGATTTCTTCTTGATTTATAAACAAACCAACCACCTGAGGGAGTTCCTGTATAACTGATGGCAAAAGAATATCAAAGAAACTTGGCAATTTTTCACTTGAAAGCATTTTTACTGTAAAACATGTTTCCCTTTAAAATAATTTCTGTGTTAAATTTTTGCATATGAATGAGGTTCATGTTATGAACATCTGAGAGAACATATGTAACAAAATGTTCCTGCTGAAATGCACATAGCTTTGAAGAACTGCTGCTGTTGTGAGTTGGAAGCAGGATTGCTGCTTTTATTAGACATGTTATGAGCCATCAAGGATTTTAGGTATCTATTTTCCATGGTTACCTGAATTCTGCTTTCTATTGGACAGGCTGATTTCACTCCAGAAGTGTGTAAATGTTACCTTGTGACATAGTGAAAGTCCTAGAGAAACTATGTTTTTTAATTTTTTTTTGACATTCTTGCACATCCAATTTCAAGTAGTACTGGCAAGCTACTGTCATATTTGGTTAACAGACTCTTACAAGCAGACTTTTGGGAGTCACTTCAATATTTGTCCAAAAAAGCTTTTGTATGAGCGGCTTTCTCAAACTTTGTGAATACGCAGTATGTGGTTTCAAGCAGAGTCTGTCAGAAGTCTCTAACTACTGATGGTTCATGCCATAACTCTTCTTGCATGAAGATAATTTGTCCCTTTCTTCTTTCCTTGCCTCTTGCCAGGAATGGCAAAGTCAAAGGTGAAATTCATTCTCTTGGCAGCTTAAATTTTGGCTTTCCAGCCCTTGAAATGAGATTGTATGTGTATATAGTACTTAATAGAAACCTCACGAGTATTTTGTTTTGTGTATTGCCAAAGCAGCTTTGGTCACAAAGGCACTCAAATAATTTTATTAGACACAAAAGAGAATTTTGTTGGAAAATCTATTTTCACTGCCAGAGGAGTGATGAGTTTTCTCAAGGGTACTTCAGAATAAGAGTTCTCCTACTGTATTGTTAGTGATTGAATTTGGTATACTTAAGGTCTATCTGCAGTACTACACATGGCTTGTGTTACTGAGTGAGTGGTGTGAAATGTAAGCTGTTAGTAATTTACGCTGTATATGTGTTCTCTTTCTGATTCTAGGTATTATCCTTTGTAGCAGGGTCCCAAATGTTTACTAGCTGAATACAATCTATTCCCTTTCTTCTTTAAAAGCATTCCTTTTAAAACTAGCTTTTATCCTACTGTTCAACCTAGAGCTTAAAGTTGTGGTGTATCTAGTATTATGTGGATTAATCATATGTCCTTAATTTTGTTGCTGGAATTCCAATTGTCTCATTTTTGTATTGTATTAATGTTGCCTTGATGATGGAGTGCTCAGTTGCCCATTTAAGGATGTATTTGTACGGTCTTCAATTCATAAGTGATCTGTGTTGATTGGACCATGACTTGTGGTCCATCAGTGATGTGTTATCCATTCCCATCACAGTGGAGTCGAAAATAGATGTGTCGTGGCAAATTGATTTATTAGCCTTTCCTTTCTAAAGACATCTGAATTACTTTCATTTAATTCCTGACTTACTTAGATTTCTATTCAAAAATTTCTGTTCCAAAATCCAAGAATTCAAAAATCCACTTTTTTCTTGGCTATTTTCCTTCTCTTCCAAAGTATATGTAGGCTTATGAATTAAACATTTATCTTCAGCCCCATACAATGTTTATCTGAGGCACTTCTGGAGGGTGTGAGTCAGCATTCCATCTGGTGATAGCTCTAGAAATGAAAAGACAGAAAGTGCACAGGGCAGTAGACATGGATATGCCTTGCTTGTAAGGGCCAGTATATGATCAGAATAGTAACAACATGAAACAGATTTGCTTCTAACCAAATATGTCTTTGGTGGCTGCCACTAAACCAGTTTAACATCTCCATTCTGACTTTTTCAGGTTTTCACTCTTAGAGAGCTGTGTGCATGCCTCAGCATCCCAGGTCCCACCCTGTCAGTCTGTCTGAAGTTTTAGTAACTCATGAGCAGTGTATTTTCTCTAAGTTGTTTTTGGGCTGTTCTGAAAACATTTTTTTAAATGTTTATGCTTAAACTGTTACAGTTTGTTAGCTCTCCACCTTTTCACTTCCCCTCCTTTTTTTTGTCCTCCTTTCATTTCCTCCTAAGGTCAATCATAAGAAGAAAGTGGCATGTTAACCTAATTCGGCAAGGCATTTTCTTGTGCTTGAAGTAGAGTCCCTGTTAATTTTTCTGTTGGATTGCACTGTTTCTTCATACAAGTGAAGAGATTCTAGAGATGCCTGAATCAATAAAGTCATTTGCCAAGGGCATTTCTGGGTCTAGGAGAGGTTTTGCTTCAGAAAGGTGGCATGGACTCTTGCATTTTCATGGTGATTTTATTTAGTCTTGTTTTCAGTGATGTAAGGGAACTGAAAAACATATTAATATGGATGGTAGTTTTGCAGTTAAAAGGTTCATTTGTAAAAGCCCAAAAGAATCTGTCACAAGACTTGAAATACGGTACTGCTTGGAAGCTGAACTGTTAAAGTTTAACAGTTTCATTTTATTAATTGCCATTTGTGCTTATACTTAAGAACTTCTCAGCCTTGTAAGTCACAGGTGACAATTTTAATGTATTAAACAAAGTGGTCCAAATTTATTAATGGGGTTTGTTCCCTTTCAGGTTTGGTATTCACCCTGTGGCTGGCCGTATGCCTGGTCAGCTGAATGTACTGCTAGCAGAGGCTGGCGTTCCCTATGATATTGTACTGGAAATGGATGAAATCAATGAAGACTTCCCAGGTTAGCACGTGAGCCATAAGTTTCCAGTAGATTGGATGATTTATTTGAGTTTGGTTTTGCACTGCACAGGGATTTTTAACAATAGAAAGTCAAGAAGTCAAGCCATTCAGTTTCTTTTTGTAGAGAACTAGAAGTCTTTTTTTTTGGGGGGGGGGGGGAAGGGGGGGGGGGCTTTTTTTTTAGTTGCTTGTAGCTGTGAAGTAAATGGCAAATGCTGTATTTTTGTTATCTCTGTTACTGCCCTGTCCCCACAGAGGAAAACTATTGTAACTTCTTTAGGTCAAGTACCCTGTCAGTGTATGACCCTATATATAGGGCTTGCAAACCTGTATAGCATTGTACTGGCAACTTCTTGCTTTCTTATATCTTTATTTAAAAGGCAGATGGTTGCCAGTAAAAGGTTTTTCAGAAGAATTTTCAAAAGAAAAGTGACATACAAAAGATTTTGAAAGTGATGATACTATATGTGTATTCAACCACATTTAAGTATCAAAAGGATTTGAATTTTGTCTGACAGGGTGGTCTGATGAGTCCCTTGGAACTGGGTTGTGGATGATTACAGTTTGTTGGAGGTAGCTGGCAGCACATTTGAATTCTCACATATAATTTGCCCAAGAAGTTTGTAAAATATTTGTGTGCATACTGTCTCCATAAATGTTTGTAGAGTACTTAACCATTAGGGGTTCTTCTGCCTAAAAATACGCGATTTAACACAAAAATATGCATCAGCCTCAGAATTCATATTTCAGATAATTTTTCATCAGCATCATTTTCTTTGTCTTGCTGCAGAAACTGACTTGGTCCTTGTAATTGGTGCAAATGATACAGTTAATTCAGCAGCTCAGGAAGATCCAAATTCTATCATAGCTGGAATGCCAGTTCTTGAGGTCTGGAAGTCCAAACAGGTGAGATTAACAGAGCTGAGTTACCACGTACCTTTAACAAGCTTTTAAAACCGTGGTTTATAGGATAAGGTAACAAGATTCTTCCACTATTCTGGTTTTCACAAGAAGCTTTTCTCCAAGTTGTCCAACAAACCAGTCAGTGCTTTTCAATTGTGATGCACTGTTTGTGATTTTATAATCATCACCAAGGGCTTCAATAAGACTAATGATGACTACAACAGAAAAGATCAATTAGAGTGCTTCTTCTAGAATGTTATTAGAATAAATGGTGGTCTGCTTACATCTACAGTACTGAAACATTTCTGTACAAATAAATACCTGTTCTGTTGAGTTTATAGTTGACAATTCTAATACTGAGGTGGAAATACAAGAATTAATAATATGCTTAAATAAAATAAAAAATAATAATTAAAGAGTAACAAACAGCCCCCCAAAACACCCAAACAAAACCCTAAAGCAATGCATGGCTGAGTTGAATAGAGAGCTCAGACTGTCCAGGTTGAACCAATAGTTTAGTTACCTTTACAGTTTTGCACTGATCTAAAATACATGTATGTGTGTTTCCTTGATGTGAAATCTTTGATACCTTGTTCTGAATGCAGTGGTGGCCTCAGTGGTTCTGTGGGTTATCTGTTCAAGTACTCAGTCATGGGCACATCTGTTTATCAGCAGTGTGTGTAGCTCTATATTGCAGTTTGAGAAATCAACATGAACATAATTAAGGTAAAGCTTCTCAGTTTCTCTGCTGAAGGTGCCACAGTTAACTAATTTGACATTTAATATCTAAAACTGGCTGAAACTTGTTTTATTTTTTTTTTTTTATGTCCCATGGGCACTTCAAAGTTAAAGTCTCAAAACCCTTCAATGGTATGGTCATCAGTGCACATCTTGCTTTGACTTTATTATATGGAAAAAAGTAAAATGTGTGTAATGTCCACAATCTCTTCATCTGAAATATAACATTGCATTTAACAACAAAATGTTTCTGAAATTGGTCTGGATATCAATTTATCTGCTATATTAAAGTTTGAAATACAGTTTCATAGCAGTGAGCACTCTGTTTTGGTCAGAGATGTCTCTTCCTCTTCCTTCATTTGTGGAGGTTGGTCTTGTGTTGTCTTTGTTTGAGGAAGGGTGGTGGCTGTGTGTTTTGCTGTTTCAAACATGAGCCCTTTGTGTGCAGGTCATTGTAATGAAGAGATCTTTGGGCGTTGGTTATGCAGCGGTGGACAATCCCATCTTCTACAAGCCCAATACTGCCATGCTGTTGGGAGATGCTAAGAAGACTTGTGATGCCCTGCAGGCCAAAGTCAGGGAATCGTACCAAAGCTAAATATTGATTTATATTCTGCTCATATTTCCGACTACAGTTTTGTCACAGAGGTCACAGAAAAAAACGAGAGGTGGAAGGATCTCTTACTGTCATAAGGCAGCTGTCTTTTAGAGAAGACTGCATTGGCTCCTAGGAGATGTAGTTCAGTCAGGGGATATAGACTTTTATAAAAAGATGGGCAGATTAGCCCTTCAAACTAAATCTCCAATGAGACAATGCATAAAAGAATGAAAATGTTCTTTATAAGGTCAACATTGTACTGTTACAAGAGGGAATTAATAACTCATAGCCATCTTTAAGTAGTTACTGACTTCCTCCTCCTTACTGTCTGTACTTCTATCATGGAAATTCACTAAAATATATTGTGCCAAAACTGTATTCAGTCTTATCATCAAAGCTGGTTTTTGGCTGGTATGGACAATGCAACTGTTGATTTAATCAAAACTTAAAAGTAAATTTCAAACAGATGCAAGCAGAAGCAAATCCTTGCATGTCCCTTCGAACTCAGGACATTCTCTAAAATAGATGCTTACATGATTTGAGATCTAAGCATAATGTTCTTTTTTTTTGGGGATTGTATGGATGCTGTGAATTGGGAACATTTTAGGGAAGTTACTTTTCTTTAAAATACGGTTCCACTTTTTTATGGTGCACACTTATGTTAAAAGAAACACAGGACATCAGGCACTTGCCAAGTAATCTTCAAGTCTGACAAGGAAATGTACATTTATTTGCACTGCTTAACTATTTTAAGCAGCAGCTAAATTCTCCATCTATGCTTCTATGTTTAAGATGCTGGAGTTCATTAGAATTTTTCTAAATAAATAAGCTATTGTTTGGACAGCACAGAAACATACTAATCATAAAATCCAGTGTTTTGATTATTTGAATTCTTACTAATTGAATGCAAAGCACTGTTTGATTTCAGTAAGTCCAGCAAAGTTAAATTATGACATAGATTGCTGGGTTTTTTTTATTATATTAAGTATACATGAGTGAAATTCAAATATTTGCCTAATAACATGAATTTGTCATATTTTCATAATGATGTAGTGACTGTCCATGGTGACAAAGGCTAAACAGAAATAACTGTCCTTGTGTTAGAAAGCATTTATATCTAGAGAAGACAATTATGAAGTAAGTCTTGAAATTAATCCATCTTGATCAATAGAACAATCTATTTTTTTTTCATTACACTATGCATAGAGACCTCATATAAAATACAGTATTTCTTCTTGGCTACCTCTGTTTTTATGTGAAGATCACTTAAAACACAGATTTTGAATAGGTAATACATTAAAAAATGTAATGATATACAGCAGATCTATCATTTTTGCAGATCTCTTTTCTATGATTTGACAAAAAATTATCATGCAAGCATTAATATGTTGTATACTGCAGGAAAAGGCTTGTAACTGAATTTTAATTTAGAACATTGTGATGACTATATTTCAATGTAGCATATATGGCCTCTTGATTTTATTGTGTTCAACTTTTCCTTCAGGTCTGCAAAAAATAGGAGGGAAATGGGAGAAGAGGGAAGACAAAGAAATAATTCTCCATCTCTCCCTCCCAACTAAGCAACAAAAAAGGGGATTTGAAGGCATCCTAAAGCATTGATTTTTGTCTTGTCAAACTGGCTGCAGTATGCATCATGTGTCTGCTCATAGGTAGCTAATAAAAGATCTAGCTTTTCTTTAAAAAATAGCAAACAAGGGAGGGGGAACACTTTTTCATTTGTACTCAGAAAAAACCCCATGCTGTTACTTTGGATCAATAGTACCAGGGTTCTCTTTAACATGTGCTTTACCATGGAACACTAGATAATTGTTGAAGTGCTAATTAAAAAGTCAGTTATTTTTCTCTGTTGATCGCTGTCTTTGTTCTCTCCTGTTGTGTTTCCTGAGTAGTTAACTAAGTAGTTAACTTAAGTTAAGAGACTCCAAGTGCCACCAAAGGATGTTGAGATTGAATGCTGTAGTGAATGGAAATCATAGTAAATTTTTTTTTTTTTAATTTAGCTGGTTTGTTGCAATTTTTCCTTTTAGGTATGGCTGTCACCTGACTGTAGGAACTTCACTTAGTTTTTCTAGTAAATGAAGAGATTTAGACAACTGAGAGTGATTGAACAAGATATGTGTTGCTTTTTTGAGATTAAAGAGAAAAGAAAGCTGTAATAACTGACTGGTCTGAGTAGTTTATTTTCCAGTGGCTGAGGTGTGAAATGAATCCTATCCCTGTGAGCCAGGTGCCAAAAAAGTTTGCATCAGTTGTTATTTGTTTCTACAAGACTATTGAGTTAATTGATGTGATGATTTCAGTTTCTACCTTCAAAATGAGTGAGAAGTGAATGATTTTAGCCATCTGACAGTCTGTTCAGTAATATCACAAGACATGCAGCTTTCATATTTTCCCTCAAGCTTCAGTGTAGCCCAGACTGGAGGTCTCTTCCAGAGGCTGCAGCCTGGCATTGACTCATGGAGTAATCTGTCTTCCCTCTTGGAATATCCCACTGTAGCGGGTTTGGTTTGCCTAACCGGGCAGAAACACCAAATTTTAGTGTAGTGGTTTTATGGTCAAATTATGCACTGTTCCCTGATTACTTTTCAGTGAGATAAACCATTAGGAGACAGCAAAGCAGGCACACAACTTATATGCTATGATAAAGTTTATTAACAGACCTAAGAGAGAAAAAAAAAAGGGAAAAAAAAAACCAATCAGACACACACACAGCCAGAACTTCTCCTCTTCTCCCTCCCCCTCCTTCTCCTCTCCCTCAATCCATGTGCAGTTCTCAAGAAAGGAAAAGAAAAGGGTTTCTTCCTGCTTTACGTGGTTCTCCAAACTGCCACCTCCTGCAGCAAAAAACCATCTGCAGTAATGTAAAGTCTCTTTCTTTCCATAAAACCCTCTCGCGGTTCCTTCAACTTTAGAACATGGGCCAGCCCATGGGGGTATTACTCTGTCGGATAAGTAACTGTGGCTTGAAATTCTAAGGCTTTTTTTCTCTTTTGCCACCAGGTTTTATAAGCCCCTGCTTTCTGATAAACCTGGCATCGGGCATTCTCTTCACAACCTTTACAAGCCACACATCCATTAAAATTGTCCATCCCCCATGAGTTTTAACTGGATTAAAGAGACAAACAGTCTGGGATATTACAATATTCATACCACAGCAAGGCAAGGAGTCTTTTAAGCTGCCCGCGGGGAAGCCGCGGCACCGCCCTTTTTCCTCCCGTGGCCATCTTGGCTCCGTCTCACATGACGAGGTTTTCTCTTTCTCTCTCTGGCTTTGGAATCATCATGGTGGAAAATGTTACCGTCCCGCTTCGCCGCTGGATGCAGGGCTGTTTCTTCAGTTCGACGTGCAGTGTGTGCTGGCTGCTGCGAACTGCAGGCTCCGTCAGTGCCCCGCTGTCCCGGGAGGGGAAAAACCCCGTCCCGGAGAGGCCGCGCCGGAGGGAGCCTGAGGGCCGCCCCCCCCAGAGCCCCAGCAGAGTCCGGGCTGTGCCTCGGGAAGGGGCAAAGGCAGCGCCGGCAGGGCCGCCCGGCCCGGCCCGGCGAGGGCCCGGCGGGGCCCCCGGGGGGACCGTGGCGCTCCGGCCACCACCCCTAGGCCGGAAGAAAAGGTCCCTACTCCCGCCTTCCGCGGGATTTTATAGGTAACATTGAGAGAAACGCGATTCGACCAGGCGACTGTCTGTCATGTCGGGGTCAACCCGTGACACCCACCTGGGGATCAAATACAGCCTATGGGTTTGTTGTGTGACAGAGGGCAAAGATCTAGTCTATACCCTGTGGATTTTCCTCTCTCTCCCCAGTTTCCAGCTTCTTATTATCACCCAAGAGGTATTTGGTCTAGCCTGCCTCAGGTAGGCTATGACAATCTGATCAGATCATGGCAAAGCAGTGCAGCAAGAACATGGGTATGGAGGACACTCATCTCTCTTGAGCTGTGCACTTTTTGTGCTGTGCAGTGTGTGTCCATGACTTGCTGAGACAACTTTAGTCTTTGCTGTGGTTTTTTTTTCTTTTTTTCTTTTTCTTCTTTTTAATACAAATTGTTGCATTACTAAAGTTACAGAGAAGTGCAGTTTGGAAAGATCCATTAGACATAATTTGGCTCAATTCCCTACTGAAAACAGGTCCATTTTTATGGGGCTGGTACAGGCTTTCATTTGAATATCTTGGTGGAGATGTTAGCCTCACTGTCTTTACAGTGTTTGATTCTTCCTGTTGGGAAAAAACGATTTTTTAAAAAAATTTAATTAAAATTTCCTTTCTGACTATAATTAGAATTTCCTTTGCTGGAACTGCCTGCAACCTTGGGAGACCAGTTTGCCCACTTTTCCCATTCTCCAGCAGCATTTCATACCCTTTTGCAGGCTGATGTGCTCCCCCATCTCTGGAACGCATTAATTGTGCAAACATACGGTTTATTCTGAAATACCCACCTGCTGTTCTTATCTTAGACAAACCACACTGAACATTGGTGCTGGCTGAAAGGGAGGGGTGGAGGGGTGTGTGGGGGGAGGATGGACTGAAAACAGAACTAAAGCCCAACTATCTTTCATCATTGTTCCACTCTTCTTGAGCCAGCAACTTATTTAGACCAGAAATTAAATTTAACTTTATAAAAATGGTATTTCTAAGAAACATATTTCTTACTTACTGAACTGAGAAGTATAAAAATTTTTGTGCTGTTAAAATGGCTTTGAAATTTTTTGTATGTAGGGGAATTTTACTGTTTACAAAATGACAAGGTTTCTGTTACGTGCTCTATCAAACTGCCTCTCAGATTCTTTCTTTAGTCTGTGATGTGGTTTCTAAAATGCCAATCTAATGAGTCATATGTATCCCACTATATTGGTTTCATGCAGCAAACGTAATTTTGGTCCATTCAAATTGAGAAATTGGAGACTGCTTCTGTATTTTAGTTTGAATTTTAAAAATGTCATTTGGAGTTTTATTCACTTGCTAGGTTTTGGGTTCTGTTGCAGAGCACCCTTGGAATACACAAATTGGATATTCTTGAAACTAAGATAGAAGATGTTTTAGCACCATGAAGGAACATTTAGTCTGTAGGACCAGATTAAAGATCAGCCATAATAAACACCCTTAAACAAATAGGAATGGATTTCATGTCCTCAGCACAGAAAACCTTGTTAGCTAGGTTTGTTTTTAGAGTGCCAAAATAGCTGCTGAGCTGGTCTCCTAGATCTAGAGTGCATGAGAGAGAATGAGGGGATATATTTCGGTTTCTTCCATTCTAAGTCTCAGTTATTTGTAGTAAGTAAACTTCACATTTAAATTCAAAGAAACACACCACGTCGAGAATGTTTTGCACCACCAGCACATGTGAGCCTTTGTGTAAACTTTTAGACTCTGCAGGAAAACTTTACAGGAGGGTATTTGAACACTGGGTGATCTGTGCCCTCTGTTCTGTACCTAAGCAGTGCAGTTCAAATGCTCGTTTCGTAAGACTTGCAATGAGTATTGTTCCATCAATATGGTTAGAATGGAGTGGTTTACAAATAAATGAATTGCAAATGATAATTGCTTGCATAATGCAACTGCTCTGCAGCTGCCCAGAGGATATATTAAATTGCTGGTTTAGGCTGTTGGGATAAGTGGTTCTTCCTGAGAGGAAGATATGTACTCAGATGTTTTCATATATGGACTTAGTGATATTTGAAGTTTTGGATCAGCAGAAACAATCATAAAATACTAATTTATGGTGTTACTTGAGAAATTAGGGGACTAATTCATAGCCCTTATTCCAGGGTGATCATCCTAAGGATTTCTAAGGAAAGAGCATTTTCTCCAGTTGCAAATATAGCAAGGAATGTTAGCTAATGAGAAGAGAGTGACTAGGGAAAATTGTTAGAGGAAGCAACTATTCTACTTTCTCTAATTTCACTTTTGCCTGGAGATAGATTTTCCCAGAGAATGAGTGGGATCATATTCTTCAACTGAACATATGCAGAGGGAGTTTTTTGTTCTTCCTTTAATGACTGCATTGGTTTTGTTTTTCCCCATACACTCCAGGACTATATGTAGACCTCTGCATCGCGCCAAAACCTGGCAATTCAGAGTCCAATTTTCTGCACACCACATAAAAATCACATGTTAATACCCATTTTTACTCACTTGTGAGAGAAATGGCTGTGTGAATTCTACATTACTAGTTTTAAAGTTCACACCTCTTGACGCTTTTTTTAACTCTGTAGACTCTACTTCTGCAAAGCAGTTTTAATTGGAACAGGGAATGGGAAATATTTATTAAACCCTATTTACCAACTACAACTGGTTTTAGAATATTATGTGTACAAGGTACAAAATGTGTATGTTGCTCGTTTTGGTAACAGGGTTAAAATGGGTCAGACATGAGGGAGAAAGGAATTGTATGTCAGTGAATTAAAGGAATTGTGCTATAAAGATCAAACCTTTACCTCACAGGTAAATATGGCTTTGAAAATAAGGTTATACACCATGCAGTTCTCTTAGACATGCTAAGTTTGACATTTACTAAGTGTGATTAGACATGATACTGTGAAAAGTCCTTGTGTGTCTCCTGACCATTTTTTCCTGTCTCTTGGTGACAAAACCCCATAAAACTGGTTATTATCCAGCCTTTTCCCTATTAAAGGAAGCAACAAAGGAACTGGAGGACAGAAGGACTGAAGGGGCTTCACACTCAGTAAGAAGCGTCTTCTGAAAGAAGATTGAGGTTGAACTCTAGCACAGCATGAAATTAAGTTATTCTATTACATGGTCAGTCTAACCCATAATTTAAAAAATCCCTAACAGAATGGAAACTAACAGCTAATGAACATAAAAAGCTCAAGCAGACGTTAAAGCTGTCTCACGCAGTAATAACTTGCAGTTGCATATTCCCCCTATTAAAATATTACAGATGTGGGTAAGAAAAGCCGTTTAATTTTCTGATTTTACATTCTCAGAAGCTCATTGTTGTTATGGACCATAACAACACTGAACTTCAGTCAAGAGTTTTATGGTGAATTTGTTGATGTAGGGACACAACACAGGAGGTCTCTAATTTATAGACACATCAACAGTCCTTATTTTTCATTAGCATTTTGTCCCCCAAAATACCCATTTAATGTTAGTTTAGTGAACCATATAATTTGGTGTGATTGAATTATATCTGAGTTTTGAAAGCTGGAAAAAAGTGTAAAATATGCCAACAAATGCAATGTGCTATGTATTGTTATAATTTTCATGCCATGTTGCTGAAGTAACACTGACTTGTTTTTTTAAATTTTCAGTGCTATCATAAGCCACAGTTTACACCTGGTCAATTTGATATGTGAAAAATGTTAAGCTTGTCCATGGAGCTGCTGAGCTTTGGCTGTAGACCTCAGAACTACATTTTTTTTTTCCTGCAGGATGATGTAGCAAGTAGCATGTGTTGCCTTTTTACCTACTCACTCCATTTTGTGTTTTGTGTGAAATTATCATGACATTTGGTACCTAAATGCAAACTCTTTCTGAGGGATTTAATTTCTGTTGCCAATCTCAGGAACTAGTTATCTTGGCATGTTTTTTATGGAGTTAATCTTATAGGAAACCCTACAGTGGCCTCACCTTACTGCCCCGTATCTCCAACTCTGCTGCCACATTTAAAAAAGAGAGGAAGCTTCCTATTTCTGCTTGACCAGCTGTTGTGGCTGTTCCTAAAATGTTACTTGGCTGCTGCTCATTTGTCTTTGCAGTGAGGGTAGTGAGGTGCTGGCACAGGTAAGCCCCTTATGATCAGAAGAAATCTGAATAGAATAAATATGGCTTGAATGGGAGATGGTATGAGTGAGAAACTTCAGTTTTGATGTGGGAACTTGCCCTAGTGTATTGTGGTACTTGAGGATTACATATTCTTCAAGTCAGACATACTTTGCAATTCTTCAGATTTGTTAAAATTTATTTTATTAAAAGATTAAGTAAAACAGTGTGGGGATGAAGTTGAGATGACTAAAGACAAAAATATTAGTGTAATAAATGCTGTAACACTGCACATACAAAGCCTTGCATTGGTTATCATGCAGATGTGCTGGATTGAACTCCCTAATGAATTGCAGTGTACCCCTCTGAATAAGAAGGAGACATCTGAAATTTTATGTCTTTTGTTGATGACATGAGAAATGAGAAAATTTTCAAGAGGGGATGAGTTTGACTTTTGTAACAGTCAATTCTCTTTCACTCTATTCAGGGACCAGCTCTGTGGCTTTGGGCTGAACAGTTAAATCTCAGTGTTTGGAGGGGCGTGATATCCTTCCATCTCACAAAATGTACAATGGCTTACAAACAGCAACCATTTTTTAAATAAAGTAAGTAGTAGCCTTAGCAACACATTGTTTCTGTGCATGCATTCTTCTCAAAATAATTGTCTTCAAAATTGTCAGCTCCTAAAAAGAGAAAGAAGAAAGCTGGCTCTTTCACCAGCCAGAACCTGGAACACATATAGTATACAGACGGGTCCCATGCTGCTCTTGTGTTTATAAGGTGGTGTTCTACCCTTAGATCTCAATAAAGCTGTAGCACAACCTGCTATGGATAAACAGCTTCTCACTCCAAATAGCTGTAAAATCTTTTTAGTCTACTTGTCTCTTTAATTTAGGAGTAAGTTCTACTACATAAAAGAAGTGTATTTGAGAGGATGTTTTGTTAGAATTGTTCCCGCAGACAATGCTTTTTTTTTCTGTCCTCAATAAAACCCCATGCCCATGAGGTGCAAAAGTTAATATTTGAGCCTTAGTTTTCAACAAATACCTTTTTTATTCTGTCTTCAAGTTATACTGATTTGATTCTCATCCAGACTTTCCTAATATATTACAAAGTTAGGACAGGAAAGTAGCTCAGGTTTTGATCAGTTTGACATTAGGTTTACCATACCTGAAGACTTATGTTCTTTACAGGAAATACTGAAGCATTCTGTCAGAGTTTAAATTCATTCATATTTTTCCATTTCCAGAGTTAGTATCAACTCACTTTTGTCTACCTAGCTCCAAAGATTTCTTCCCTCCTGGTTTTACTTTTAAGACTAGTTGCCTTGGGAATTACTCTGATGATCTTGCAGTATAAATTTTAATGGGTTCATTTTGTGGGTGAAAATTAGTTTTGGTAATTTTCTTAATTGTCTGAGTTTTGTAGTGGAGGAGGTGGCTATAGTTTGTAGGAATAAAAACATGGGAAAGAATTACCATGCTTTGCAAGCAATTAAATTGCGTTGAATACAAATATAATAGCAAAGGAACCGAGACAAATAGGAGTTGGGTATCTAAATTGTCTTCTTTTTTGCAAAAAAACCTCTAGTGTTTTTATAATAATGTTTCAACAAAATTAAGACATAGGATACTTTATGAATTTGATGCTGTATCCAAAAATTTCTGTGATCCTTATAGGAGTTACTTGTGCTTCATTACAGTATTCACAAACTTTCAAAAAAAAGACATTTAAGAAATGTAAATATTGAGATGTTTGTCTTTGAAATATGGCATTCGTGCTTTCTGATTAATGAGTAGATAAACCACTGTCCCCTAAGTGGATTGTATTTGGTGTGTAGAAAATATTTTCAGGGAGCTCAAAACAAGGGATGGTGGAAAAGAAAGGCCCTTAATAACACAATTTTTTGCCCCAGGGCAGGTTTGATACTCTGAGAAGGGGAGTCCCAGTTTGCCTCAGGTCTGCCCTGGGATGATAGTCACTACTTTAGAAGAGCACTTATGATCTTTGTCACCGCAACCACTACTTTAGTGTTCAGAACATGGAACACAAGTTCCCACAAAGTAAGACCTTTTAAGGCTAATATTTGCCATCACTTACTAAAATCCTGTAGAAATTAATAATTTTGAAGTCTAAACAGTGGGGGCAGAGTGCTCTGCATGTGTGTTGTAGTATGTTGTCAAAACCTACGTTTCAGCAGATATTTATCTCTACAAACATATTTTTCTTAAGTATCTACAACTTTTACATATGTTGCTGCCTGGTTGCATATTTAGAGAGTTTTTTTGAAAGCTTGTTCTAGAAATGCCAAAGTTAGGTCTCTTTGGCTTAGCTTGTGTTCCCATTACCGCTGAGAATTAACCTCGTGCAGAATGTGTAATGGAGCAGCTATGACATTGTCTTCTGAAAAAGACCTTTCCCTCTTGGTGGGTTGGTTGTTGCTATTGTTTGGTGGTCTGCTGTTGTCATAACAGACTAAAAATGAAAGAGAGAGTTGACATCTTTTATTAGGAAACTGCTGTAGTTGGGAAAAGAATAGACACATTTTTTTCAGCCATCATTTTCTTTCTCTAGCCAGAAATGGCCTTGTACTTAGCTTTGAAGTGTGCTCAGCTTGAAATATTGTCTGGTCTTTTTCCAAGCTATATTGTTAGGTCTTGCATTATTTCTTCTTACAAAACTTGCTTTCTGGGGCATGTCAGGCAAGTCTTTATAAATTTTCTTATTGCTGTGGGATCTAAAATTATTTACCATTAATATGGTACTAAATATATCTAGTGTGGGTTTTTTTCTGGTATTTATTCTTAAATGAATGCCTATTTTCCTTTTTCTCTAGCAGCAGTATTTGTTAATCTTATTTTAAATCCTAATATCTTGAAAATTCTTAAACAAGAATTTAAAATGGAATGCACATGTTTCTATTGACACAGCAAAAATGAATCCTGTTCCTGTAAGTAAGCAACAGGAAATAAAAGAATATGCATATGCATGGTAAATAGGTACACATTATATTTCAAGATAGGAAAAAAGGGCAAAATTTTTAAAATACCATGTTGTATTTTTTGGCTTTTGATGTCTTTCGCACTAGATTGAACACACTTGATTTGAACATTTTGTTAAATATGTCTTTTAAGTTAAGTGAAACACTTCAGCCTCTTACAGAATTACATATCTTACAGCACTCTCTCATTACTTAACTGGTTCGTTAGGTCCAGCCATAGACCTGTCACTCACCCATGACCCTAAGTGGCAGGCAGTGGTTTTCATGGCACAAATAGTCAACAGCTGCCTGTTGTTGGGACCTGACCTGCTCTTCTGTGCTGTGTCCTTTTTCACTGGGTTCTGGTGGTGAGAACCACAGCAAGGTCCAACAAGTCCCTGGTGCTGTGAATGGACCTCATGCTTGTGACTGCTGCAGAAATCACTCCAGAGGGACCTGGTTAAAGATCTGCCCATACCCATGCTCTCTGGTGCATAAATTCTGCCCATGTGATATTATTGGGAGTAGTGTTCAGGAAAACAGATCAATGAGATGATTTCTTAGGTCTTTATGTAACTATGTCTTCTGGGAAAGTTAGTATGGAAATGCTTGATTTTTGAGCTCACAGAAATGAGGTTGAATGTAGTGTATAAATATGAAAATAGACAATAATACAATATCCAATACCCAGGAAAAATGCCTAATGCTGCTTCTGTGCTCCTTTTCCTAGACCTAGAATAGTCTTGTTGGGATTTATTAGATACAATTTCTAAATAGGCCTTCTCAATTCAGCTGTTCAGCTGTGTTTTTTTGAGAGTACTGTGCAGCACTTTGAAGATTGATGAATGTCATAGGTAGAAAATTTCATCAGACTACCTTACTACCTTTGGGAAATCAATTTTCATTCTGCCTTTTTGATGATTAAAACAAGCTGCAAAATAAATAGCCTTGCAATCAAATTACACTGCAAACCTGAACATCAAAATCCTCATGTAAATGGGCTACCTCTCTGCCTCCCTAATTCTTGTGTCAGTCTCCCGGGTGATTTTTCTAGTGAGCGCCTGAAGAAGCTCTTTTCAGTCAGAAAAAGTGGTTGACTTACTTTGGGCACTTGGAGCAAACAGGGAGCAGAGCAAGGGAATAAGAAAGATGCGGGTGCTGGAGCACCTGGCCTGGGAGCTGAATGGTAATTGACTGTACCGGCCACTGGATGTCACTTGTTCCACATAAATACCTCTAAGGAACTAAACGTCTGGCAGCAGAGGTTCGCTCGTGTGTTTGCTGGGAACATGGAAATGGTGTCTAAGCGAGCACGGACAGCAGTTTTTCTTTCATTACCTTATGCTTTTTCATATGAAAATCAAGAGAGCTTAGTTTGAAGTGACACCTTGTTTCTTTGGAGCACAAGGGACTTGTGCCTGACTTTTGCCTGTGACAGCCGTCTTAAGTTTGGATGCTGGCTTTTCCTGGAAAGTGGAACCATAAGGCAGCCATAAGGAGGGTCCTGTTTCTGCCACTACAGTGCTGGTCACCATCCCCTTTGCAGCATCAACAGTGACTTGCACCAAAGTTGAGTCAACAGAAATGTGGTTTTCACAACACACACACACACTGCGGTTTTCACAGCAGTGCTTTTGATCTTCCTTCCATGTGTAGGTTTGCCTTAAAGATAAAAATGTGGGTGTAGTCAAAGATACATCAAAGTCAGAAAAGGAAAAGATGCCGGAAAAAAAAACAAACCAAACCAAAAAA
>VXAC01008090.1:219138-390471 GCA_013399225.1 Rhipidura dahli
TTTTTTTGTACAGCAAATAATGAAGCAGTTCTGCCACTGTCAGCTCAGAAAAAAGGTAGAGAGAAGAAAAATTCAAGCAAAATAGTGTAACTAAAAGTTGTTTTGTCCAAAGAAAACAGGCAAGGGGATGGTACTATTTTGTTGAGTTCTGGCAAGTATTGAAATGACCCATGCTGTGCCAGTGGGCACATTTAGCTCCACAATAACACCCAGGAAAGCCCTAAGTTCCATGTCCTGATAGACTCACCAATAAATTGGAAAAAAAAGACTTTGCATGGGGTGTGAACATCCTCTGTCAGAGAATCCAGGCTGGTGAGGTGGCTATAGCTTAGAGGAAAAAGGTATCTTCTTGACTCAGCTGTGCAGAACTCACTTCTCCCACCCTTCTCTCTCCAATAAGGCAAATATTGGCATCAGCTCTGTTATGCTTGCATCAACAATCTCTTTCCAGCAGAAAGCCTTTATGACTGTGGGCTCAGGAGAGGAGGCCCAGCTGAGAGCTCCAGCCTGGTGTTAACACAGCTGATGCACCTCAGCATTCACATGTCTGGGTGGATGACCAGCATGTAACTCTGGATTTCACGCTGCACCTCCCTAGCACAGACCTCTTGGGGCCTGAGCCCACGAGGAGTCTCTGTCTAAGGAGCTGCAAGGGCTTGGAGAGGTTTCATCCCCCCAGGTGGGGTGACTTTGCCCAGGTCAGGCAGTGGGGAAGGATCTGCTTGCACACAGCTTGTGAAAGGCAGGAATTCCTTCCAGTGAAACTGCACAAATGGACACTCAAATGCATTTCAATAGGCAAAGCCATGTGTAGTGCTTTCTCTAATTAAAAAATGTTTATGTGAACAATCTCTTAGGAAAATGGGGTAAACTATCAATTTTCCCACATTTTGAACTCTAGAATGTGACCCTGATAGGAGAATTACTTTTGCCAGCAGATTTTTTTTTTGTGAGCAATACTCTTTGGTCTGACATTTGAAACTTGTGCCAAAACCACTGGGGTCAAAAGGTAGAATTAAAAAATTCCAAAACTCCTTTTTCCTTTCTTTTCTCTTTTTTTTTTTTTTTTTCCTTAAGTAACAGGTATGTCTCTCTATACAGAAATTAAAGAGATGGAGTGTTTTTGCCTTTCAAAAAGTTACTTATCCACTAGAAGTTTTACAGAAGAAAAAGTTATTTACACATTGGGCAAATATGTTCTGTTTATCTGCCAAGACAATTCTTGCACCATAGTAATTCCTTCTGAAGAAACAAATGTCCCCTTTCACATTACAGCTATGCACAGTTTACATGAATTTTTCCAGGACTCCACTTTAGAAAAACTGAGGCAGCACTTACATGTTTTTCTTTTCCTTCATGTGTAAGCTGTGACCTTTTTATCACGGCCCCATGCTTATACAAACCAAAGCACTGGTAGGTGATAACCTGTAGGTGTTATGAAAAGTACTTTGCTAAACAGGAGCACTGCAAATTTTGCCAGAGAAAATAGTTTCACCACATCCGTGTGAGAAGGGCAGACCAGAATAGGATTTAGGAGCTCAGATTTGATGCAAATGTGGGACTATGTGATCCGTGAAAGACACCCTTGATATTTCCCTTTCTTTTGGGTCCCCTTCAATCAGTGCTAGGGGGACCCATTAAACTTAAAACAAGTCTCTTAACATTTGTTGTGCCAAGAATTCTGGTACTGCCTACCAGAGGGTTCTTTAAATAAAATCTTGAGCCCAGGCTGAGTGATGCCCTTGGGATACAAACCCACTGGGAATTCTCTCAGGACGCTTAACCCCAGTGGCTCAGTGAAACTGGATTCCTCTCAAAATAGCATTATACAGATAGTTTATCTTAAAACAGGATTGGCACAAAAAATGTCAGCAAATAATATATAAAACATACTCCTGCTCAGAGCAGCCTCTGGAAGTAGAGTGTGTAAGCCATGAGGAGACATCCTCCTCCTCAGAGGATAAAGACATCTCTCTGAGGAAGTCCTTTAAGTGTGGACTTCAAAAACATCTCATACTTTTATTACATTTCAAACTAACCTTGACATTTTAACTATACTGGGCACAGACTTTTAGAAAAGGGGTGCACAAGTCTGAGTTGTGAGATGTGAGTTGGTTCATCTCCTTCTTTGGTGAGTTTAGTGCTATAATCCAATTTATTGGTCCTGCTGGCCGTGTCTGTAGATATCCCAAACTGACTGTGCCCAAATAAACATCTGTAACACAAACATTTTTTGGGGCAGAGGTCTCTGACCATCATGAGTGGCCAAAGTAAATCTGGTTTTGCTGGACTAACACCCTGCAGGTACATCGTCTCCACCAGGAATTCTCAATAAAACCCAAGAAACATTTTTAAAAACTCATAAGTGCTCAGATATTCCCAATTGCATATCTTCAAAATACTTTGCATATCACCAGGATTAAGCATTATTTGCTTTGAGTCAGCTGTGCCTCAGAGGCCAGTTGTTACAGGTTTACTCTTACTCTTGTTAATGCCTTACTTTACTGAAAAAATACTGGTTTTTTGTTAGCAAGTTCCTTTTTTATTGGAACTGATGTATCTTGTCATTCACAAAACACTAGTGACATTATTTATCTGATGTATAAGATGGAGTTCACAGAAAATCTTCATAGATTTTAGCTGTGCAGACTGATATTCTCTTGATAACCTTGTGGAAGTTGTAACTTTCTTATGTTGTTCTTATGCATTTCAAAATGAAGGTAAAAATTATCAGAAATTAAATGTGCAACACAGGTTTGATACAGTAAGTTCAAATGGAGCTATTTCCTGTAAGAAATGCGTCATTTTATAAACATATTTCCTTTTTTTCTGGAGAAGAATTTGATCAGTATTTCCTGTGTTTTAATACTCTTGACATATTTGTTATGATTGGTCACAGGAAAAGTAGCTAGACATTTGGCTAGTGGAAATGAAGATATATTATTGTTTTCTTTACCAATGGTAGCTTCACTGTTAGGACAACGGAATGTATTTTCTTTTAAAGGGCTATAAGTTTCCAGATTTTAGGTGCTTAAATGAAAAACAATATTGATATGGTGCGTGATTAATATAAGATAAAACATTAAAAACAAAATACTGAAAATATTTTAGTTAGGTTTTTTTCCCTTGCATTTTTCCTGCCTATGAAGTGAGAGCAGGCCTGTGTGTTGGACTTTTGAAAAAAAATCTATTTGGTTTCAATTACTAGCTTTTATAGAGTAAAATGTTTCTTAGAAATGCAACAGCATTAGGGAATACTTAAAATTTGAACCGTTCTTTCTGCTGGGGCAGTTTAAAATTGCCTTAAGTTTTGTATTACCTTTACATTTTTGTTTAACTTTTTATTATTAAACTCAAAATTTGGGCCTAAGCTACCCTGACACCGTCTCTTTAAGGAATTGTCAGCATATAGTAAGCACTCTGGATATGCTTTAAATTTTATTATTGTAGAGGGTTTTTTTTGTGGGGGAGGGGAAGGCAGGAGGGGTATTGGACAATTCAGAGCAAAGGGGAAGAAAATCTAACAAATTCTTGGGTACAGTCCAATTCCTGAGCTAAGCCATGAACTCCATATTTGGCTTGAAATAAGGAATTTTCTCCTCAACAGCTGTCCCTGGAGTCAATATAAACTATTCTAAAATATTTAGTTACCAGAAGAGAGGTACTACAGGAGACACGACCAAACTGTTGTGAAGCACTGCGAGGGAGCCCTGATTCACTGGCTGACATTGCACAATGGTGCAGCCATTCCCCTGCATGCTTCTGATGCTCTCCACGTTACATAACGACAGGGCTCCCGAGGCTCCGAGCCATTCTTTTGGGACAAATGACGCAGAGATCAATAAAGTTGTTTGCAAGGAAGGAATGCAGATCCAGCCATGGTAATAGAGGCTGAGTTACCTTTCTTTTATTCCTAAGACTTCAAAAAAGAAATTATGGTGTTCACCTCTTAGCCTGTCTTGGTACTTTTAAAATTAAGACTTAGTGCTCTAATAAATGATGATTTTTGGAAACAATACTTTCTGACAATGGAATAAAACCAAAACCCTGTTAAAACCTAAAAGGATCAATAGAACTGAAAGTACCCTTTGAGTAAAATTTTACCATTTTGAATGAGCTATGAGTGCAATCAAAGTATTGAAATGCTACTTAAAATGAAGCCTTAAGAAAGAAAGTACTTTGCTTCTTTCACTTGTAAGTCTTCATAAAATCAGGACAAAAAGTTCTTTGTAATATGCTGCTTGGCTCCTCAGCTGCTGAACTGAAACCTTATGCTAATTCTATGTATGCAACTGAATAATGAACTGAGACTGAGATTACCTACTCTGGTATTTATACTGCTGGAGAAGCAGCAACCTTAGTGTGTATTTAAACAGTGTAAGAAAGAGGGTGCATGCAAATAAAGAATGTCAGGTAGATATAAACCAGAGCTAGTTGGAGTAAGGGGTCTGTGAAGCTGCATCTTCTCTTATGGAATATTTTGCAGTCTGCTAAAAACAGTGTGGGTTTTATTATTGTCAAGGATGATGACCATTGTTGAAACCTGAAGTATTGACCTAGAATGCTTGGACGTAACTTCTGCAAAGCAAGTATTACAAGGATGCATCACTGGAAAGAATGTTTTTTGCAAGATTTCTCCTCTTAAGGGCATTTAGAAAGAATGCAATAAAATGAGTTTATTTTGAACAGAAATGCAACAACTGGCAAGGTCTGTCTTGCAGCCAATGCAAAACATTGAACCTGGCTTTAGGTTGAATGTGGTATGACACCAAGAGGTTAAAATGAAAGTCTTTAGCTAACAGGTATTAAATAAAGATTGCTGGCAACAAACTTATTCATGTTTTGGTCATTGTCTATTTCAAATGTGGTTAACCTCATTCTGTTAAACTGAAGGACTGACTATACTGTCACTAGAAAGAGCACAGCAGAAACCCCCCCAGACTAACAGCTTAACATTCATTGGAGAAAACAGAGATAGTGTGGGAAGATGATGCTAAGGCACAGCAAAAGGAAAATAGACAGACAAAGTAAACATATAAATACCTGCAATATATAAGAATGCAAATAACTGTGGGTTCTGAAAGGTGAGAGTTTTTCTTGTATTGCCCATAGCATCTGGAGACTGAGCAGTTCCAAATAATGACTAAACTTTATATTTCTCTAAAGTGAGGCAAAATTGGTATTAGATTTCTTTACATAATTGCTGTCATCCTCAGCAAAACTATTGCCATGAATGAAAGACTGTATTATCTTAATTTCTAAACATAGGAAACAATTTTTTACATTAAATGGAACATACACTTCTAAATGAGAAGAGGCCATTTCCTAGGGACAGTCTTCAAGAATCCTTTTCTCTGAAGCCATGGCACTGGTTGACAGAGCTGGCACATGCAGTCTGGCTCTCACCTCTCCCCAGCAGAAAACTGTCTGGTGCAGAGCCCACAGTAATGTTCTACATCCCTCCTAAAGCTGAATGCTCATCAGCCTGGGACAGCTAAGGTGATCTATAGGTAAAAGAACAAAGGGCAGCGTTGTATTTACTCACCTTTACTCACTGCTGCTCGTAGCTGGTTTGGACAGCTTGTAAAATGATGCAGAAAAACTGTCTTTGGCTCTCCAGCTTCCAGCTCTACATGGAGAATAAATTAAAATGTGTTCAAAAGAGATTCAGTTAAATTTAGAATGGAGGTGTAACTGAAATGCATGCTTGCACTGTCAATGAAAAACCTGCTAGAAAGCAGAAAAATCAAGTTAGCAATATTTAAATTCATACAACAGCATCTCTGTTGTAACCCCTAAATGAAGTTCATTCCCTGGAGACAAATCAGTTTCTTTTTGAGTGCATACTCTTCCAGTAAAGTGCTGATATTTTCTGCATCTGCTTGCATGATCTGGTCCCCTGTAAGAATTTATGTAGCATAAGAATATTCAACATTTTGAATAAAATCTCCTTGGGGAATTTTTTGTCTTCAAGTTTTATTTTGTGTAATACAAATTAGGCTGTTGACACTTGATGAATAGTAACAAATACCAATTTAAATAATGTGATAACTTCATTAAAAATATAAATGGAGGAAGTTTGGAATTCAGAGTTTTAATTTAATTATATTACTTAACATATAATTTAACTTTTCTGTACAAGGTTTCAAATTAATAATGTGTAGTTCTCAATTTCCAGACAACTGTTGATTTGTTATGAGACCTCTGCAATGTAAGAGGTAGTTTAAAGTTGTCAATCTGCAGTCTATAGTAAGTCACCTATTGTTTCTGTGAATTTTACTGAACACACACTTACAAATAAAAATCAGGCCAAAGCCATCAAGTGTTGATAATTCATATCTGCTGAAATAACTGGTTTTATAAAAATTTCCAGTAGAATCTATACTTGGTACTTGGACACAACCTGCACTCAGTATGGAAGCAGGTTTGTAACAATTAATGTGATAAAATTTATGATGCCTATAACCTTTCATTTCTGTGAATGTAAAACCTTGAGTTTTAAAATTGTTTGCTGTTAGAAACAAAATGAACTGGAAGGAATTCTGCTTCAGACAAAGAGAAGCATTTTATGGGACAGTTAGGAGGATTTTTTTGTTTTCCTCTGAGGACAGTGTTATGACCATGAGCATCAAGATCTTAAGCAGATCTGGTTTACCTTCATTTGGTCCAAGTTTGCTCTAAGTGGCTACAGATATATTGATGAGATGCATTTCATGTACCAGTGAAACAGCTCTCATAGCTCCTGGCTGTGGCCCAAACCAGCTGTACACTCACAGGGGAGACTCAGCTGCGACACCTTCCAGGAACCATTCCCAGGAGCTGGTTTGGATGTTTCTGCCCTCTTTTCCTTGGGGCATTGGGAAGGGGATACCTGTGGTGTGCCCTGTGCTTGGCTGCTGGCCTCAGGAGCAGCAGACAGGACCAGCCCTGCTGTGAATATAGCCAAAACACCCAGCAAGGCTGAACGAGCACTCTCCCTCCTGCTTATAGAAGCCTTTTGTGGGCAGGAACAATTCATCAGTACCTTCTGGAAAAACACCAAAGAGGAGTGTTATGCCACCCCCCAAAATCTGTGCACAGTGCTTTAGCAGGGAAGCATATTTTGAAGGGATCTCCTCCTTAGCAGTTTATTTTCTCCCTGCTCTGCCCAAACCCTTCTCCCTGAGAAACTGTTGTGTATCTTTCCTTTGCCATTCTGGGCCTTATTTCAGTCCTGACATGAGCTGGGACTGTTTCTTTGAAGGTCCTGCAGACCTAACACACCCCAGGATATTACCCTGCAGAGTCTCCCATAAATGAAGGTGGACAGACAGATCCATTCATCTCTCCAGCAGAGGTACTGTTTCTTCCTAGAAGCTCATCATACTGAAAAGCATAGTTTCTTACCCACTTTTCATTGTTTTTCAGAAGAAAGAATGAAAAAAAATTCCTCAAATCTTGACAGTAGTACTACAGTGAGAAAAATAATGTATAACCATGAATTTTGTGCACAAAATATTTACAGTGAAATCAAAGATTCATTCCCCTGGGCTTGATTTCACATTAATGTGTGCCAAAATCAGGACCTGCAACACAGTCTACTGATGATTTCAGTCTTTCAGAGAGAGGTGGGTCCCCAGGGCACCAATTATGTGAGTTATAATATATTTGGCATTCCAATACCTCCATCTGAAATTCATAATCTCCAGGACTAAGAGGTCAAAAAAACATTTGGAAACAACTGACAAAGGCATTTTCTTGTTGTTACTGTTTCTGGGATTAGTGTGGAGACATTTGTCTTCTGCAAACTTTAGTTCAAAGTGTTCTGCCATTGCATGTCTAGTCCAAATTGTCATGTGAAGAAACTAGTACCTCTTGACTAGACCTTAAAATTGAGACTATTCATGGCCACATCACCTTCTTTCAGGATCTTCCCAAATCTGACAAGCTAAGTAGGGCAGGGCATGTTGGGAAACTTCTGGGGAGAGACTGCAGTTGAAACTAAGGGCAATCAGCAATTCACTTTTTTCATAATTTTCCTGGGCTTGCACTTAGTTTTTCATGCAGCTTCTTTCTTCCCAGTGTGACCGAGGCAGTGTCTGGTCACATGCCCAAGTTCAGCTGCCAGGTTTTTGGGTCACTCAGCGATGTGTCAAAATGCTTTGCGTCCACACAACCCTTGTCCTTACCACATCATCATCATGTGGGGAGACATTGTGCAAGCTGGTTGTGAGGCTTTTATTGGGTAGATCCCCAAAGTGTGGGAGCTGGGGCAAAATCCTAAGCTGTTGCAGAATGGTGTGGTTGTACATCTCTGAGACATGTATGCTCTGCTTTTTGGGGCCTGCATGAGCAGCCCAGACAGGCAAATGTATTCATCACCCTCCTGCTTGCACCCCTCTGGGCTGTGAAAGCAGCCTTGAGGGGCTGCAGGGACCCCATCTGGTGCTGAAAGTAAGAGTGATCATATGTTTCTACTGGTTCTACAAAGTATGGCATCTTTCCAAATGTGTTGTTTTGTGCCTTGGTTTCTCACTGGTTTAAAATATCGTGCCCTTGTCTTAGAGAGGAGCTCTGGGAGCAAAGGCACCAATGAGTGCAATATTCTAAGATATCATTGCAATAGAGGCCATTAGTGAATTTCCTTTCTTTTATGTGACAAGTCTCAGTTTTCAGATGTCCTTTATTAATTTCTTGGCTCTTAAGTGTTTTGCTTTGGAAATGATGTGATAAGTAACTACACTGTCATTTGGCAACATTCATGTTAGAAAAACACCAGCTTGGACCTGGTAAGAAACTGTGTAAGGCCTAGCTATTTCTTATAAGTGTTGTAAGTTACACACCAAATGACATTTGTCCGTAAGACAAATAGTTTTTCACTTTTTGAAATTTTTTTTCAACGCCATCAATATGGTGTAAATTTTGTTAAATAAAAGTTTTGAGTCTGTCTGTATTTGTATTTTCCCAGGCTCTTTTAATGCCTGAGGGAATAATTAATAGACCTATAATTTTGTGGGTTACTATGTTATGACCATTTATAAATGTCTCCTTAGGGCACTAAAAGGGCCAAGAATATGTAAATACAAACACAAAACAGAAACAAATACCTGCAACATGAAGAAACCTACAAGGAGAGAGACCATATGGCCTAACAATTCAACTACACTTAATGGCTCCATTCACCTCCAATTGAAATAAAAGCATGTTTTACTACTGACTGTGGTGAAAGAAGAATTGAATGCTAAAACCTCATCCGTAATGTGACAAACACTTAACTTTGTGTTTGAAAGTATTCGTACTAATGTATATATATATATTTTTATTATTGGGCATCAGTGCTTTACTACCAAATATAACTGCTTGTTCCCCTTTCCCTCCAAGTTTAATAATGAATATTTTGCAATACTCCTTTAGCTTTGGGCTTGGCTGCTTAATGAGCTCTGTATGATTTTTTTAATATGGAGCAGTTGAAGGGAACTGTTGGCTGGGACACCTGATGGGAGTCAGGCATTATGGTTCCTATTCAGTGTTTATGGAGAGAAATTTGTGCTTCCATGTGGAGAAATGGGAGCTTTGCTGGGCTGAGCTGTCCTTTGGAAGGACACACCTTACTGTCCAGAGTGTGCAAGGATCAGTCATGGGCATAACATTTTTTCTCAGAGCATTTTTACTTAATCTATGATCAGTTCGCATCAATTTCTGAACAATGATATGGACAGAGAGAAAAAAAAGAGAAAATAAACAATAAAAAAATCATGAGGCAAAAACTTTTCCATCCCTCTTTCCCAGGCTTGACTTCCCTTATATTTCTTGGAGTTGAACTCAGTCTGTCCCATTTACCCTGGTCAGATGATAGGTGACACAGGAGGCCTGGGGTCGTGTGCATAACTGGTTTTTCTGCTGTTCTCTTCACTTATTTATTTTGTTCTTTGCACTTTGCTTCTTACAGCATTTCCTCTGCTGCTGTTTGTTTCTAAATATTTTTCTTTGCTGCTATTTGCTTTTTCGTTTTCTTTTTTTTCTTGCCGCAATGCTTCGTGGTGTCTTTCATGTCGGCTCCTGTAGGTCATAGTCTCTCAGGTGTCTCCCTGTCTTGGTGTGCAATACCTGGGGCCTGTGGTCCCACAGAGATGACCCTGCTGCTGTGTGGGTCCCCTGTGGGCTGCAGTCCCATGGGGTGTCGCTGCTGCAGCCTGGGTCAGCTGTGTGCCACTGTCCCTCAGGGGACTGAAAGGTGTCTACTCTGTCCTTGACCTGGCTGATCACAGAGCCTCTCTTGAGGAATGATTTTTGAACCATCAAAATGATTTTTGAGCTGGGGCATCTTCCAGCTCACTGGAAGATGGTGAATGTTGTTCTGATCTTCATGAAGGGCAAGAAGGGGGACCCTGGGAACTACAGACCGGTCAGTCTCATTTCAGTGCCTGGTAAAATCACAGAATTATTCTGGCAGGCATTGAAAAACACCTGGAGGACAATGCTGCCACTGGTCACAGCCAGCATGGCTTCGTGAGAGGAAGGTCCTGCTTATCAAACCTGATTTGCTTTCATGGCAGGGTAACCCACTCAGAAGATCTAGGAAAGCCAGCTGATCTAATCTTTTTGCACTTCATAAAAGCTTTTGATATTGTCTCTCACTGTATCCTTCTGGACAATATATCCAGCTCACAGCTGGACAAATACCTCCTTTGATGGGTGAGCAGCTGGGTTATGGGTCAGGCACAAAGGGTTACAGTGACTGGGGTGGCATCAGACTGGGGACCTGTCACTGGTGGGGCTCCACAGGGCTCCCAGTGCTCTTCAACATCTTCATAAATAACTTGGATGCAGGACTCAAAGGAATATTAAGTAAGTTTGCTGACAACACTAAATTGTGAGGAACTGTTGACTTTCTTGAGGGCAGGGAGGCCCTGCAGAGAGATCTCAACAAATTAGAAGATTCAGCAATCACCACCCATAAGAAGTTCAACAAGGGAAAGTGCTGGATTCTGCACCTGGGATGGGGCAGCCCCAGTTTTGTGTGTAGACTGATAATAGGATGCCAGAGAGCAGTATTGTAGAAAGGAAGCTGGGGGTCCTGGTCAATGGAAAGTTGAACATGAGCCAGCAGTGCCCTGGCAGCCAGGAGGGTCAAGCGTGTCCTGGGGGGCATCAGGCACAGCATGGCCAGCTGGGCAAGGGAGGGGATTGTCCCCTCTGCTCTGCACTGGGACAGCCTCACGTCGAGTGCTGGGGACAGCTTTGGGTGCCACAGTGTAAGAAAGACATTAAGCTGTTAGAGAGTGTCCAAAGGAAGGCAACAAGGATGGCAAAGGGTCGTGAAGTGAAGAAGTGGTGTGGGAACTGGCTGAAGTCACTTGGTCTGCTCAGTCTGGGGAAGAGGATACTGAGGGGAGACCTCATTGGGGTCTTCAACATCCTCATGAGGGACAGCAGAGGGGCAGATACTGATCTCTTCACTCTTGTAACCAGTGAGAGGACCTGAGGGAATGGCCTGGAGCTGAGTCAGAGGAGGTTTAGTTTGGATGTCAGGAAAAGGTTTTCACCCAGAACATTGGAACAGGCTGTCCAGGACAGTGGTCACAGCACCAAGCCTGTGCAGGGCCAGAAGTTGGACTGGATGACCTTGATGGGTCCTTTCCAACTCAGCATATTGTCTGATTGATAGATCTATGTGAGCATCTTGCTTCACATCATAACTTGCGAAGTTTCTCTCTATTGTGAAGTGAAAATTTCTGGTGTGCTTCTAATTCCTGTGGAATTAGGTTCCTGAAAATATAATGATCTTTGATTCTCTATTGTTAACAATGAGTGGACCACATAGCAAACATACACAGCCTATAAACTGTGAGGTACACCTGAGGCTGAGGCCGTGTGGACAAAGGTCTCTTTGAAGAGAAGATGTCTTTTCCTTTATTCTGGGATAAGATTTTGTTAGTAACTACCTGCAAAAGCCCTGTGAGGCAAATCATGGGCAGTAATCCTTTATAGAGGCTTTATACAGAAAAATGTTGGATGAGTTAAGCTCTGTGATTTAATGATCTGGGACAGTGTTTTTCTATGAGGAGTCTGTGAAAGACAGTTAATGAAATCAAGGCTTTGCTTAGCTTATGTTTGCCATACATGTCTCCCATCTTCTCTGCAGAAACTCTGAAGATCCAGAAATGGGAAAGGCCAAAAATCATTGGTTTAAGCCATTCTTCCTCTTATTACATCTGAGTTTTTCCAATAAATACATTTGAAATGGGACAGGAAGCTGTGTGAGAAAGTTTAATGGGGCTGAGGCAAAGAATCCTACCTTTTATCCCATCAGAGGAAACTTTTACTAAATGGCAAGAAAATGAAAAAAGTGATGTAATCAGGAAGCTTTTTCAGCCACACTGATGGTTTGCAGAAGGGTAGGTGCCATATGAACAATGCTGCATGAGCCTTGAGACCTCCTGGCAAGGAAATCAGTTCTAAATGAAAAATCCTTGCCAAATGCACCCTGTCATGTTTTCCATCAGTAGAACTGGATATTTGTGTATAATTCCTGTGGGATTGGAGGATGGTAATGTATACACACAGAAAAAGTTCAATTTCAAGTAGCTGCTAACATCCAGTAAACAATATGTTCCAAATTCCTTTCAAGGAATATACCAGATGGCCTTGTGACAGTCCATTTTTAACATCATAAAATGGGGAGAATCTAGGCCCTTGTTCTGTGGGGCTTTGTGACCAAGGCACTCCTCAAAGCTGCTGTTGGTACTGGAGAGGAACAAAGTGGCAGGGAGATTCTCAGAAGTGCTTGAGATGCACCTGTAAAAATCACTGACTTTTCAAAAAGAAAACAAAATCCCTGCTCAGGGTTTTTGAAAAGCTTTACATGCCTGTGTTTGTGTTTACACATACTCACAGTGAGCAGAACTTTTGGTCAGCCACATGGCAGCATTGAAATCCCTATCATCAACACTGACATTACAGAAGAAAATTCCTCTGTGTTTAACTCACATTTTGTTTCTCGAGACAGCACAGGCCATAAACATCAGCCACCAAACACACTGCAGCTCATGCAAACACACCGAGTTCCCTTTCAGCTTTGGGAGTGCATGGAAGCATGTGGTCAGCCCTTGTTACTCTCAGACAGCCTTTGGCTCACTTACCATTAATGTCATCAAGCAAAGGAACTGCTCAGTCTTCATTGAAAGAGAAAGACATGTGATGGGCCATACTTGAGAGCCAAAATATTTATCCAAGAGCTTATGCAGTACTTCTGGATGTTAAATAAACAGACTTCAAAAATAATGAGAGTAACTTAAAAATCGTGACTTGACACATCATAAAATGCCCCGTGCTTTCCCTTTGGACTTTGAACTTTTAGACATAAGGGGCATTTAGTCATTTTTTAAACCTCAGCATGAGAAACTTCATTTTGTGCCCAGGTCACCTAACCTGTGGCTTCATTTTAACCACATCAGGACATCTTCCAGGATATCTTTCCCATCGAGAAGTGTCTTTGGAGGCCTGTAGAGGGAGATTCCGTCTGCTTAAATTCTGTAGGAAGGATTAGTTTCTTGGGCATATCAGGATTTCCATACAAGCTGTTTAGGGTAAGAACTGAATGCCCCTCTTGTAAGCAATAAATTAAGATGCTTCATTAGGTGTGATTTTGAGAAAATCATAATATACTTGCATATTTTTGACAAACCTGTGAGTTGCTAACACTATGAAAGAGAAGATGACAACAATCACACAG
The DNA here is from genome assembly GCA_013399225.1 of Rhipidura dahli. NCBI lineage: Eukaryota > Metazoa > Chordata > Aves > Passeriformes > Rhipiduridae > Rhipidura > Rhipidura dahli. The sequence goes on from VXAC01008090.1 coordinate 232,853, forward strand.
TTTTGTTTGGAATACTTAGGGCCCTTAAATTCCTACCACTGTAAGTAGAAGGTAAGGTAGTTACCTTACCTTCTCCTTACCTTCCCCTTACCTTCTTACTTTTTTCTTTCCTCCTCCTTACCTTCTTCCCCAATAAAAAATGATGATTAGAAGGTTTATTTTTTGTATTTTGATTAAATACTACTAATTGTCAAGCCATAAACAGTTCTCAGAAATAGTTGCAAATATGGCTTACACTTACAGTGTTTGTAAGTTGATTTTCCAATACTTTCTCAAAGTGCAAATAATGAACTTCTTTGCATTGTTGTACTGTGTCTATAGAGCAGCAAGGTGGTTCCTGGCTGCACCTATCACATTGGATGGACACACTGGATTATGTGTGTTCACACCTATTTGGATAATCTTACTCCTGTGAATTTTATGGAGTGCCTGCTAGGAATTGGCAATGCAGTTTTTTCCAGTTCTCACAAGCTTATTTGGCCCTTATACAGATAAAACAGGGATTCAGTCTTCTGACTCCCATCAATTAACTTCACTAGGTGATTATTCCATCTGCATGGAGGCTAAAATGATCTTTTCCATGATCTTCTTTGTGATTATGAGGTGAATGTGTGTGAGAGATGTTGAGTTTAGCTAACAGCAAAGAGTAAAGGCAAGAAAGGAATTTTTCCCATCTCTTGTAATAGAAATGGCCAACCTTGAGGTCTGTGAAGGTAGATCAGTGTATTTATTTTTTGTTTCTTTGTTTTGTGGTTAGGAATATTCTCAGGTTGAAAATGAACCATTTGCATTGCATTTCTGTTTTCAGTCCTATCTGGGCAATGCTGGAAGCAAGTGCCTTAAGCTATTAGTCTTGCTCTTTGAAATAGGAAATAATTTCAGTAGTGAGGATACAGTTTATTTTATAAAAGCTGTCTTTGTAACATTAGCTACTCTATCACTGCTAACATTGTATACTGTCCCAAGCAATCACAGAATCACTTACATTGGAAAAGACACCTGAAATCATCAAGTCCAGCCTTTGATTGAGCATGACCTGGTCAACACAACCACAGGCAGCACTACGTGTCATGTTCAGTTGTTGCTTGAACACTTCCATGGGCGGTGACTCCACCAGGTCCCCGTGGAAACCCGTTCCAACACGTGAGAACCCTTTCTCTGAAGAAATTCATCCTGATGTCCAACCTGAATCTCCCCTGGCAGAGCTTGAGGTAATTTCCTCTTGTTCTGCCACTGTTTGTCTGGAGAAGAGGATGATCCCACCTGCCTATAACCTCCTTCCATGCAGTTGTAGAAAGTGATGAATTCTCCACCGAGCCTCCTGTTCTCCAGGCTAACATCCCAACCCCCCTCAGCTGCTCCTCACAGGACTTGTCCTTCAGATCTTTTACCATCTCTGTTGTCCTTCTCTGGATTCACTCCAGCACCTCAATGTCCTTCTTGTTCCCTGGGGCCCAAAGCTGGACAAAGCATTTGAGGTGTGTCCTCACCAGGGACAATCCCTGCCCTGGTCCCTGTCCTGGGGTGGCATTATGATATGAGATGTGTATCGCCTCTTGTCTGCTCTGGAGATCAGTTCTGGTGCCTTTAAACAGAGCCTGCGAGAGGGAAGAAAAAACTGAGAGACTTTTGTTTTTAAAAAGCTCCTGTTCAAGGACACGGACAGACTGCTCGGGATACTCGGCGGCGGTGGGGGAGTGGAGTATGCTCACTTTCCAGCCGGCTTTTGACTCTTCTCCGGNAGCCTGTGGTGCTGCCTGGGGTTGTTGTGAGCCAAGGGCAGGACCCAGCACTTGGTCTGGTTGAACCTCACACCACTGGCCTCAGCCCATGGACCCAGCCTGGCCAGACCCTCTGCAGAGCCTTCCTGCCCTCCAGCAGATCAACACTCCTGCCCAGCTTGGTGTCATCTGCAAACTGACTGAGGGTGCACTCAACCTCCTCATCCAGATCATTAAAAAAGATGCTAAGCAGGACTTGCCCCAACACTGAGCCCTGGGGAGAACTACTTGTGGCCAATTGGATTTATATCCATTTATTCTCTCTCTGGGCCCTGCCATCCCACAAGACTTTAACCCAGTGAACAGTGCACCTGTCCAAGCCATGGGCTGCCAGCTTTTCCAGGAGAGTGATGTGGGAAACAGTGTCAAAGGCTTTACTGAGGTCCAGGTAGACAACATCCATGGTCTTTCCCTCACACACCGAGAGGGTCATCTGGTCTGGTCATCAAAGGCGATCAGGTTGGTCAAGCAGGACCGGTGCTTCCTACACCCATCTGAGGCCTTACCCCCTAGCTGCTCTGTATGTGCTGCCTGATGTCACTCTGGGTGATCTGTCCCATAACCTTCCCTGGCAATGAGGCCAGAATGAAAAGCCTGTAGCTCCTGGATTCTTCTTCTGTCCCTTCTTTTGGGTGGTATAACAATAACCAGCCTCCAGTCAACTGGGACCTACTTGGATAGCCAGGACTCATGACAGAGGAAGGAGAGTGTCATGGAAAACTTTTCTACCAGCTTCCTCAATACCCTCAGGTGAATTCTGTCCAGTCCCTCAGAGCTGTGGGTGTTTAAGTGATGCAGCAGGTCACTGACTACTCCCTCGTGGTTTATGGGTAATTAATTCTGCTCCCCATCCCTGTCAACCAGCTCAGGAGGCTGGTTGCCCTGAGGATCACCAGTCTTTCTCTTACAGATTGAGGCAAAGAAGGCATTAAGTATCTCAGCCTTTTCCTCAACCTTGACAATGTTGCTCTGCATGTCCAATAAAGGATGGAGATTTTCCTTGGCCATCTCTTTGTCAATGTATCTATAAGGAAAACTTTCACAGCAGTGGCCAGGTGGAGTTTTAGCTGACAAATTTTTCCTTTCTAATTTTCTTTCTGTAAGGCCTCATGACATTCTTGCACACTTCGTGAGTCACCTGCCCCATCTTCCAAAGGTTATAAACCCCCTTTTTCTCTCTGAGTTCCAGCAAAATCTCCCTGTTCAACCAGGCCAGTCTTCTACCTCACCAATTTGTCTTTCAGCACATAGGTATGGCCTGCTTCTGTGTTCTTTTAGGATTTCCTTCTTAAAGTATTTCCAGTCTTTCTTGGTTGCTATGGACTGTTTCCCAAGGGGCTCTCCAAGGCAGTGTCCCAAAAAGGCCAAGGCCACCCTCTGGAAGGTAAAGACTTCGTTGATCATCTTTCTTACTTTGGTGAGAAGCAAAAACTCTATCATTTTGTGGTCACTATGCCCAAGACAGCATCTGACCACTATGAACTGCTAAAGCCCCTAACATTTTTTCCCACATGTCACACCTCATCCTTTAACTTTGTGCAGGACTTCAAGCACAGAAGTAAGAAAGCAGGATCTGACAAGGGTGACATTCCACTAAGGTGGAGAAGAACATCTTTTGACCTTTATGAATAAAAGTCAAGTTTCTATTCTAGCCAGTGAAAAGTGTTGCTTTGCCCCAAATAATCTGTGAACTGAAAAAAAGGAAAAATTTCCACATTTTAAAATATGACATCAATCTTTATGACAGATGGGCAGATATCTGCTCAGATATGAGCAGAAAGGTTCATCACACTGGTAGTTTTATTAGTTGTGCAAGCAGTCTAGCTTTTCTTGACAAGATAACAAAGGTGCCTTAACATGATTCCAACACTGCTTGCTAGATATAGCTATAAATTTGTGAAGCACTTCTAATATGTGTGATAATATTTTGCATTTCAACAGGGACTCTTATCTAAGCTAGAAGACTTACAAGTATTAATTAAGCTTTACAAAATTCTTGTGAAGTAAGTGTAATAAATATAGTGATGTTAAGTTTCGATGAAAGATCATCCAGAATGTTAAGCAATGTGCCAGTACAACAAACCAGTGCTTGGTTTAGGAATTCAGCTCTCCAGTAAATGCTCTCAGCCTTTAGGCTGCACTGGATTACAGTTCACTGGAACTGTAAATGAACTTAGAGCAATCCTAATACCTATGGAAAAGATGCTTTAATGTTCTCTGACAGAAAATTGTAAGGCAGCAAGTCAGTTACACTGGAACTTACCAGAGAATTTGATGCTGGAGCAGTTGGATTCAATAATGCAAACTAATGATACTTGATATGGCATTGTATGAGAGGGTTCTCCAGCACAGACAGAAATGACATGGTTGTTTTGAGAGTAGGAGAATCCCATCTTGGGAAAGTCAGTTGAGTATTCAGGCTTGACTTTGAAGCCTTTGATGAGAGAATCATGTCTGGTCTAATCTTTGAGTGACGGGTTCATAAACGCACACACTACTGTTGAAACACTAATGGTCACATTATGCTCTGCTGATTTGCTTTGCTCTGCTCATTTAATTTCTTTAGAAATTTCAATCCAGAGATGAAAGAGAGAAATGCACAGTACGTTTTAAGGACCAAAAAGAGATTTTGTTTGCAAAGTCTCTTGTTATCAAGCAAGGCACCAGAAAACTACAGAAGCTCATGTATCTTAAAGAGGCCACATAGCATGACAGAATACCACTCTTGCAGATGAAAACCTGTTAATGTCCATGGGAGGTAAATTAAGATTAGCAAAGATACAATGTCACTGAGAACTGCGGGCCCCTGCCTTCGCTCCCTTTGCTGATCATATCTCTGGAAATCTTTTGCTACCAAATATTACTCTCTCTCCTGCTTTGTGTGATGGCGTGACTCGTAAGCAGAAGAGCAACTGGCTTCACTTCTTAACATGGAAGTTTTCCAGAGAAAGATGAAGCAAATCTTCAGGAATTGCAAACTGATGGTGAAAACAAAGGTTGCTATGACGCTGTATTTCTTACTGGTAGCTGCCAGAGCAGCACTGGAACTCTGACCGTCTAGGACAAAAATCAGAGAAACCCATGGGCCGCTGTTAATGCAAAGCAATGATTTTGACTGACCTCTTTGACTGAAGGACACTGATGTTCTGTGCATCCAAGCAGGCTAAAAAACTCTCTCTGTAGCCATTACCACAGCAGATGGTAATGAACACTATTAAGACCATCATAATGAATGTTTGGAATCTTTGTTTATGCCACTTGCAAATCTAATAAATTCATAACAATAGTTTAATTTCAGGTCCCAATGGAAAATAATCTCTCTTTAAAATCTCTGACCTTAATTCTTGGTACATTTTTTTTTCTTTTACAAAGAGAATGTAAAAATTTTAATCTTGCATTCATAGGCAGGACGGTCTTGCCAATTTCACAGACATAAAAACTACCTTAACTTTGATGAATAAAACCAAAATTGCTCTTCTAGCTATACAGTTGAATTTTCTCATTTTCAAATGTCCTCTCATGTGTCAGAAATTTAACTACATTAATTCAGGGCTATGTCATGGTGTGGAAAAGGGCTCTGAGGTGTGATGCTGATTTATCCCCAGCTGTTCCGCTCTCTTGTTTGGTGGCCTATGGTGTGCAACCTTCTAGCTTAGTATGTCTGAATATCTCCTGCTCTTTGTTCACTCAGACCCCACACAATCTTTCCCCCAAATTAACCAAAAAAGGTTAATTTGATTCTAGGTCTATTGATAAGGCATTAAGGGGCACTCCAAGAATGAAGTTTTATTTGTGCATGTTGAGAGTGAAAAGCAAGACAATAGGTAGGAATCCACTTCATGTTCTATGCTCTTCTCTCTCTCTCTTGCACTGCCTAAGGGTGGAAAGGACTAAAAGTCTCCAAAGAGAGGCTCTTCTCTCCCCCATGACCTTGGAGGGATCTGAAAATACAGCTCAATGCTCACAATGGGTTTGAAAGCTGTTTTCTGCTACAGGAAACTGTACAGTTCCTCTTTAGTCCTTCCTCCAGTTTAGGTGTATCTGCTAACTGAGCAATGGAATTGCACTCTTCTTTGACTTGGATGTCTGGAAAACTTTCCCCTTGGTCTACTACTGCATGACTCTGAGGCTGCAGCCTGTACTTTTCTTTACAAGCTGTTGTGGCCATTAAATCTTATCAAACATTTGATCTTGGCTGTCTACTGTAACTGTCCCCAAAAGCAGTCTAGTAAGTATATTCAGTTATAAATCTAAATTATGTTTACAGCACTATAAAATTGCCTTCAGCTGACTAGGTCAAATCAGTAGATAAGCTGTAACAGCTTTTATATGTATTTTATGTTGGACAACCTTATGCTTTGCATTCTTGTTGCAATGAGTCCAGACACAGCCAGAAAAGAAATGCATATGGATTAATTAATATTTGTGCGAACCCTTTGTGCTGTTTCATCCACCTCTTTAGGTGATTACATGCATGGTGTGGTCCTAATGATGTGTAAGGTAGTCTGTTCTTCAAGGCAGACTGTCCTTACATGAACTCTGTGTGTCTTGATGATTTGCCTTCAGATACATCTTGCCAGCAAAATATTTGGTCCCATTCTTTGTGCTCTTGGGAAGCCAGATGGATAACTAACAGCTTGCTCTGCTTGATGCTCTTGCACCCTCATTGAACTTGATGCCTCAGACAAGTGACATTTAATTTCCAGTTAGTGTGGAGCTATGAGAGCTGAACACAAGACACCAGACACTTCTGTTCCATCCTTAGGCTATCTTTGGTCCCTAGGTCAATAGATGCTGGGAGTCTAGTGAGACTCACGTGCATTCTGTGCAGGGCCTCTGAAACCTTTCTGGGAAGCTAAGGAATGGTTCACCCTAATGGACATTGAAGATTCCTTTAACTATTGATAGACACTGTAGGACTGTGTTAAAAATCGTTTTGTGCATGCTTTATAAGAAAACAAAATAACTTTCTCAGAGCTCTGCTTATGACAAGTAATTAATCATAGAAGTATTGTAACTGAAAGCGTAATTTGGAATAATTTGCTTAATAGTTATAAATTTATATAGTAAGTTATGAAAAAAGCAAGACACTTTCTGCCCCAAACTCCTTTGTTCAGGAAGGTACTATTGCAGTTGGTAAACCAAAGTAATACAACAACGTCCTCCTATGTGATAATTACCAAAATTACATCAGTAGCAAAGAGAGAAACAAAAATGGCAAGTAGGCAGAGATAGGTGCAGGTCTTTGCAGATGAAAAGTAACAGAGACAGACAGAACTTTGGAATAAAGACAGAAAGAAATAGTTTTCACCAGGAAAATATGTTTTAGTAGTGTGTGCTAGCTTTGTATGAGACTGGGATAGGAAACAGGAAGACAAAAATATGAATATATGTATCTGTCAAAGTTTTCAGACTTCAAAAAACCTAATTACAAAGCCTATAGTGGTTTTAAGCATTATGGTATCAGAGAATGTGTAGAAAAAAGAAAACCTCTAAAATAAGGGAATAGGAAATTTTCAGAGGGTTATTTCTCTCATACAAGGCAAGGTAATGGATTTGAATGTAAAACAAAAGATGTGAAATTTATTTCAACTAATCATTGTTTCATTTTTGTGCTTTGGTTTTCTAACTGAAATAAGAACAGTGTCTAACATGTCTAACACTACCATGTAGAGCCACATCCTGATTCTGGCCAGGACAGGATTAATGTTTGCAGTAACCAGACAGGGGCATGGCCAGGACCCAGAGGTTATTCTGTAGCACTTCACCTCATTTTCGGGGAATGGTGAAGGGGGTCCATTCCAAGTCAGGGTTTAGAGAGCCAGCTATTGTTGTGTTCCTCACAGTATAGTGGTGAGCACTTTCATGAGAATAAGTTGCCTCTCTTGTACTCTTTTTTTATTGCTACTGCATCTCACTGCTGTTTCCAGTATATTGTTCTTAGCTCAACCCATGATCTTTACCTTTGGTGCCTCCAAATCTCCTGTCCAGCGTGCCTCAAGGGAGGGAGAGGGTGAGGGAGGAGTGAGCAGTGCTGCATGGTTTGGAGTGGTTTCAGTGGGAACACTAAATTGGAGAGTACCATTCCTAAACTACCACAAAATATTAAAAATGGGTACAAGAGTGCCGGTTTTTAGAACTTAACCTAACTTAAGCCAACAGCGAGACTATAAAAATTAGAGAAACAAAACTACTGTGTTGCTCCAGAGGAAAGTTTAGTGGCATGACAGAGCTGTTGACAAGATGGAATAAAATATTTGAAGGGATAAACAAAAGATATAGAATAAAAGAATAATTAGTATCAATATTCATATTCTGAAGAGAATGCCAAAAGTTATCATTGACAGTAATGGAAACAGAGGCTAAGTCCTTCAAGGAAGCTGACTCTGCAAAAACTGACAGACTAGAAGGCTTTATGAAACAGAGAACTAGGAAGAGTAATGCAAAGCAAGGAGTAGATACAGCCACGGAATCAAACATTAAATGTGGAGGAGAAATGTTAACAATTACATAGCAAAGTCAAGAGTGTAAAAGATAAGAAAAGCAATACTGGCAAATGAAATTAATACCCTGAGATTAAGATAATAGAATTTCCAGGAGAGCAGATAGTACGTGAGAGATGAGAAGTCAGTAAAGGAAGGAGAAGGGCCTTTAAGAGCAGCTTGGATTAATTTACTGCCAGGAGAGTTAAAAATTACTAAAATCTCTTCTGAAGCTCTCCCTCTTTGAAAGCAATTAAGCACAAATAAAGAATCTAGCAAATTACAGAGTGCTTGAAATATTATATAAAAATGCTCCTGACTCTCAGAGTGATATAACTGTTGGCCTGTCGGTTCCTCGGGAAAGAGGAGTTGACTTTCTTTGAATGAAGACCTAGCTTGGAAGCAGAATGTTACAGTGAAGTCCTTTCCTTCCTGCGAGAGTGGATGTCTTATGACCAAATCAGTTTGATTGAACTTCTGGGTTTGGGTAGTGGTCAGTCTAGTTCTGTCCCTCAGGGCTCTGAGGCAGTACTACAACTCTAGGGCAGTCAGCTCCGGTGCTGTGTTGCTTGGATGCTTTTCCAGAGAGCCTACCTGGTGGTGGAGCTCTTGTTTCTAGTCTTTAGGGATAAAACAGTTGGGTAGGCGAGAAACTCGGGTTTAGCCAAGCCACAATCACTTTTACTCTGGAAAACACTAGACAGTTACAAAACAACATCCTGTACATACCCTCCTCCCCCGCTTAGTGTGATCTCATCTCTCCTGGGAGTCCTGTTTTGGACAACATCTTTCCTGACTTTTCATCATGCATGTGGTAGTGGTTTGCCCTTTTTACTCACACGATCAACTTTTATCATGGTCTCTGTTGTTCTTTTGCTCACATTCTTCAACGGGGAGTGGCGTAGTTTGCATACTCTCCACCCTCCACTGGCTTCTCTACACAGTTTGTCAAAACAATGACAAACCTTACTGGTAGAAAACCCACTTTTCCAGTAAAAAAAGATTGCCAGACACCAATGGATCTTGACTGCTTTCTCAAGCAAGCAAGGATATGAGCAAATTATATGTCAGAATGGCGTTTCCCAAAGGAGGAGTCATTCCTGGGATAATGTGAATGGACTCTAGTGCATGAGTACCCTTCCTGTCTGTGTATTAAAAAAGGAGGAACATGGTGATTTCAGTGCAAGTATGACACACTGCTGCAGCATAAAGGTTTTCCCCCACAAGCCACCTGTTTTAGTGGTGCTTACACGTTGGTGACTTTGTGATATATTTACAAATAGTCCTTGTCTGTTGCCAACCCACTTCATGCTGTTAGGTTCTTTCCAAGTCACTGGAGAGGCTAATGAGCTCTCATGTACTCCAGAGACCAGGCTTTTTCTTGAATGATCTGTATTGTAATTCTTTCTTTTACTGACCCTTTTTCTTTTCAGTTTGACTTCTTTTCAGTTTGACTTCTTTTCTTTTCAAATGTTCAATTTGTAGCTGACTGAAAGCCTCTTAGATTGTCTTGGTCCAAATGAAGACGGATTTGCATCACAGAGGAAAACTGCTACTATGTTTGGCTTTAGCTGAGATGCTTGCTGACTCTTTGAGAAGAGAGGCCAAGGATTTAATTTATCATGGGACTGAATTCTTCTGTTACCTATCCCATGATCTGGTCTCTGCTCAATGGAAGACTCCACCCAGTGCTAAGTCTGACAGTGTTTCCAAGCAGCATAACACTTTCATCAAAGAAAAAAAGGGGAAAAAACACTTAAAATGTTATTTCAGTTTTCACTTGTAAATGCCACCATGGGAATAATTTACTGTGATGATCCAAGCATGCTGTTTTGCAGTAGTATTTTAGAACTCTACTGTAGAATTGGTAAATAGATGATTAAACTGTCCTAAATTGAGATGAATGGACTAAGCCTGGAAATCTAGAATAGACTGGTGCAGGTGAAGGCAATGGAGAAGATGACAGGTGTACATCTTTCCCCCACAGCATTATTTTGCTTTTTAAATACTGCTATGCTTTCATAGAAGAATATTTTGTAAAATATGGGAAAAAAATACCCCAAATATTGTTTTGCTTTCTTATATATTTTGGCTTTATGTGGCTGTTTGTCTGCTAGAAGGGACACAGGAATTGTCTGAGCACACAGGAAAGACTGTATTTTTTCTGCTCAGTTGGGAAAAGGATCCAGCAATGTTGATCATGCGTGGTAGAAAAAGAAAATATATAAGTACTTATTTCATATTTAGAGACTTATTCAAATTTTTTTCTAATACTTGAGCACTTCTTTTTTCTCCTGTCTTTTCAAAGAGACCATGGAGACCTGTTTTAGCTGCATGCCAGATTACAGATATTTGAGCTTAAAGTAACTGTAGTGGACAGAAGAGCCGAAAATGGGGAAAGAGCATTATAAATAATTTCTGTCTCTAAATCAATTTTGTCTCAGGCATATTTTTGTCTCTATTAAATTGACTCTAGTGCCATTCATGACTAGCCCTGAGTTTGGTAATTTTCCATGGTGAAAACTAAGATGGATAACTTTTTAACAGCTGTAAGAAAACAAAAGTGATTCTGTTGCATACATCTGGACAAACTGAAGTCCCGCTTTCCAGTCAGTCCATTCTCCTGCTGTTTTGCGAAATAATCATGCTGTCTTATTTAGGATTATTTTAAATTCTCTAGGCTTATTTGCAAGAAATATTATTTCCTGATTTATAACTCTTGCAGGCCTATTGACTTACATGGAGAGCGAGACTCACTGCTGATCTCTAAGGTATGTAAATAGCAGCTGTCAGTACAAACAAGGCTGCAAAGAACCTTCCTTTGGATGCCATGCATGAAGGCTAGCTGTTTACTTACTGCTAGAAGGAAAGTGGCTAATGTGTTCCCTGCAGGCACTGATAAAAGGCAGTCTGTCATGAGAAGGCAGCGCTCTGTCAGAACGTTTGAGGGGATATTTGATCCACGAGTGTGTTTTACCATTTCCATAGGTTATGAACTCATGGTGGGTGTAACCCTGCTGAAGACAGCAGAGAAGCTGAACGCTTCTTGCCATGTGCACAGTGTTTGTTGCATGGGGTATGTAGATAGTAGAGGATCACAGGCTGCTTGTGCGGTACACAAAAGAAGATGTAGTTCTGTGATATACAGTGTTGGATAAAATTTCCGACTAGACAGCATAACTGAACTACTTCATTGGAAAATATAGCCAGCTGGCTCAGCATTTGGCCTTATAGACTCTCTTGTAAGACTCGTGGTTCAGTCCGAGATGAACTGTGTACTTGTAATCAACCAGACAGGAGATCAGAGCATTGCTTATGTGATAGTATCAAACCATGGCAGCACCGTGTCGAGGACAGGAGATGAAAGGTATGATGTCTTACCCTGGAAGTTATGTGTGAAATTTATCTGGTGGAGTCAGAAAGCATGGAAGATGCTTGAGAAGGCAGTGGAAACCGGATTTTATTCACAGCTCCTTTGAGCAGTGCTGTGGGAGAAAGTGGAGAATTAAATGTATTCTTTTTTTTCCTTTAAACAAGCTTCTCACTTCCAAAAAAACCCCCCGTATGTTAGAAATTGACTGGGTATTCAGACAAGAAACAAGTAAAAGAAAATGAGCTGATTTATTTAAGCAACAAATTATTTTAGTTGTCCATTTGCTGTACAGAGTTGTCACCATAAATATACCGATAGTTCCTAGTGTTGACAATAGTTTGCTCATTTGTGATGTATTGTACAGTCCGTAGTATTGGTAGGAGTCATGTTTGTCTTGGTCCAAGATGTATTGTAGAGATGCATGCAGCCACAGGCTGCTGCTAGAGGGAAAGGGGTGGCATGTGACACGGTGTTGCAGAAGCTGATAGTACAACTCCTGCATCGGCAAGAACTGCTGTTAAGAGGAAAAGCAGCTGTTCTTGCAAAGTACTCATCAAGCCCTTGTGTAAGCAAGACATCAAAATTACAGTGCTTTGCTCATCCTATTTTTCCTGTGTTGATGGGGTTTGCTTACCTGTTCCAATGCACCCTGCTTGGCAAGCCTCCCGTTTTGATTTCAGCAGAGCGTTGCCTCCTCAGGGCTTCTACCACTGTTAGTGTTGGCTGCTACTCCTATCCCATCCATAGAAGCTTCAGCTACGTTTAAGGGGAAGTCTAAAGGTCAAGGAAAATCCCATGTATGTCTTCTACCTGATGGGCAGTCATACCACAACCTGGTGTAAGCCAGGTACTTGGGAGAAGACATCTGTGACAATATATGTCTGACAGGGCAAAGGTTTGCGACAATAATCGCTTCTCTACAGCTCTGCTATTGGCAGCCCTGAAAAAGCTCTGCAACATTACAGAATCAACAACGTGTGAGGAAAATGTGACATGGAAACTACAGATTTTGTTGAATTCTTCAAGTTTTGAATCTCTCTCTCAACAGAAATGACCTCCCAATTTTGTATGTTTATATTCTGTGATTTTCAAGTCCCTGTCACTGTTGTCAATTCACCTGTACATGGATGTGAGCCAATGAGTTTCCCCATTCTTCGTAGGTTTGTGGTTGAAGGCACTTCTCCTAGCTGTTGGGAGTTCTTCCTTACTGGGTGCGTGTTTCATTCTTCAACATTCTTTCATTATACTGCATTACTGTCCTGGGTTGCAGTGTATTCTATCACCACCCTCGTGAGCTGCTGAAACCAGGTGGGGCAGTGTTTCCTTGTCCCCTCCCTCGGGACCATCTTCCATTAATAGGCCCATCAACATCTTGCCTCATGACTCATCATCCCATTGTGAGATGCTCTATCCAGAAGGAGGAACCAAGCATTCCATCCTGGATATAATCTGAGATTCCAAACACCACAGACTCACCTTTCCACTGGATTCCCAGAGGACAGGAGCTACACAGCCACCACTGGACCTTCTGAGGAAGAGCAGACCCTTTTACAGGGCCACCACTTCATCAGAACCACATCCATCACTTCAGGAGGGCTGCAGCCAACGTCTTATTGGACTGCTACCACCACCCTGACTAACAGGGTGTCAGGTTGTATCCTGACTGTCCGTTTTAAACCAGTGTTTTCTGCCTTTATTTTTTACATTTCTCTATTAAATTGTTATTCTGACTTGGTGCCTCCTACTGGTTTGTTTTCTAACTAGTACAATTACCCTGTATAAAAGGTACTTATTTTAGAGTTTTCTTTTTAGAATTTGGGAATCTAAACAGCCTTAATACCTGTTCTCCCCACACCTATAAATTTCCATGACTTCTTCTGCTTTATTAATTGCTTTCCTTTTGCTATCATAAAATTATTATGTTGTACATTCTACATAAAAAAGATTAACAAAACTCTCCATGGACCTTACATTTCCATATACCTAAAAAATTACTTCTCAGACAGTTTTAGAATGCTTTAGGTGTCAGCAATCTTAAGTAAAAAATAATATGTAAGGATTAAAAGTTCAAAATATGTGGGCATCAGTGTGGAACAGGAGGGGGTAAAAAACTGGAAACAAAATAAATTATTTTGGAAATTAAAGAAGGAATATTTAAATTACTTAAAGTAGAAATGAATTTCAAAGGAAAAGAAGAGAATCAAAATATTTTTAAAAAGTAGACTGGAACCTGAATACAGAGCTTTGCAAGGAGACAAGGGTTTGTTAAGAAAAAGACTCAAAATTTTATGAAATTCAGCCTGGGTTGAAAAACGAATTTGTTGCTATGGATGTGAATTAAGAGGTAGTCACACAGTAGTCCCACCTACCACACTCCATTTGGGGGAGAAGTTATGGAATAAGGCTTGCGTTTTCATTTCAGTGTATTTGTGATGCTGTTCTGTATTTGCTCCTTGGATAGAGAAGATATTCCATCCTTGGTGGTGTCAAGCCAGGCCTTTTAATGATCACTTGATATCTGTGTTGCAAAGCAGCTTCAGATCATTAAGATAAGCCAGACACTTTACCGAGAAAGACACTTTTAATTTTTCTCCGAAATTGTGTCATCCCAGCCAGACCACAGCTGCAGTATAAACATCTCAACGGTGTTTGGAAACACAACACAAAGAGGTCAATTAACTACTGTGGGGTAACTGGAAGGAATGAGCTCACCTGTTTCGAAATGTAATTAGAACACATCAATAACACCATCAGTAGTGACTCTGACATTTTAAAATTCTGTGTATTGATGTAGATTAGTTTTAGTATCTCTACTTGGTTTTAGTATTTCTAGTGATAATGCCAAAAGAGCACAGACTCAGCAAATTAAAGCTTGCCCTTAAATGAGTAGTCCAGAACAGAACCTTTAGAATTCATCAATAAAGATGGGGCCATTTTGGCACCTCTCTCAAGTATTTATAGTCTGGAATCAGATCAGAACATGCAATCAGATTTTTTGCATCACCCATTGTTTAATTAAATTTAATACAGACTATAAATGAGTGCTTTCACTGTGACCTGACAGACCAGGTTTTCGTTAGGAAAACTGAACAAGTCAAATGCAAGGTAGTCAAGGCATAAGTGCAATCCTTAAGTGGTAATCGCCTTTCATTTTCCATTCTATTTATTAACAGTTCCTGCCTAAAAGCAAGAAAATAAGCCGCGATTAAGAATCATTACCTCAATGCTTATAAAAGTCCTGATGTACTGCATGTGCAACCAGTAATATTGGTCAGCTAAATGCTCACCATCTGTTCTATTATCCTCACAGTAAATAATCACTGTTGCAGCATTTAAATCAAAAGCATGCTGAGAAAACTGTGCTTATTTTCAGACAGTTCAGCTCCTCACACTGTTTCACAGTTTACCAAGACGTTTTTCCACCTGGGAATATTTTGAACAAGTAACAAAACAGGTGTGTGCACAACCTTGGGGTATCAAAAAACATTTTTAAACCTCAGGAGTATGTCTGCCTATGTTAGTTAGACTTTCCATAGTATTTAATACAACCAGGAATGATGAATTGTTTGGTGATTGTGACAGTGCCGGAAAGAAAAGCAGCAGGCTTTCTATGGACTGCACAGGGACTCAGTTCAGGCTTAATCAGCTCACCCTGAGACCCATGCAGTTTACACTGGGTGCATTTCATAGTTTAAGAGAAGTATTTGTGTAGTCACTGCCATCCTAATATGATTTCATTATCTTACTTGTACAGTCCTGCCAGCAACTGGATATCTAACCTTACACTAGAGAAGACAGAATTTATTTTTGAACCCACTTCCAATTTTCCAGTAATTTTGATTTTTGGCCAGTTTGAAATGTTAGGAATATGTAATTGGGAATGAATGGTTAAGATTATAAAATGATTGCGCTTTCAGTCTATAGTGTTTTTAGTGAATTAGCCTCAGTGTTTACAAAAGACTTGCAAAGTTAAACCTACAAAGCTTTAAAGTGAATTGCACCGTTCATGTATTTCTCTGAGGAGGAAAATGTTTACAAGGTTCTTGGCACAACTTTCTTTGAAATTGTTCAAGCCTTTTATTTACCAAACAGTGTATATTGTTAAAAGTAAAACTTCCCCTGTGCTCTAAATTTTGGCCCAGTTAATCTTTCAGCAGTGCTGAAAACAGAGCTTTAATTAACAACTTTATCAGTTAACCCAGTCACTCATCCCAGTGCTTATCTGATACTGTGTCCATACAGGCGTTTGGGGACATCAGAAAAAGGCCGACTTGTCAGGGGGGCAGCTGAGAGGACTTTGGTGGCAGGGGGAAAAAAGAGACCACAGAAATGGACGACATTAAATGGAATTTGATACAAATCAAAAAGGAATTTTCTGACCACAGGAGTTTAGGACAGGCATGGATTTCTCTTGTATTTCTCCCTGATCATCTCTGGTATGTCACCTGCAGGAACAGAGGGGAAGACAGTGGTCCCTTGCTGTTTGAATGCAGCATCTGGTGCCATTGAAGTCCTTTGCTGGGGAGGTGCTGACTGAGCTGAGAATAAAACCGTGCTGATGCTGTCGTCGCAGGAGCAGCCAGCTCAAGCCAGTGTGGGGCTCTTAGCCAAGGCACTCATTAAGCTCTTTTGCTGTCTTCAGCAACAAAGATTTAGGGAGAAATCTGCTCTCCCCAGTTGCCTCTAATTTTTCTGCTTTCTGTTGAAGGGGAAGAGGGTGTGTGTGTATACAAGTGCAGCTGAAGGGGTGACATTGATGTTCGAGTGGACTAAAAATCACATGTGCTTGCCTGTAAAGGGAACTGGGAAGAGTAATGGGTGAGGACTTTCTGGGGGTTGTCCAGAACAGAGGAAGCCCATGCTGATTTGTCTTAAGGATGAAAAGGGATGACATCCTTGTTTCCTTGTAAGCCTGTCATCACAGACCTCATGTAGCAGAAGGAGTCTTGTGCTCTACTTCATGATGCACTCAATCACTAGCAGTATTTATCATGTGAGTTCTTCAGTCTGTGCCTCGTGGACTCTGTGACCAGCCTCAGGGAGGGCTTGACCTGTGGTTTTAGAGGCCATGCCCGGTCCTTTCAAAGAAATAAATAACAATACCCAAGGACATAGGCAGAAATTAAAAAAATTAAGGGGTTAAAGGAATTGCTCTGCTTCAGATATTCCTGCTCAGTAGAAAACATAAAAAATAAGAAATAAAATAAGAAAATAAGCATGGAACTGTAAACTAAATTGCAAAAAAATGAAGGCTATTTAGAGGGAAAAAACCAAAAGCTCATCACTTCTGGTGATGAGCTGCACTTTCATTTTGTTCTTCATTTGCATTTGTGAAGTGGTCTGTAGTGCTTGCACTTGGTTTAGACTCACATGGCATCATTTGTGTTTCAGAATTCTTACTCACCTCATTTTTTTCCCCTAAACAAAATTGTACCATTCATATAGCTGTAAAAATGTCTTGTCAGCAAAAAATCTGTAGTTCTTGCCAATGCAAGGAAGTCTGATATTAAAAGCATGCATGGCTTTGCTATCTTAAGATGAACCCATTAGCATGTGGCTGAAGAGTAAGTTCGAAAGAGAGAAATCGTGTTAAGAGGATGGAGTGACTACCTGGTGCCAAGAAGATATTTTATGCTTGCTCAAGTGGTTTTGATGAGTTGATAGCTGAAATGTTTATGCTTTTATTCACATAGATAGCATACTAAAGAGTTCTATTTTAAACAGCAGATAATCCAAGTGGTGCATTTAGTTTGTGATGTAACTGTGACTGGTGTTCTAAGGCTTGGAGATTTGCTCCTGCTCCTGTTGACTTCTAGCTGGGCCCTGCAAATTGAGGCCCTTGTCTTCTTCCCAACATGAAAACAAAAACCAGGAAGACGTGCACAGGCTGTAAATTTTCTGTTCATGTTAATGCAGAATGCAAATGCAAAGCATCGTAATGATTTCCACTCCACTGATAAAATGTGTAAAGTCACAAAGAGTTCTGTTTACAAATGGAAAATCTGGGTCTCAGGAATGCCCAAGTGTGTAACTTGGTGATTTACAGGACTCAGTGGAGCCCAGTTTCAAACTGTAAAAGTTGATGCAAGAATTCAAGTGTCACCAACAACTTTAATCTTGGTAACCTAAACTGTTCTTATGTATTGTCACTTCCTTCAAAGTGCTGCATTCACTTCCTTTGATTGTTTGTTTTCCCCAAGAGCCCTTTTCTTGATTTTCTGATTCTTTCTCTTTAAAAAAAGGAATAGCTTTGCCTCTACATTATCCTTTAAGAAAAGAAAATTTTTTTTATTTCCCTGCCTGCATCAGTTAAATCCCTGGCATCAGATCTTGGCTGACTTTTGAGGACCATGGTTTCAGTGTTTGCTTGCATATTGTTAGTCTTTTTCTTCACAATCCTAGAAGGTATAAGGGAACTTTATCATAGACCCCACGTAAAAAGAGCCTACACACCTCTTGCAGCCTTACCTTTCTGTGAAGTGGTGTTTATTTCGATATAGCTTCTGACACATTCAAAAGGGCAGTAAACCAGAGCAGTCAAAATAAAATAAGCAGAAGAGGAACAATAAAATATTTATTTGACATCCATTTATCCCATCCTTAGCCACTTTCTTCCTCTCTTGCAAATCGTCTCCCTCTGGTAATCATGGGCTAGTAGACCATTCCAATAATTTCTATATGTATGTAACTGTCCAGACTATTTCAAAAACACCAGAGGCTGGTGTAGCTATTTGTATTTGTCACAAGTGGGGGAACCTTCTATTGATGAACTGCCCATGCAACATATTCCTAGTGTCTTTGTAGAAATGCTAGTTGAAAAATTTAAAGTATGTAAACTTTTCAATCTTTGTCTCTGAAGGAGTGACATTTTACCAAGCCGTTTGGTAGTTTCTGTGATAGGTTATCTAGCTAATGTTATGACAACTCCTCAGTCTGTATAATTTATATCTGTAAGTATTGTCAAGGGCAGCCTGAGAGCAGTGACTACCACGTGCCATCTGTTTGGGATTGCTCATGACATCCTGGGATTTTGGCTTCTTGATGCCCTGGATTTGGGTCTTTCTCTGGGTGTTTTTCAGTCGGATCTCTCCAGTGACACAGAGACACAGCCATTTTTCATTCTGACCCATTCCGAGACCTATTGCCAAAATTCTAGGGAGTGGACGTGTATTAACAGTAATTGCACACTCAGAGTAGGCAGAGGGAAAGAAGCCATTCAGTCCATTCCTGGTTTATGTCACTCATGAAAGATATTTGTCTAAACTGTTCTTAAATGCTCCCATGTAGTATGCTAATACTACAACTTCTCCAGGCAACTGATTGACAGTGCTTAGTCCTAGAAGGTTTATCCTAAAGCCTTCTCAAATACCCCTTGCAGCATTCCTTCTCCTACTGATCTTCCTAGCAGCAGCCTAGGTGCCAGATGATTGTTATTCTGTTTTCCACAAATCTTCTCTTATCTAAGTTAAACAGTCACAGGACCTTTCAATCACTTCTTCCAAGTCACATTTCTTCAGATGTCACTTTACCACCACAGAACTCCTCTGGATTTTTCCTTCATCTGTTCCCTGTATCTCTATAAATGATTGAGAACATGTTCCCCCTGAGGCCTTATCACAATGGAAATACTACTTTAAGTCTTCTGCAAGTTGAATTGCTCTTTAAATGCCTCAAACTGGCATTGGTCTTTCCTTTGCATGAAATTTTTGATTGCTGTGGCACTTATGGTCTGCTCTTTGTTGTGCAGTATCCTGTGTTCCTCAAGTGGATACTTGTTCCCCAAAACTGTTGCCACTCCCTTGTCTGTTGCATAGGTTTTCTATGTCATTTCTCTGAATTGACAAGATCATATTGAATTTTCTCACAACTCTCAAGCTTGATCTCAATCACAAATCTGAAATTCAGTTTCCTTAATCCTTCATGTTGTCCATTATAGTATCAGCCACAGGGCAGACTCCTTCATAAGGCTCAGTAGCCTTTCTAATTATTTGTTAGCTTTTTTGATCAGTTGTCTGGGCATATTTACCTTAAAAACTCTGCTCCCAGATTTTTGTAATGTTTTTCAGATTAGGCCTTACCACATGGGGATCTGTGCCTAGATAATATCTGTTAGGATTTATTAGATCAAGAACAGCATTTTGACAACCAGTTTGGGTTGGACTACAAAGCTGAAAATGAAGGTAGCACAGTACATTGCACTGTACCATCACTGTGGAACCAGTGTCAAAAACCACTGTTACTGAAGCTAAGACAGACAGCACCTCTGCTTTTTCCCCTCATCCAAAAAGATGTTGCCCATCACAGAAAAAAATTAGATGGGAACTTGGCTGGTTTGTCTTGGCCATTTCTTATCTCCTCATTTCTTCAAGGTTCAGTTGCAAACTGTTACCTTCATATTTGCCAGTGGTTCTTGTTTTCTTAACATCTCTTGAAAGTGATGTTAAGATGACCAGTCTAACATTCTACTGTTCTTTTTTCTCAGTGTAATTTAAAGAGAGACAAAATATTTCCTATTTCCAGAGCTTCACTGATTCCTGCAGACTTCCAAAGATTATTGAAAACTCTGATGATATCTCTGGACAGGCTTTTCAAAGTTTTCTAGAACTGAACTTAAAATCCAGATAATTTGAAATAACCTAATTTATCCAATAACTCTCTGAAATTAATTCTATTAGTGAAAGAGTGACTTGGCCTTCTAGAATAATGTGAAACAAAGTAAACATTATGTGGTCTGATCTATATCATATTGAATATCTTCTGTCTTTCTTGTTAGGTAGAGAGCCAATATTTTTCCTAGTTAACTTCTGACTCCTAATGGATTCCTAGAACCAACGTGACAATTTCTTTTCAGTCCAGTCATTTTGCATCTGCTATTCTGTCTTGTCCATATATATTTAGGGTTTTTTTACATTTCCTCCAAGTACTCTCAGTTCTCACTTTCTAAGAAAGTCCCATTCATGTGCAATTTCTTTTTTTTTTTTTTTTTAGTGAATAAACACCTACTCCTTTACTAATAATTTTTGGGCAATTCTTTGAAATGCTAGATTTTGCCATTTTCAGTGAAAGGGAATCATGATCTGATACTGGTCAAAGGCTAGCTAACATCCAGGGCACCCACACTAAAAGTAAATCTCATTATCAAGAAAATATTAAAAAAACACACAGTCTCAAAAACCAGTTAGAACTCACTATACTATTGCTGCAGCCCTCCAGCTAAATGTAATCTTTATGCTTTGCCCCATAAAACGCTCTCCTACATATTTTTAGCACACAGGGATGGTGTTGGAGGGTGTTGGCTTTGTTTTCTCTCCTGTGGTACTTATTATACAGTCAGTTCTCATATAACAAATTTGCCACTGAATTTCTGTTTTTCAGATATTCTCTATACTTATTATTTTTAATGCTAAGAAAGTAGAAAACACTAATTTCTGCTTAAGTAATGTGTAAAAAATTGAGGTTGCATTACGAGTGAAACTGGAACACAGAATTTTTTACCTCATCTTATATTGCATTTTGAGTGCTGGCTAATCAAACTCTTAACTTCTTTTGACTCTAGAAAGGCCAAACCATGGGTCTATTGAAATAAATACTTTTCATCTTTACTCCAGCAGGGCCAAGATTTTACCTAAAAAAGTGTTCTCACTATCTCTCCACACTGTGTTTCCTAGCTGAGAATGATCACAGCTGTCATGAATCTAGCAACAGAAATGGCTCAATTTTCACTTCAGCTAGAGCTCTTTTTCCACTATTATGTTGACGATTAATTCATGTTTTTCACCACTGAAGGCAACTGTTCATGAAATCCACAAGAGTAAAATGGCCATTCTTACTTTACTATCAAGTAAGTCACAGCCCTTCCATTTTGCATAGCAAAGATGTCAAGTGAAGAAGCCTAAATGTGTAGGAGTGACATACTTCTACATGAAGAATGAGGAGACATATACAAAAAACCACAGAAGGACAATGCAGTAGGATAGAAAGTTTTTGACTCTAGATTATTGCAGAGAATTGCCTGTTTTTTCAGACAAACACTCAAGGATAACTCCTGGAAAGATGAAATTTCTGTCTTGAAATGGCAATGCAGTGAGCAACCAAGTGGTTTCCAAGGAGTCCCACAAGGTAACCAGACTTAAGTGTGGCAGACTGGTGCTCTTAAACATGTGGGTGAATGTGGAACATTGTGGCTTTATCTTTCCCTGATGTAATGATTACGTGTGTGTCTCTCCCAGATGTAGACCACTATAAGTGGAATTATCCAGGTTTTCATCAGATTTTGTTAATTCCTCTGAGTTTTCCTGTCTAACCACATGTAGATTATTATGCTTTTTTCAAAAACCATCAACATGAGATGTTTCTATGGAATAAGAACAAAAGAGATCATAGCCTCATAGTGGTTTTTTTCCCCTATTTTTCTTACAAATGCAAGATATTTGGTAATTATTTTTTTTGTGAATTATTTCTGAATACCTTTCATTTGCATTTACTCTTCCTTAGGGTCAAGTCCTGATGGTCTGTGACCAGATTTTTCTGTTGTCTGTGTTTCCACGGGATCAAAAGTGGCAGAAGAGCATGGCAGATCTTTCATTCTTGTGCTTGACATAATCTGCTGTGGGATGGTGCCTCTAAGAACAAAGGAAGGTAGGTCACTGGTCATTATTCAACATTTTCAAATTTTTCCCAGCTGAATGTCTTGACACCTACTCACTCCTTCTTACCTTTGTCCAATCTCCATTTTAAATTAGATCTTTCAGGAGAGACCAAGGAAAACATGTCTGGGTAGATAGAGATGTAAAAGTAAAAGATAACATTCTAGTTTGTTGGGTTTCGGTGTTTTTTTTTTTTTTTTTTTTTAAAGTAGGTTACTAAGAGAGACTTGGAAACTGGAGTCTTTGTGAAACTCATGTGTCCAAAACAAAAGCGTGGCAGATGCCTCAACACCATGGCATAGATATTTGCACACCACTTATTTTGGTGCTGGACACTGAATCAGATATATTTGTGATGTGGTATGAAATCCTCCACAAAACTTGAAAACTTGAAGTCATCACCAAAGACTTGCTTCATGGTGAAGAGCACAGAGAACCCCAGCTGATCATCACTGTGACACAAATAATTAAGAGAGTTCAGTCAATTCTACACATAGTCTTGATTGTCAGGCCTTCTGGGACAGCTAAGGCAAGAAGGAAGAGAATATTGTCAGACTGCCACATGAAAAATATATGCTCTTCATAGTCAGAACATTGCAGTTGTTGTCTTTTGCCTATGAACACTGAATTTAGACTGCTTGGGCTCTACTTACCTCTCTCTGGGGAGTGATGATCAGGGCAGAATTTCCAATCTCAATTTCTAGAAACTCCCGACTTGCACAAAAACATTTGTTCTGTTGAGGATGCTAGTGTTTTCAAACACTTTCTATGGTTTTCTGTCTTTCCATACAAAAGCAGATTTTTTTCCACACTGAAGTGCATACAATGGGTAAATTGCATTACTGTAACAACTGCATCTTCCGCACTTGCCTGATTACTGCTTTTATGGTAAGATAGATGAGAAAAGTAAAAAGACCTATACTTTTTCTGTGTCTGGGTGATATTATAAATAAATAAAAATGACTACTTAATTTCTTACACAAGTTGTATCAGATTCTAGGAGTGAAAAATCCAGTTGTCTTTCCTTATCTTCTGGATCCAGTTTAAAACAAGGTTTCCGGAGGATATTTAGGGTGTCCAAGAGATACCAGACTACTGTGCTTTGGCAGCTTCTTTCTGTTTGATAAATGTATAAATCCATAATCTACTGTGTAATTTAGAGTTCTTCCTTCCTGTCTTGGCACATTCCTTTTATTCTTTTACCAAACTACCTGAGACACTCTTATGAATCATGTATCTTAACATTTAAAACAGCCTTTGAACTCATTGTAATTAAGAATCATGTACTGGTCATGGTGTGGTTTTTTCCATGCAGCTTATCTGAGTGTGTATGCATTAGAATTATGTGGATCATAGGATTTTAGTGGGAAAACCATTTAGAGGTGTACAAGGAAAATGCGTAATAGAAATTATGCATTGAGCTCCTCTCCAAGCAGAGAAAAAATTCGACCAACGTGTGTTTTGAGTGGGTATGATCTGTGCTTTCAAGCACATCACATGCTTGGTCACTCATTCAGCTGATCACAGTTCAGTAGAATAACTCAAATCCCAGATATGCAAAGATACTTGATGAACTAAGCAAGTATCCCAGTTCAGTGAATATCAATTAAGTCCTGTGAAAATGATTTATTCACAGGTGTCTGATAGATAGAAAAGGAACTTAAAACTCATGGAATTACTCATTCATAACAAATTAATCACTCAGTATGAAATGTGGTCATTTCCAAACAGAAAGAGCACTGTCTTTGGTAAAGACAAGATAAAGAATTATATATGTTCTGTTATTTCATCTATCTCCTGTTTTCTAAGGTATTTCCTAAAACTTGTTGTAAAACTTCAGAACACTCCCCCTCCCCAAGGTATGTATTTCCCAAGTTCCCCATTCTCCTTTTATTTGTAAATATTTACAGATAATTACCATATTAGTGTAAAATACTTCATTGATTATTCTGCTTGAATAAAAATAAAATCTGCTCTGCACATATTAAAACCCAGAAAAAGTCCCATATTTAATTTATGGGAAACCAGTGCCAATTTAGGACCTCTTTCAAGGTCCATTGAAGTTAAATAAAAAGACAAAGGAAGTTTGGACCAGACACACATTCCCTAAATGGCTCCTCTCTTTTTATGACAATCCTAAAGACTAATTATTACAGGTCTTTGTTTACACTGACGGGCTAGAGCAGCCCAAAGGTTGGACTGGAGACTACATTCAACATCTGCCATAATATTTGCCAGAAATAAGTCTAGGTAACAGAATATATCCCTGAATGAATTTGGAACACCTGAGGAAAAGTCTTTTTAGGTGAATGCAAAGGTCAAAACCCTTTAAAAAAAAAGAAAAGAATACTAGAGTTAACACAAAATTATGTGCAGGTATTTGTGTGATCAATGTAGACGTGCTTCAGTCTCCATTGAAAAGGTTTTTTTTCCTCCTGATTTCAGTACATTTTGGAATGCCTACTGTTTCATCCACCTTATTATAGTTTCAGGTATGACACTGGGTTTCAGGGAAGCTAGCTGCTCTTTCCTGCTTATCCAGTTGTGTCTGATGTTGATCGTGGCATGTTCTCAAACACACAGGAAGACAGTCTTCTCTGCAACAGTGCATTAGTGCACCTTCAGGGATCAAAGGGATTCTCTTCGGTGTGCAATGATGAGGCTTTCCTATGCCTTTGTGGCTTTGACTTGCACCTGCAAACGCCCCTTGACTGTAAACATAACAAATCAAACATGCTCCTGAATCCTCCCTGAAGTGAAACATGCTGTGCTTCTGCATGCCCAGGCCACGAGCGCAGCTTCTGTGGTCTGACAGGCTCTGGGGCAACAGGTCAAAGATCAGGATTTGAAAATCAGTTTCTCAGCAACATTTCTTTACAATTCTTACATGTGACAAACTTCCTACTTGTGTGGCAAGCAGCAATGCGGCTGGAAAAGGCACGTAAGAGTCTGCGCTTGCACATTTGACCTCCCTGCACTGAAATCGCAGTCCCAGCATGTAAATGTGCCCATAGAGTAATTCATTTTCCTGTCTTGCTTGCTTGGAGGCAGAAGGCACAGAAATGTGGGGAGATCCCTGGCTCCCACCCCGGGGCTGTGAAACAGCCTATGTAGCGATTTCATGAGCAAGTCATATGGCACCTAATTCACAAATGTGAAAAAAGCATGGAAGTTCAGGGAATGGAGAAAGCTTTTAGGAAAGGAAAGCAGCAAAGACAGATCACATAACAGCCTGAATATGGGACATATCTTTAGATAAAGCTGAAACTGCAGCCAACTGCTGCTAGGAGTCTGCCAGAGAGTAGGTGCCATGACTAGCAGATGTGCTTCCTCTGTTTGGTGTCTCTGTAGTGCTGACTGTTGAGACCAGAAGTGCTTGAGAGGACAAAGAGAAATGGGTCAGCGAGGTCAAAGAATTGATATTTCATTGCTCAGAAGAATGCCTATTGGTGCTTGTTTCCCTTTAAAAAAACTGTTAATATCATGTTTTCAGCTCTGACTGCACCAGACTTCCACATTAGCAAGTGCAGCAATAGCCACCTCCAGTCCAGCAGAGCCCTCAGGCACAGCTTAACCTCAGTTCTCAACGCAGCTGTGTTTAATATCACCTAAATAAGTTCAGTAAGCACTCTGCTGAAATGTCTCTTTGTATGGTGTACACAATGCATACAAAACTAAGGTTTTCATGGACTTTAGAGATACAAATTTAGATGTTTAGAATTTAGGCATTTAGACTTTGGAATAGCCACAAAATATCAGCCACTGGTGCTGTTCAAGTGGTTCAACTGTTTACAGTAAATGACCTAAATGCCTCTGATTGCTATTACAATTAATTGTCCCTGCAGCTCTGCTGCTCTAAAAACAAAATAGATCGTAAGGTAAACAAACTTCTGAGATCCAATTAGAATACACAGATTCAGCTTTTTACAGAAACAATTTTCATTTTCTTTATTTTTTCCCAGGTTAAAATGTGATAAACTAGTAGGAAAATGCCTGATCTTGGTATTAGACTTTCACAAATATATTTCAGAGTTATTGTGAGTTTGGTTGCAGATGAAGACTATTTTAATTACGTAATGTCTTCAGCTACTGGGTAAGTGTTAAAGCAATTAATCAGTCTAGTAGCAAATTTTTAATCACTCTTCTTTTGTTATAAGAATTATAAAAAAATACCTAATTTTGGAAAAAGACTTGAAATTACACAATTAGTGTTACTTATACCACTCATTTTATATAATTTTAAATTTTATCCAACAATAAATGCCTATGGAGACGCATTGAATTTTGGTTTTTTATTGATAAGTAGTTGGAGTGTAGAACTTGGACATGAATAAAATATTTTTCATCCAAGAATATAAAATACTATTAAATGAAATTACACCTCTGAATCAAGTCTCTTTGAAGCAAATGGTAACACTCCTGTGTTGCTGGTAGATAGGGTGACATATCTGTAGATATAAGTGGTCTGCTTGAAGTCACAAAACACACAGCTGGCAAGGATCCAGGAATTTGCAACTTGGGCCTTCTCTATATAAATATGCATCATATATTTCTATGCAATATCTACAGTAACAAACATCCATTTTTATTGTTAATCACAGTTATTAGAAATACAGTTTTATTACAGATTTATTGCTTTCCTTGAAGCAGCGCTGATCCATTTTCTGGTCAGTGTGTACCTGAAAAAATTAGAAACCTTGTATTGAGAGGAGACATAATAAAAATATTCTGTGTCTTTCTCTGTGCAGTTCAAGGTCATTACTCAGTTCTTGTTATTTTTTAACTCTTGAAAGCATACCATTTTCAATTGAATAATGAATAATTGGGCAAAGTGTCACAACATGCATATGTTGTATTTGCAAGGTGCCTTATCTAGGAAAATCCTCTTACATTTTGCCTTCAGTGCCAAGACATCATAACGCACTGGCAATGTACTACAAGTATATCTTTCGCTGTGCTCCCATAATTCTTTTTGTTTAACAGAGAGTGGTTTCCATCATTTGCAAGGTAAACTATAAAAACTCCCTGCTAATGCTATCGGATGCAGCACTGAAAAGTGAGCTGAAATATTTCAGTGGAGGACTCTTGCTTTGTACATTTGTATCATCGGATCCCAAAGCACTAATGGGACCTTTACAAGGAGGGGAAAAAAAAAGTTAGTAGCTGGCTACTCAAAGACATACCTTATCTGAATAGTGTTATTGTGAGAGATAGACTTGTGAACAAAAGATGGAAATTACAGAAACAGGAATCGGATATCACAGGTCCAGATTAAGAATGGCGAATAGAATATGGGGCAAAAGACTCAAAGCCTGAGTGGCAGCTCAAAGAAAAGATGGTATTTCATACATTTTCTAAACATTGCTTCTGTGCTTCCTTCAAAGAAATGTTCAAATCCCATCTGGCTTTCCTAATTAAAGAACAGTGAGTGTTCTATAGATAGAAAATGTGTGTGGGTATGGAAGAAGGAAGGGGCTGAATTGTATTTACCCTTTTCTCACCATGCTGTTTTCTATAGAAAACTATGTGACTATTTGGGGATTTAGATGTATATTAGCTTAAAACTGAATAGTTTAAAGTCAAGCATTGCTGATTTATGAGGGGCCAGAGGGGAGCAAAAGGAAGAGAAAATTACCAAATGTGTGAGGAAATAGGTAGACTACTTGCAAACTGATGAACTAACATATGACACTATAGTCTGTAATAAACACTTTAAATCATGTTTTTCAGTGTCAATTCCTCTCAGCAATTAGTCCCTTGAAGTAGTACTCCATTGGAGCAGGGGCAGAAATGTTTTGGGGAGTCTGACACCAAGCTGCTATTCATTCGACAAAACTTTCCAGGTCAGTCATCTCTGAAAGAGAAATTTATTTTGCACAGAACATCTTTTTGTTTTTTTAATTTTCTTTCCTTAAATCTGTCAGCTGCCCATTTAATTGTTATAATTTTGGACTATTTTTTTAATGTTTACCATATAAGAGTCAAATGATGACTGACAGGTTATGAAAGTTGAGGAAACATGGAGACAAGAACTATGTAAACAAAACAAACAGGATTTCAACCCAGTGAAGCTGTATGTAAACGTAGTGAAAAAAGTAGTGGGATGGAAGAAATTCCTTTTATAGTGTAGTATTTTGCTGCACTATGTCACTTTTTTCCTCTTATGACAATCAGAATATCTAAAAAATTACATCTCAAAACATTTTCAGACTTAAATGCAAGAGCAAAAGTGAGGCAGGTAAAAACAAACTTCTCAAAATGACAGGTTCTGGTATGAGTAGTAGCAAGACAGCAGATAATAAACTAGCTGTAGAAAGTGGTGGAGAAAGTATGGAGGAATAATGACATTTAGGTCTATGAAAGTGAGTTAAAGCTATCATAAATACTGTAAAGTAAAAGGGGAATTGTCTCACCCAGGAAAGACATATTTACAATTTTTTTTTTGTTGAAAATATCATGTCAAAGCAGGCACTGAGATTCCTCATGTGCTGCTCTCTGGTGAATTATGACTGGAGGAAATATGGGGAAGACTTTGGTGGTTGAGACAGTGGGAAGATAAAGGCATAGGGGTGAGCAAATGCTGAGGGATAGTTAAAAACCAGAAACTCAAACAGATAAAAGATTAAAGGTTAAGGGTGACAAATTACACGTGGTTGAAATAAATGCTTGACTTTCACAGCCATTGCTCATTAGAAGAATTAATTAATAGAATATATGGCAATGACTCTGAAAAAGGGAGAGTAACAAAGGCAAAGTGTCTAGTAAGGCTATCTTGTTTCATTATTATATTATTTCTATAATTTCAGAGAGGAAATGAAACTACTTTCCCCAAGTTATGGTTTGTTTCTTTTTGTTCTTAGCTTTTTGTAAAATCTACAGTGTTTTATTTTTTCTTCTAATGCATTTGGAATGATATTATATATGGAATATTTTATCTTTAAAAAAGATATGCTGCATATTTATAATTTCTTTGATGACACAGGGCCAAATTCTGTCAGTATATAAACAGGTGCAACTCAGTTTAAGGTCTATATTATTCATGCTCATTTCTGTCAAGACTGAAATTGGTCCAGAATACATATGTAAAAATCTAAGCCTCTTCCTTGTGGGCTCAGTACTCATGCATCATTAAGCTAATACATTTCTGTTTCCACAAGGGTTATACAAATTTCTGCTTCATTTTAGCAAGAGCTTGGAGGTAGCAAATAAACCATAAAGCCTAATAAAATCCAACTTTCAGGCAAACCCTCTTGTATATAAAATTGAAGAGTACAAAGTGCCAAGGGCTTGTATTAGTACCATCCGTTTTGTTAACATTTTTCCAATTTATCTTGCGTTACGAACCCTCAGAGTACTATGTCTATTGTAAATATTTAAGCATTACTGTTGACATAAAGATAATGCTGACAAATTGAGTTAACATTTCTGCTGAGGATTACAGACCATGTGTAGTGCAGAACAACTTTAACACCACACCAAGTGTTGTGTTCATGCCAAACTCTGTTTAGTCTACAATACGACACTGTCCCTCAAATGAATTTTTAGCTTTGATTTACACAAAACATGAAACAACCTTTCTTGGATCAATTAATTGTTTGACTTTCCTAATACATTTCCATTTTAACTAGATTATGTCTGCATCACAGGACGAGTAATGGTTGCAAGATGTTAGTGCTCTCATGCGGGTGCGTGTCTGTGTGCACACGTGCATGGTGCCATTGCTCTTTCTCCAAGTTACTACCTTCTGTGTTTTCAGTATCAGCCTACAGGTTACTCCCATCTGCTTGAATTTTCAGTAGTACCTGGGTGTGCACAGCTAAAAGTGTGAGAGGGCTATTGATGTGTGTTTTGTCTTCCAAGCAAAAAGCTTTTGCGGCATCTTCTCTCTTTTGACAAAGCACGTGCAGTACAGAAATAAAGAATCCAGGCAGAAGTTTGAAACCATTTATTCCAGCAGCGTGGTGTTTCTATGCTGTAGTTTGCAATTTGGTGGCATTTGCAGGCAAGAGTCTTCCAAAATTGCAAGAAATTTGCATGTTGCATTTGCCATCACATAATTGGCATCCTGGACAGCACCAACATATTTTGATTTGAAGAAGATTGTAAGGCATTCATATCTAACCTCAATTTCAAAAATATTGAAGTTCAAGACACTTGCAGCTTTACAATAATCAAGGTTGGCACATGTTAAAACTTTTCTACTTGAGGAATTGTCTGTGAACATTATGAGATACATTAATTCTTATGTGTTGATAGAATTGAAGAATGACTTAATATTAAGCCCTGATTTCTTAAATTTGGACTGTGTAAACACTAGCAGAACTGATGTGGATCAGGATGCCACATTGCAATTTGGTTACACGGCATCCTTCCCTCTTGCTTCAGCATCAAATTCCCCACATTGCTTCATTATGTTGATGAGACATTTCCAAAATGTGTTTCACTATGAGGCAACTAAACCAATACTATTCATATGTTTTCCTTTCTTCAAATGACGGACAATATTTTCCACACTTACAATGTTTCCAATTATTGTGTCAATAACGGTACTCCTAGTAGCTCAAAGACTGTTTACAGTGGGAGTTTGAAAGTCTTTTCCTAGCTTTCTAGAGAGAAGACCCTGGCAGACTGCCTATCTGCCTAGTGGCAGATAGGACACAGGCTTCCTCCAGCTTCTAGTTATACTCCTAAAGCCAGAGAGATGTAAATCCTAGGACATGAAACAAGGATGAACCTGAGACCGAAGATACTGATCTTTTTTGAGCAATGAACACAAACCGAAATTCTGAAGAAAATGGTAAACATCATATGAGATGTTTGTCCTAGGTAAAAAATGCCTTGGTTTTTGTTAAAACAAAGTTACAAGAATGAACCAAACCTTTCCTCTGGATTCATACATGGGACTTCTCTTCATGTAAACTTGGAGGCAGCTTTAGAGCTTGAATCAGAAATTGTTGGCCTCTGATCTAGTGAGATGCATGCTTGGGGGCCCATAATACTCAAAGGGCAAGGTGAAGCTCGTGTGTCAGTCCCGAGTAGCTCAGCAGAAGTTTGTAAAAACATTGCTATGGCAGTTACAACTATGTGATTTTAACAAGTTCATATTTTTGCACTAGCTGCTATCAGCAATGGACTTTTCACAACTTTGACCTTTCTTGGCTTGGCCACCTGATTCTCCTGGAACCTTATGAAAATCACAGCCCTTATTCCAAATAATAACTTTGGTCCTGCAAAGTCCTTAGCACAGGACTGTGAGAACTAATGGAATTTGCTTTGAGGACTGAAGCAGGGGAAACATCTCTGCAGTGCAGAAAGAAGCAGTCCTGATCAGGATAATTTTATGCTAACAGTAAAAACACAGTGCTAGAAAGATACCAGGTGGCTTGTCAGACCTAGTTATAACTTGCAGTTTCCAAGACCAATGTGTATCTCTCTATTTAGCTAAGCAATAGAGGAACTTAGCTTAAGAATAAAAAAGTGCCCTATCTGTCAGAATTAAACACGTAGAACTTAAGCATTTTACATTCTACCTTAATGACTTCCCAGGGAACAGGTATAGCCCCTGAGCTCTTTACAACCTTAATAAGTGTCTGTTCTCAGTACAGCCCTGTAAAGCTGGCAAACAAATAACTAAACAAAGACACACTAGAAAAAATGATGTAGCCTTAGTCATAAAAAAGATCAATGATATGATAACATCTAGTTGCCAGGTTTGAATAGGAAATGTTAGAAATTGTATCTAAGAGATTAATTTTACCCTTTCTTTACCTCAAACATCTTTTGTTTTGCTTGTATTCTCTCCCACATCATGTATTCCTGTCCATTTTCCTTTTATTTTTCTGTCCTTCCTTGCAAGTCCATTGCCCCCCTTCCTTGAAAACAGCAATTTACCCTTCCTTTTTATTCCTTGCCTGAGTGGAATAAGCATCTAACCACTCACATATGCCCCAGTTTGCAGACAAACCATGGTAATGTGGTCAGCAGTTCTGCATAAATCAGTGTGTAATTTCTTTATTAGATGCCCTTCCGCTGTGGCCTTTGTCCTTGTGGTGCTCAAGAGAGGCATTTATATGAACACTCTGCAAGTTGTCTGGTATGATCTAAAGTGGCATCAAGAAGAACGTCTCTCTCATTGGCTACCTCCCTGCTAACCAGGAAAACTCAGTCCATAGAAATCCATGTTTGGATAGCTTTTTATAAGGACAGGTGTAACACAGACACAATATCTTCTGTAGGGTTTGTACTAAATTCTTTCTTTGTGTTTGGTCAGTAATTAGTGTATAATGAGCTCATTATCTTTCTATTTGAGTCTTTGCTTAGCTCTTTATTTACAGGTCTTCCCTTACAGAAGTTACAGCCTCCTAGTTGTCATGAATCATTTCTACTTCTTTCTGAAAGCACTGCTTAAAACTTCAGGGATCTTATTCTAGCTAGGATTCCTAGGGATCTTTTCACAGCTACTGAAAGACTTTCAGGGATATTTGCGTCATAAAGTCTTGAGATCATACAAAATGAAACACATTCTTTCACACACACATATCATGTTGCTTATTTTGAAAAAGAACAGGCTGGGAAAACCTGCATCTTTGACAACATCCTTCCTGTAGAGAGGCAAAAGCAAAGGTTATTGCTTCTGGGAAAATACTGTGTTAGTAGGAGGATCATTAAACACATTAACACTGTCTTTAATGATCTTTACTAGGAACAAGGATTATTGTGAGTCTAAATTGGTACTTTAATTGGTGACTGAAAAAAGGGAGTAATGAGCTTGGTATATCAACATTTACAAGCAACTTTTAAATGCCTGGGAGGAACTGAGCACACAGTGAAAGTACAGAACTACTGCAGCAGAGATTGGAGAGAAAATTAATTCTTTAGATAGGAAAAAAAGTAAACCATGTAAAGTCGGGAAAGATAACATGAAAGGTTACAGGGAGGGAGCCAGAGTTGGTGTTGGTCCAGAGTTAGCTGGACCATTACTGTATAATGTAAATTAGACATTTCCACTAAAGTTTTGTCATGTCTTTTGCTGCCTAAATGACAAAATGCATATGACGGAGCCTCTGTGCTGAATCTCAAAGAATTGTTTGGAAGAGCCTGCTATCTACTACTCACTGTTGAGGCTTACAAAAGCATCTCACAAACAACAGAAAACTTCTTTTCAGCATTCAATGACTGTCTTACTGTTCAGTTTGTGGTAAACATACATAAACCCATGCACCAAAACACAGGTGGAATGGAGCTGTGTACAGACTGGTGTCAAAAAGCAGGTTACTAATAATCTCCCTATACATAAGATACTATGATTACACATGAAATATCTTCTGGGCAATGCTCCACACCAAATGGTACTGATGAGAGGAGAAATTCAGCATTGAGGAGGGCTGCTGTGGCAATGAAGCACACACAGGTTGGGCTTCTTCTTGAGCTGTTTAAAATATAACTAAACTCTTGAAGGAGGATAAACTGCAACAACCTTATGCATGAGCATATGGAGAGATGGAGGCATCAACAATAACAAGGAATTATGTGCACCTTAACAATAAGAGAGGTAGCTAAGAACAGTGGAAGAGATTTTTAGAGGATGAAACCTCCTGGCTGTGACAGCTATTAGCCATGGAAAAATCCTGTGGGGAGGAGCAGATACTGTGTTCCACAGAACATGAAAAGCCAGACTGGATAAAATGCTGCTAGGAATACAATGGGGGCTGTACTCCTGCACTGAAAGGCGGTCAGAACAGAGGAGCCCACAGGTTATTATTTGCAGATCCTATGATTACTGGAAGGATTGATAATTCTCCTCTGCCCCCCAGAAATGGCACCCTGCTGCTTCTTTTGGACAGAGGGATAAAACTGAGCCTTCCTGCCCAGGAGGGAGCCTCAGATGCACATATGCAGTTGCTCCACTTGGATTAATGCCCAACCATATTTTTGTTGTAGGTTGAGGTTTTTTTTGTTTTGAAGCCTGAAGACAGACTTCTATTTCCCCTATGCCATCTACCCCAGCTTAACTAGATGGTTTGTACACTTCAGAGGTTTACAGCCTGGCACTGCTATTCAGACTCTTGAAGCTTTTGATAAGACATCTGATATTTTCAGAGAAATGCTGGCACTCCTCAAATAATTTTACAAATTCTAATTGATCTAACCATTCTAAGAACTGAGTGCTTACAAATCATGATAGAACTTGTCAAAATGCTTTGAGACTCCGCAGAAGGACAAAAGTTGTTACAATAAATGAAGTATCTAATTTTATTTGAGACATAGACAATTAACATTCTTTAATTTTGTATCAAATGTATGTGCAATGCTAAAATGCACTGACCGAGAGGAGAAATTCTATAAAACCATATATAAAACACCATATCTTTCTTCTTTGTAGAGATGCAAATCTATGAAAATGGAATTGAGGTTTCCTCATAGTTGATTGATAAATGTACAAACCATTAGGTGTGTAAGTTTTTTTAATTAACAGAATTTTAGGTAGTATAACTCTACCTATACATAGGGTGAGAATAAAGCAACACTTGCATCCTGGTAAATCTGCCCTTCCTGGGGCAGAAAATTTCTCATCTACTCACACATCTCAGCATGTTTCACCAGTGGGAACACTAAGTTCTCTTCAGAGATTCACTTCTTGTGTGATTCTTAATTGAGAGGGTTCCCTTAGGAGCTTGATTGAGGGAGCTCTTGACTGAGAGAGCTCCTTTAATCTCATTTCCACTGAAAATGAGACTTTCATGCACGTATGATATTTGCACTGTGTCCAACATATGTTCTCCATGCACTTGTATGTTGCAAAAAATGGGTATCTCCAGATCCCCACCTTATTTTTATATGCAGCTTAGAATTAATTACTTTGGAGTGCCTTAAATCACCACTTTCATTTCTCTGTTGCATGCAATGAGAACACCGCTGCTAGCAGTTTTTACAAAATTGTTCTGGTAGGCAGACCATGATATTTCCAGTTCAGGAATGACTGAAGAAAGATGGATGAAGGGAAATACTTCCTCTGCCATTTGATATAATAGGAATAATTGCTCATTATATTTAAAAAATACATTAAAACCAAGAAGAAGATGAAACCATCCTTTCATCCTTGTGTAATTGGGAGTTACCCACACTTTGTGTAGATGGATTGAATTTTAAGCCACAACAGCAAACAAAGGCAAAACTGCAAGGCTTAGGTTACAATCTTTGGATGTACAAAAAGTCAGTTTAATGCACTTTTCATAGCTGATATGGGAGAATTTCATTATTCAAATGTTCTTCCTTCTATTGTCTGTGAAAATAAGCACTGGGGAGAAAAAGGCAAACACAGTCCCTGGGATGTCAAGACAATAAAATTAGCAAGAATGCTGGAGGCTGAAACTCACAGAATGCAAACCCAGAATGTGCCTGTCAGCACTGTGTGCTTTCACCTGTTGTCACGGGCATGGGTGTTGCTAGGGTTGAAAGGAGGAACATTTTGATGAGATGGGAAATAGATCAAGTGAGAGATGGTTGGTTTTGCAACCTGCCAAACAGGTGGCTCCTTTTCCTCCATTTTTGAAGTGAATTTGGTGAGATGGAGTCTTCTTCCAGCTCTGGGCACAGAGACACAGCTCCAGGTTTCAGGACTTGGAGGAATCCTGGTCAGAGCTCTTTGCCTGGGTTGAGGGAAGGGTGGAGCTTAGTGCTGTGTGGGCATGGCCAGGCTGCTCTTCTACACCACACACATCATCACTGGGCTTTGGGGGTAAAAGGTGGGCATCGGTTCTGTTCCCTCATGGCTGGGGACAGTTCCAGCTGTGCTGGTGCTCATCCTTTCCTGTTTCTCCAAGATGCAGCTTGGAGATGCAGTGCTGAAAAAGCAGCATCAGTGTGGGAAGCATCTGCAGGGAGCAGAGAGGTGGAGGTGAGCCTGAGCCCGAGCCCAGCCGAGTCTGACCCAAGCAGAAAGGATCCAAGCTGAAGGGAGCTGAGGAGTGGTCACAAGTGGCAATGCCAGTGCCAGAGGCAGCCGTGAGGAATTGACACCAGCATCCAAAGCAGTGGTGTGGCACAGCACAGACCATCTAGCTTTGGGGATTTGTCCATCATCGTTTTCCATTATGTCCTTCAGCACTCACCATCTTGTCTTTGACTGGGAAAATCCACATGGACAAAATGTATGGGGAGCAGCTGAGATCTTGTCTTTGTCCCAGTGGCCACTCAGAACTAGATCGAGGTGGTGAGCACCTTTTGTGTGTAAAGCATTTTCTCATTTTGTTTACTTATTTTGTTAATATTGCTGCTGTTCCTGTGCATTTCTTATTCCATCACTTTTTTCTTTCAGTCAATTGTTATCTCGGTGTACAATCTCTGCCTTTCTCCCTCTCTTATCAGAAGGGTTGGAGGGAATGTAAGAGGCTTATTTGGAGTTTAATTTCCAGCTGTTGTTAAACCACCAATATATGATTATGATATAGTACCAATCAGCAATGAGAAGATATGTGGCTGTACAGGTTACTTCCAGAAATTGCTGAATCCCCCAGTATCCTGAACTAAAGGCTCACAAGCATTTCAGATCAAAAGAAGCTGCTTTGACCAAACAAATTGCCTGAAACGTGGCCTTTGAGAGTGTAGACATCCTAGCTATAATTTATTTGATTTCATGTAATCAGTGTGTTTAGTGAATAAAAACAAATGTACACAGAACAGTAAAAGGAATGCAAGCCCCAGCAACTTCAAAAAAGACCCTCACAAAATTGAGTGTCTCAGAGTGGGAAGAACATTAAGTATTCAGGAGATTTCGACCATCACACAGTGTTTGGGGAGAAAACCAGAAAGCAGCTTGTAGGAAGTCTGGGAACATGAGCCTTGTGCAGCTGAGGGCTGGATTAGATGTGGAAGAGGAGCACCTTCCCATGCAGCACTTGTGGACAGGAACCACACTGTGAGAGGTGTGAGTGGTCAGGCTCAGTCCCCCTGTCCCTGACTGTTCTCACTCCATGTCTGTGTGTTGTAATTCAGGGATCTTGGAAGCAGTAATGCTTTGAAGCTCTGCAGGCTGGGATGGATAGGGGTGATCTAAATGCTTCAGGGTTTGGCAAGCCCATTGTGAAGGTCATCAGCCAGCCTAAGAGGCAGGCGTGGGTCTTGGCAAAGTATAAAGCCAGTCGGGAAGAATCACGGTACCATGCCACCTGGGAAAAACTAAAGGAAATCCAACATTTGGGATGCATAGAGAGCCAGAAAGACAAATAAAGTATGAGGGAAAACAGATAGGAAGATGGAAAACCAGCTATTTTAGGAAAAAATCCTGGGAAAAGATGAAATATTGAAAAAGTATTCACAAAAGCAGAAAACATCCAGAAATCTCCCCCTTTCTTAATACGTAAAAATCCTCATATGGTTATATCCTTACAATTATTTTCTTCTCTTTTTCTTTTCTGTTCCCATAACAACAAGAAATGATGAATTCAGAACCTACAAATATGGACCAGGAGCTTGGCAGATCTTCTGAAACAAAGAGTTTTCTTTTTGTCCTGAAGAGTTTTTGTAGATCCTGACTCTTTCTGAACAGATGTTTGGAGGGGTGATTTCAGGGAGGATCCTAGAAAAATGCCAGTAAGACATGGAAGTAAAACAAAGGCCATATGAAAAATACTTGTAAGCTGATATAGAGTATCTCAGTGCTGAACAGGTTTTGTTCATATAATCATTGCAGCAAAGTTGTTTATCCTGTGCAAAGCTAAATTTCCATTGTCTCTTCAATTCTTTCTTTGTTCATTTGTTCTTTCTTTAACTATAAATTAAAGTTGAAATGTGACCCCTATAATTTATATTTAGAAGAAGGGCTTCATCCTGTAATGTTATCTGGGCTTGACTAGAATCTTATTTCTGCCTCAGAGTCAAAGAATCTCTAAAGCAAATAAAAAGGAAAATAATAGACAAACTTGGCATTGTGGTTATGTATTTACTAGCAAATGCTGCCACTGCTTTTTGGAAATGGGCAGGAATAAGACACAGGTTTTAGAAGCAAGATTTGTCTCTGCTCATATACTTTTTATGTGAGTTCACTTAAATGACACTTTTTAAATGAGTGGGTTGTGTTCTCATCTCTCTCCAGGGACAGATAATACTGTTAAATTGTTGTCAGAATTGACAGTTATATTAATATCAGAATATCAGTTATAATTTTCAGTGTGGGGGCCTTATTTGAGGACCAGGTGAAGACTTGTGTGAAAGTTAGTCTGGCCTCCTGCATAGCACTACTTTTACATTACTTTTGAACTGAGCCGCTTTAGAAATCAGGAAGTCATAACAGTGTCTTTGATGTGATGGTCCAGCTGCCCATACCATTGCTCTTCCTTTTGTGATCATAAGTGGCTACAGGTTATGTCTGTCCTCAAAGGAAAATATTTTCCTTAAGATAATGAAATATTGTCCCACTTGTCTGTGGTAATCAGCAGAGAAAGATGCAGTTCAAAAGGCCTGATTTATGTTATTTCCCTCTGTTAGTTGTCTCTGTTAATAGCAAAGGATTTTCCCCTTGCAAGCATAGTAGTTCACAAAGATAGTATCAGCAGAGTAAAAAAAGAACCCAGCAATGAAGCCTGTGCAGACACAGATTTTGAGTCCATATGTCTATCTTACATCTAAAAAATATTAAACAAAGACACTGAGTAGAAGTGAAAAAGAAATATAATTTCTGAATTTGAAGTGCAATAGCAATTTCATAGCTATTCATATATGCATTCCTTTTCAGCGAACATTATAACCCATTTCTCCTTCCACTCTCTTGCTTCTTTTTTCCCCTTGTTACAACTGTCATCTCCCAATACCTTTGTGTCTCTGTTGTTTGGTTTTTTTTGTTCTTGTTGCATTTTTTTGGGTGAGTGCTAATAATCTTTGCATTTATGAACATAGCTGCATAAGTGCATGCTGTCAGTTGCAGTCAGGAGTTAGGTAGTCAGAGTTATAGAACCAGCTGATTATTCCGAGCTTAAACAAAATTCTGTTTTATTTACTGCTGATAGTTTGATTTATATTATTACTAGAAAATAGATATAGGTGTGGCTTCTTTCTAAACCACTCTCTGATCACACTTGCATAGAATCAATAGATATTTTTTTCCTACTGAAAATTCTCCATGTACAAGATGGAATCTAACACCGAGGCTGCCTCTTCTATCCTTGCCCATCATAATTGCCCTGTGCTTGCAAATTAGGTGACAATGCTCTTGCTGATGCACAGGGATGGCCTGAGCCCAGCTCCCTTGTCTACACTGTATTTGGCTTTGCAGTGCTAACACAAGTGAAATATTCATTTTGTCAGAAAAAGCAGGAGCTACTTCTCAAAAACAC
The DNA here is from genome assembly GCA_013399225.1 of Rhipidura dahli. NCBI lineage: Eukaryota > Metazoa > Chordata > Aves > Passeriformes > Rhipiduridae > Rhipidura > Rhipidura dahli. Next base: position 272,465 of record VXAC01008090.1, read on the forward strand.
ACATGAAGTAAAGAGATTTTGAAGGAATGTGACATTTCTACAGAGTTGTTGTTTTTGGGTTCTAACTCCCACGTTAAAAGAAACTGAGGGAAAAATTTTGGAATAACTTCTGTGAAGGACACAGAATATGGGGACTTAGCCCTTTTACCATTTCTTTAAATAAAACAAACCAGAACAAACCAAATAAAAAAAATGCAAACAAGTTTAATTCTTTCACTTGAGAGAGATTTGTTGAAGTGTATTCCTCTCCCTGAAGGGTAAGCTGCCCCTTTAGGAAACACAAAGGGAACAGAGGAAACTCTGACATGGTTTACAGAACTATTTTTTCATATATATTATTCAGTTTCTAGTATAGTGCGGGTGGAGGGAATAGGGATGGTGGGCTTGGGTGGGCTTGCAGTTCCACACCTGCAGGAAACCTTAGGAGTCACCAGCTGGGAGAGGTGGTTTTTCACATTCTGGTTGTTCATCAAAGTGGGCAATAGAAGTTTCAATGGCTCTCTCACCTTGGTGGCTGTCTCTCCTTGCACATCAGCAAGAGAATATTATTCCCCTGCTGGAGAATGAACTCATGGAAATCATGATCTCCTAGTCTTCAGCTGGTAGTCACTGAGTAGCATTCTGTTCTAGCAGCCAGTATTTTCTGTGCAAGCAAAACCTTGTTTACAGACACAAAAGCTGTCTGAATCATCAGACAGGTGATTAGTAGATGTGTTGGCACTATTTCTAGACTAAACTTCAGCCTGAAGGTTGGAAATCACAACTCCTTTCTTGGTATTTTCCTTTTCTCCTTTCTAATACCTTCCCAATCAGAGTTATGGCTTTAGCACTTGTGGTTCTCACTTAATGATGACATTTAGACACCACAGTCAACATCCTACTCCTTTTCAATATGTCTCATGATGCAAGGCAACTGACTGTTCCTTTCCTCTCCTAGAAGACATTTCTGTTGCCCAGATCTAACAACTTTCACTTGATGTTATCCTTCTGAAGACATCACAACCAGATTTCTTTATTCCTTACCTGTTTACCAGCTCATTCTTGTTTCTCTTTTCAGACTTTATAAGAAGTGTCTTTAGTGCTATGGAGTTTTCCTCTGCTTCTTTTTTTCCTTAAAAACCAGAAAGGCTCTTATCTGTGTTTGACAGAGAAGCTTGTCCCCATACTCTAGTGGCTGGACATGGTCAGTCTGATGGAAAGCTTGGTGGAAATGTGAGGGATACTGCCCAGTGTCTAGGTTCCTCAGACATGAATGGGTACACTTGCACTGGGACTATGTGCATTAACTGTTTGCTTTGAACACTGGGTATAAAGAGAAATGATATCTTTATAGATAGGTGGCCCTTCTTGGCCACCTGGGCACACCCTGGCTCATGTTCAGCAGGTGTTGACCAGTGCTCCTGGTTGTTTTCCCTGGGTACTTTCCTGTCACTCTTCCTCCAGGCTGTGGTGCTGCCTGGGGTTGTGATCCAAGGCCAGGAGCCAGCAGTTGGCCCTTTTATGTTGGCCTCATCCCATTGATCCGACCCGTCCAGATCCCTCTTCAGAGCCTCCCTGCCCTCCAGCAAACCAGCACTCCCACCCAATGCTGGTGTCATCTGGGGATGCACTTGGTTCCCTCAATTGATAAGAAATTGATGAACACCAGCCACCACACTAGCTGGATGTAACTCCATTCACCACCACTCTCTGGGCACAGCTGTCCAGCCAGCTTTTTACCCAGCAAAGAGTACACCTGTCCAAGCCATGAGCAGCCAGTTTCTCCAGGAGAATGTTGTGAGAAACTGTGTCAAGGGCTTTACTGAAGTCCAGGCAGATAACATCTAAAGCCTCTCTGTCATTGTCTGAGTTGATCACCTCTCACAGAAGGAGATAAGGTTGATCAAGCAGGACCTGCCTTTCCCATCTGTCTGGGCCTGATCACCTGGCTGTATGTTCTGCATTGTGACACTCAATGATCCATGAATTCCCTGGCAGTGAGATCAGCCTGGGTGGCCTGTAATTCTCTGAAACCTCCTTCTGAATCCTCCTTCCAATCCCAGTCAGCTGGGATCTCCCTGGCTAGCCAGGACTCATGATAAATGATGGAAAGTTTCTTGGTGAGCATTTCTGCTAACTCCTATATTCCATTTGAATCAATCCCACCTAGCCTCAGAGGACTGTGCATGTCTGTGGTGTAGCAGGTTGCTGATCATTTCCCCTCGGATTGTGGGAGCATATCCACTATAATACTGACAGCATCTTAGTGCTCTCTGACTCTGAACATCTCACCCAGCACTCCTTGGGCACTCAGGCCCAAATTATCTAGGCCTATGGATTTTAAGATACGTAGTTTTGATAGCCATTGTGTTTTACACGTCTCCTTGTTGCTTGTGGAAAATGTGTTGCTCTTGTGATGTGATATAAGTGTATAGACCCATTTCCTTGGAAATGTAGAACAGAAACATTTATTCTCTGGATTTTCATTTCTTCAGTCTTCTTCATCCTCATTAATAGCTTTATCATTTGCATCTACTAAAGAGCTAAATTATTGTTACAGTATTGTTACAGTATTTTTGAACTGCAAAGTTGAATATCATCTCAGCAGTCCTCATTATCCACATTACTCTGGAAAGAAACATTTATAATATTTTTCATGAGTCTCTAAGATTTATTATATGCTGATATCTGCTATTTATTATTTTTACTTATTTTGATTAATTTTCCCTTACTGCTGTACAGAGATATTTTAGACAAATATGTTATTTTCTTTGTGGAAAATGATACTTTTTTACAATAAATTTTCCTTTTGAGGATTTTGATGTTAACTCATTTTGAAGTATCTTCATATCACTCTTCTGAGGATCAGGAAATAATGGTTTATTCTGTGAACCTGAGGTCTCGTCCAAATCCATAGGAAGGCTACTGCCTGTGTTTTTGCTGTAAAAGGGGAAAAATGCTATTTCTCTACATTGAAATACTTTGATGAATGCATTTTAAAGAATGGGCAAGTTCTTTACATAAGGCAGTATGTATGGAAAAGTGGGTATCACAGTACTGAACTTGAAACATATGTGAAGAGCATTTTCTCTTGTTTGTGTTATCTTGAACAAAAAGCTATATAGTTTTATGAAGTCTTTGTCTCACATGGCTTGCTACATAGGTGAAGTGTGTTCCTTGTTTAGATATAGTTTAATAGTTTAATTTGTGCTTGAGCTTACACTTCAACAAATCAAGTACACAAAGATATACTTGGAGATCAACAAGATAACCAGTAAATGATAGTCTGATTCGCCTCTCCTCTGAATTTAAATTGGCAAAAACTTCTCTGAAGCATATGCAGTTGAATTAATGTAAAAACCATGCTTTGTATGAAAATGACGCTCTTCAGCATTTGCATTACTAGTTGCAAGAGATTCATTTCTGCTTTCTCTTTACACATGTAATTTCCTCCCACATGCTAGTTTGTTTCTTCTTGTGTAGGATTAGAAAGGAAAATGCAGGGAATTATCTGATCACAGGATCAGCTGGAGTACATGAAGTGTGATGATATTAAAAAGGTTGGAATACAGAAACTTAAGGACTTGCCAGTGAAATGGATGAACATTTAGGAGACATTATTAGTCAGCCATTGGAAAGTCTTGCAGAGACATCACAGGCCTCTTAGCAGAGGTAACTCCCATCCCATATCAGTGTGGAACAGTCTGGTGTTTTCTCTCACACACTCTGTCCTGCTCTATTATTTTTTTCTATACTTTCAAGACATCTGTAATTGCAGTTAATCTATTGCACAAAACGTGCTAGTTGGGGATGGGATTGTTCCCATTTTGGGTACTGTGCTGTAAATCCAAAACGTTCTCTCACCCCTCCCATATTTTGATGAAAATAGTCACTGCTCAGCAGTCCTCAGTGGGCAAAATGAGTCTGTGATGCCTAAATTCAGAACAATTACTTTTGCCTGTGTTTACAGAAGTGTTGGAAAGGACAATGGGAAGAACAAACTGAAGTGCTATTGTTGAAGTGGAGGGAGTGAGAGGGAGAGGGAGGGGGGTTGTTATCACTTCTGCTGGATTCAAAGCTCTATCCTTCCTTACTCTTCTGCTGCTGGGCTGTACTGCAGTTGAGGTCTTACCCTTGCCATGTACAGGGTAAGACCTCACTCCTTGGCACTCTCATGTGATGTTCAGAGCTTTCGTGTACGAAGGAAGCGTGGTTTTGAAAAGTGTTTTACACTGCTTGATTATTCAGTGGTATTTTAAAAAAACCCAAAATAAACAGGGAGCTTGCGACTGGAAAAGACAAGTTCTCTATGTAATTTAAGACAAATATCTTGTCATTTGAAGGTCTTTCTGCTTTTTAGTTTACCACAGGATGCTACAAGAAATTTCCTTCAGTGACTAGGAGCACATCCAAGACAAGGCAGGCCTTAGCAGGTGTTTGCCACATGCTGTGGTGATGGCTGGGATTAGTTGGGTAACAGTGAGAAAACATCTGTCTTGTATTATTCATACAGACTTCATTTCAATTTATATCAATGTTCCTATCTGTATGTGACAGTTGATTTGGCTCTTCAAAGTTCAGTACGAGGGCTGATGGTAAAGTATCCAGTAAATATGTCTTTCTGTACAAGGATGCAGTTTCTTCCCACCAGTGATGACAAGATTTACCAGGTCATCTGAACACGAAGAGAGGGAAACTTTACCAATCAGCATGTTCAGGGTTTTTTATTAAGTTTTTTTTATTTGGCTATACAAAGAAAATAAATCTACAAAACATAGCTTACCCAAAAGAAAAGTTTACAATAGTATACTCCAATGGGAAATTAAAATATCAGGAAACAATTTTATTTTCTAATGTTTTGCCAGCTGCAGAACAGGGTCCAATAAGTAGAACAGACCTAACTTGTTTGGTTGTTTCCTCTCTTTTGGCCAGATTTCTCTTGCTAGACTTCTCATAGTCCTCTTTTAGGCTATTTATTTTCCCCTCCATAATGACTGGCAAACAGCAATCCAGGCAAAGAAAGTATGTAGGAGACATTTCCTAATGTTTCATTGGCCTTTAGAAAAGAAAAAAATACCAGCTGTGGTTAGAAAAAGTGTCAATTTGTTATTTATGTAGTGAAGAGCAGTGTGATGTAGAAAAGGTAATTAACCCTGAGGGAATGTTTCCTCAAGACATAGCTCAATTTTTTCTTCTCTGGCTCTTTCCATGGCTTATTTCAGTTCTCTTCAGGGAACTGCTCTGGAGCCTGCTTTTCAGAATGTGTTGAGAAAACAAAGTAGACTGGCTGTTGTGCTTATATTTATTTAGTTAAGGGGATTTCTTTGTTTTTCTTTATTTTGTTCTAGAATGTAAGTCAAGATTTTAAAATAAACCTGAATTAAGATAAAAGATTGAAATCTAGTAAGCATACAATGTCAGTCAGAAAAAAAAAATTCCATTATCAAGCAAAATATTTCTGTAACTTTAGAATATTTAGTTGTGTTTTGTCTTTCCACCCATCCAGGATCAAAGTCAACAAAATCTTCTTTAAACAACTGGAGGAAGTCTCTGTATCAAAAATCCAACTTACCAGGGAGAATTTTACTTCTCTAACATCTGCTGAAAGAGCAACATGGCAAGTTGCAATCAGTTGAGAAGGCTTCTGGAGGGTATGAATGATAACATCTTGATAAAGGTAATGGAGTGGCCTACAAAAGGTGAGGCACCATTGGATCTCCTATTTGATAACAGAAGTGTGGCTGGGAACATGATAATCATCAGCGTTGGCAGTAGCAACCATGAGCTATTGGAGGCCAAGTAAGGAAAGGGAGCAACAGACAAACTCATCGAGAAGACTAGGGGGTAGGACCCCTTAAGACAGCTCTGAAGGACAAAAGAATAAAGAAATCTTGCAAGATTTTTAAGGACAGAACCATCCAAGACTTTTGTCATATTTTTGAAAAAGCGCAGCGGTACCGGGAGGAGCATAATATAAAGTAATGCATTGCCAGTCATATCTGGGAGGGTAGAGTCCTTTCCCCTTGCAACAACAGTCCAGGCTGGGCACTGGCTGCCTGGGCAGCAGCACATTGGATAGATAAATCCCTGGGGCTTTGGGAGAGACAGAGGCTGCACAGGAGAGGGCAGCCTGTGGGGCTGGCAGCCGTGAAGGCCAGCACCACCCTGCTCTGTATGGGCAAGGACACGGAGAGAAGATGGGCCATGGGGGTATGAAAGTAACATGGGAGGATGTGAGGAGATGTGGGATGAAGGGGACATGGGGACACACATGTCAGGAATGTGAGGGGACATGAGGGGACACAGGGAATGTGGGGGCACACTTGGCAGGGATATGGGGGAACAAGGAGAGTGGTGGCACTGGGAACACATGGGGAGGTAAGGGGAATATGGGAGGACACGTGGCAGGCATGTAAGGGCAGGTGAGGGGGTGGCACTGGGGACACAGGAGAGAAATAGCAGGGTGAAGGAGTGGGGATGTGAGAGGGGGGTGGTGGGACTGAGGATGTGGGGAGTGAAGGGGACATGGGGGACAAACGGTGGGGATCTGAGGGGATACAGGGGACAAGGCGGGACACATTGATGGAATGTGGGAGGCTAGGGAGGACATATAGCAAGGATGTACCTCCCCATGTCCCCTTAATACCTCCATATCCTCTCAAATTCCTGACATGTGTCCTCCTATCCTATGAAGGACATCCTTTGCGTCAGGTGAAGGATCTTTGTGCCAGGTGCTGTGTCAGCAGCTTCCTTCTGCCCTTGCTTTGCTGAAGCCTACACTTGTTAGCTTGCCAGTCATGCTGAGTTTACAACTTTAATTTCCCATAGAATAGAAGTGATTGAAAACTAATGGGAGTCCAATTTATTGGCAGATCCTTGGTTCTACTCTGACTTTTTACTGTAAGATCATGATTTAACTTGTCTGTGAGTTTAAACACGAGCCAGCTGCAAATGCTCTCCTACCTATTGAACCCTGGGGATCGAGAAGAAACTTGTGTTACTTTGAATAATTTGTATGGAAAGTCAGTGGGGTTTTTTTAATACTTTGGTATTTAACACCTATTATCTTATCTGAATATTAATAAAATTAATTCACAACATCACTTTTGCGAATATTCTTAGCCAAAGACACCTTAAGCCCAGCCAGATATTTTTAGTATTTTATCCAGAACCAGTCTGAGCAAGTTGTAAATGTTTTTTCATGAAGCATGTAGTTGTGGTGACAGATTATGGTTGCAGCCATCTGCTTCCCTTCTGCAAAAAAAAGAACTCTGCAAGAAAAATACATAGCAAAGGACTCAAACTACAGTAGATGACATAACACTACTCGCAAAAAACTTTTTTAAAAAATCAGAGTGTTTGGAAATGGCTTATCCTTATGAGCTGTTGCAGTTCCAACTTGTGGATTGAAATCCCATCCCCTATGTCAGCTACTGCGTTATAAGGGATAAATCTTTGATAACTGAAGAGTCAGGAATAAACATGCATTGTAGACTTTCATACCAGATCTGTGTGGACTTAGTTGGTTGGTTTGATCTGTTTGATTAATTTTTTTTTTTCTTTTTTTTTTTTTTTTTTTTACATTTAAAGGTTAGTGAGGATTTTACTATTTATTTGGGACCTGACAATGACAATAATGAATGATTTGGGGGGAATGAGCAGTAGCTTTCATGCATAAATATTTTCAAGTACTTGTCAAAATTGTAAACCCTCTTCAAGAAAATATTTGGCTGAAGACGTTACATAGAGCCTGCAGCACACAGACAATCTGGTGATGGGTAGCTGTAACCGAGAACAGATTGCTAAGTCTGTATTCAGCTCTAGAGATGTTAGAACTGCTTAGGACTCAAATAAGTCAACAAATCAATAATTTTGGATTGATATTTTGATTCCATTCACTGCTGAATTGTGGTGATTGGAAAATAATGCACAGTAAAACTAATATTAAAACCTCCCATGTTATCAGCATTAGTCACATCATCTGCATGGAACATGTCATATTCATAGAAAAACTAAAATACTTTATAACTTAAGCAAATTAGTTGGAAATTATTTTAAATGAACCATTTCTTTCTAGATATTTTTAAAGCCTTAAAATTATCTGAAATTCCCTTTAAAAATTGAGGCAGTATTGTTTCTGTATTATCTTTTTATTTTGTCACATTAATCTTATAATTTCACATGGATTCCTTAAAAATACAATCTTTAGATTGAAATTTTCATGTGTTAAAAGTATAAAAATTTAGTTACTTTTTTTTTGTTCACAATACTAAATTAACTGGATTCAAACCACACTTCATCATTGACCATACATATTGTGTTTCTTGAAATGGTATTACTTACCACTGGTGCTTTTTTGATATAATATTTTTGAATTGATAATATGCAAACATAGATAATTCAGTAATGGCAACTAGCTGTTGCCTTAACTTCCATATTTTTTGTGTTTATATATTGTATACATATACCTTAAAATTCTGCTTTGTTGTGATACCATGGAAAGGGAAAGCAGCCAAACAACAACTGGAACACAGCCCTCTGGATGGCTGGACTGCTGATATACTGCAATGATTGTAAATCTTGCCATTCGAATGCCTTTAGCATTCTTCTTTCCTTTTCCTCTCTTGCAGGTACTAGGATTATTTTCTTGTTTGAGGACTATATTTTTCCCAACAAAACAGGGCTTTGCACCACAAATGGGGTTCCTAAGTGTTATGATAATGGAAACTAAAATAGATGTTGATATTTAGAGAAACTGTGTGGTGCTTTTGAGACAAATATGTTTGGATCACACGCAGGACTTTGTGTCTTTGTTCCAAACAAGTGGTTCATGTAAATAAATATTAATTCTGCTTAAGACTACTGTGTATATAGAGTCATTCCACTCAAATCCATTAATTTACACCAGTATAAAATATTTTATTTACATACTCCTTCTTTGGTGTATCCTTAAAATGCTGAGTAAATTCTACAACATCTTTTCTATAAAAAAATCAGGAAAAAATCCCCCAAATTTTAAGTTGGATCAACTGCTGTAAATCAGCCTACTTTGAGCAAACTGTTCCACTAGAATGTATTGTTTAGAACAATCAGTCTCTGTAATCTCCATTGCCTGTCTTAGAAATATGCCAGCTATCAGTTTGGATTACAGTCTCATGATAAAATAGTTGTGATGAGCCATCTTACTTCAGAAAACATGTGGACAATGATTTTGTGTTGATTCATGATGATTGTTTTTATGGTTGACTTCACAGGTTATTGATTCTTGGCTTTAAACTCAAAATAGACAGCAGTTTCAGAGAAATTATTTTAATTTCTTACGTTTATCATAACCATCTGATTCTCTCAGACATCCAGATTCTGAAGGCTTGCAATTTTTGGTGAAGAAAGAAAAGAACGCTTAATCCTAGGTATACATACCCAGGAAAATGTCTCTGTTGAATTAAATTGATGCAACTGTTTCAAGATCAATTGAAATCTCTGCATATTTGTCAGGAAAAAAAAGCTGATATATGAGTTTTTAATGAATCACTCACATCACATTGGAAAGGAAGTCAACAAAATTGAACGGCTGGGTTTTTTTCTTGGTTGTTATCTCTCACTGTCATGTCTGTGCTTTGCAGTAGAGATGGTCAAAAGCCTTCCACTGCATTTGGGCATTCTAGCTTCTTTGGACTTCTTGTCTGAGAAGGTACTGAAATACCACAAGATCTTTTGCTTTTGGAAACTTCTGTATTAACAATAACTAGTTGATATTTCAAAAATCCATGAAACAGGAGTTGCTCTGGACTCTGCATGAGGAGGTGGCAGAAAAGACAGTCACTTTTTTTCCTTTCCAGCAAACACACACAAGCTGTCCAGCTGGACAACTGGCAATGTAATATCAATTAATTTAACAAATTTCCAGTATTCTCAGTGTCGTTCCTGTTTTAAGCAGTTGCTCTGTAACTAGAACTACCTAGGAGTTCAGCTGCAGTTATGCTGTGTCACTTATCTTGGGGTGTATGAAGCCCTGCAATGCTCTTTTCTGACTTCAGCCCCTAGAAGCACTTTGTAGCTTCTGCCAGTTTATACAGACTACTACTTAGCTCCTCATGCTAATAAATCTTTGTTAACCCTGAGTCTACCTGGAGGTTTAGACAGAGGCATAACAAGAGTGTTGGGCAGAACAGACCGTAGAAGGAATGTCTTAAATATACTACCCATGCCGAGTGGCTTTCTGTTAGCTGTTCACACCATGGTTACTGAAATCTATATCAACGTATGGCATCTCAGTTAGCTCTTGGCTTTTTGGCTTTTCTGTTTAGTGTCTCTCAAAACAGTGAATTAACAAAATACCTGTGGAAACTGTGCTTATGTATCAATATCTGGATAATGGTGTGAAATAGCAGGCTATCTAAAGTACTTTGGAGGGCAGTTTGACTCTCACTGGTTTGGAGATCACATAATAATTGATGGCTCTCTCTATCCAAGGTTGTATAGGCCTGAATTTTAGGACCCAGATATTCTTCTGGGAGTTATATAATTCATACTTGCTACTTTCCTTAGGAAAACCAGGTAGATTTTTCTTCACTAGCAATAATTCCTAGCTTTCTTGAGTCAATGACTTTTATATAACTTCCAAGGGAGGAAACAGGAAAGTTTACTAATATCCATAGTCTAAAAAGATGGGTTTTCTTTCCTTCTTGTGTATGAGTTATTTTATTCCCATCTTCCCAAACACTAACAGCTATTACTAGTAGATGATTTTTTCAAGTACATGCAGTGTCATATACAGTGCTAACAGGGTGCAGATCTTTGCTGTCACACCTTTGACTGAGGAATGAGGCTAAAGAAATACCTGCTTGGCATTGGCTTTATCTAAAATATCATACAAGAATCTTTTCACTCTCACATAGACTGGACCTGAAATATTAGAATTTTTCTATCTCTCATGTAATGTCTACGTATGGAAATAAAGAGAAATCAACTTTCATTAGTTCGGTTTATTATCTGAAATGCTGAAACATGGTCCTCCTTTCTGTCTTTGACCAAAAATCAAAATATCGCTGAAGGGCATGCCTAGACTGCTGTCAGATTGGAGAAAATGCTGTGGTTCTTTCCTTTTAGATGCAGTCAGGTTTTCTTTGCTGGAAATCATAGAATGGAGGGAGGTGATAAAGCAGAAAGGCACTGGGAATGTCCCCAGCACCAGGAGCTGATAGTACTCTGGCTCTGACCCATGTGTCATCAGTCACATGGGCACTTGTGAGTGAACACAAGTTTGTTTGTACAGACCAGGTTTACAGACATTTTCTAGGCTCTGCTTTCTGAAATGTTTTCCACTGATTATTGCTTCAGATTTCTTTCCCCAAGTTCAACTTCTTAATCAATTTTACCTAGAGATGCTGTTGCCAGAAACCTTTTGGAAAGTCGAAGATTAGAGGGGCAGCAGTGCAGAGAGTCCAGCAGACTTCAATTGACTGGAAGAGAAGTAGATAGTGAAATAAATTAAAAAATAATCTTATCCTGCAAGAGCAACAGTGCTCGCAGTGCTAGTGGAGACTGCCACTCAGTAAGGCTTGCAATTCAACACAAATTCAGTTTCATAGTTGACCAACTTTAAAAGTTGTTTATAGCTGTTCACATCATTGTTATGCCACATGAATTCCCTTTTATCTCTCAGTTCAGGTTTTGGATATGCTTTCTTCTGGCTGTATTTCAAAGTCAGTAAGCCGAGGGCTTATACTGCTGAAGAGGTTAGTCATAGCTTGGTCCAACTTCTGAACAATGATTAAGCTTACGATTTCTGAAATGTTTATGTGAGCTGTGTCTTGTATTGTTTATTGCTGTTGTTGACACTAACACGTATGGTCCAGATGGCAGAAGAAGATCTGCATTTGAGATTATGTGGTGTATTGTAAACTCAACTTTGCAGATGTACTTCTAGCTAATCAAAGACAGAGGAATGGCTTTGAGTCACATGTTGGAAAGTTAATAGGGATATTTAACGCAACTCTTCCATTTCCAACTTGGAGAAGTTGACAGACACAAATAACTGGAGGCTTAGTGAGACATTTCTGAAGCTACTAACAGGCTCCTTTCTTTGGAAAACCTTAAGTGCAGCTGAAAGAGAAGTCTACGAATTATTTACAAAATAAAATAGTAATTAATACCTGCTGGTGGGAACAGACTTAATAAATACTGAGTGTTCTGAAAAGTGACCTAAACTAATTCCCTTGCAAGAATCCAATGAAATACAATAAATATGTGACTACTCCCATGTTGCAGCTGAGGATAAAGATGTATTCTTTCATAACATGGGGACGTGACTAAGCCTGGAGCCTTGTTACCACAACTTCCCTCTCAGTCTGCAGGGACAGCTAGATTCTTCCAGAAAGTTTGTCACTTCTTTAGGGGCTGAACCTCACACTTATCCAAAGAGTAGCACTCTTCACAGTCACTGGCTTTTGAGAAAACTGTGGTCTGAACCAAGTATCCTGGATTTGCCTTAGAAATGTCCACAGAGAGGTGGGATTTTAGTGCTTGTTCAGGTGCCTAGGCTTGTGCTTAGAGTTTGGTTTCAAACAAGGAAGAACTTTTTAGTAAAAACCTGTCAGAAGGTACTGCAATGACTCAAATGTAGTGCTCCCATTCTCCCAAGAAGGCCTGAAGGCAAGAAAGAAAATTGGAGTCTGTCCTTAAGTTGACACCACTACTCTAATATCCAGTTCAATATTTTCTGTGACTGCCTCCTTTGGAATTAACACTTATTTGCAATTTAATTTTTATTCCATTTTGAGCTTTGCTTACATGATCACTATAGATGCTGATGGCATTGGATCAGAACACAGGCCTGTGAATGGCAATGAAGTATAATTTCTTCTGAGTCCATAACATTAAAAACAACAGCAACAGCAACAATAACAGTGTCAGGATAGTATTGTACCTCAGCTTGTAGCACAGGCTTGGAAGCTTTCAAGTCAATCCGAATATATTGCATTTACCTTCAACAGTTTTCTTGAGTTGAAATAGGTCAACCAAGATGGCTTCATAACTCTAGGAAATAAATAATTTTTAGGATGAATAAGGTCAGTCAGGGATAATTTTTCTCCAAGAAGTACAAGCAAAGAAGTAAGTAGACTTGATTTCTGGTAAAGGTTAGGACCCACAGTCTAGGTTGGTTGTTGTACCAGGCTTGAGAGGTTTCATCTCAATTCTTCTGTACACCTTGTCTTCTGTTCTTTATTCAGCAGCATTTGGTTCTTCTCTGCAGGGAGGCATCCAGTGACCACCCCCTGTTTTTGCTGTTTCTATGGGTGGGGAACTGTTTGCAATTCCTGTTACACTAAGCTGGATGTTTTGCAAAGTACAATTTCATTAGTCTTCTCTGTAATTTTATTGTCCTTCTGATTGATCTGTGATAACATCTGATGTGATTTAGCACAAGAAACATTGCATTTTTTCAGTGTAAAATGTTTATTCTCTTTATCTGTTCTAAAGAAGAAGAAGAAGAAGGAAATTTTCACACTAGGAACTTTTCCTGTTTTCCACATATCTTTCAGTTTTCTCTGGAAATTGTATAAGTTCAATATCTATGTGTTTTTAATGAGAAAATTTGTGTGCATGCCTTCGTTCTAGTGTTACAATAGTATTTTATGATGGAATACAATGTGAGTACTTTTTGTTTATAAACCACATCGCTTTCAATAAATTGGAAATGCAGTTTACACAGAAATAAACCACAGACTAATTACCTACAAATGCAGTACAGCCTTGTTTCTTATGTTTTTCATTATTACTATAGTATTGATAAACCATTAAGAAACAAAAAGAAGTATTGGGTTTTTTTTAAGTAGTTAACACAAGTTTTACATGTGTTTATGTGAAAATAAGCAGAACATATGACTGATCAAACAAAATAAATCTCTGTAGCAAGACCACTAAGAAGCCAAATGCATGCTTTTTTTCACACTAGAACATTTTGATTTAGGAAAGTTTTAACATGGTTCTTCAGAAATCACCAAATATCTTCAGGTGCTAATATATTTATGAAGTGTAGCTTTCCCACAGAAAACATAGCAACTAGACCTTAATACAGAATTCAACTATATATTTGAAATATGACCTCATAAAACTGAGTACATTTCACCTTTTGTATTTACATATCTCTCCTCTAATATAAAATTGAATTATACAATTAGGTTGTGTGAAACACATTGTTTTAGTACCAAAGCATTTCTCTAATCTCCTTTGCTGTTTAGTATGATTCATTTTGCAAATATTTACAAGTTTGTTTCTAAAAGCAAGAATTTTAAATGAAGTAGAGAAGATAAATACAACAAAAGTAACAAATCAGGAAAGCATTTTTTCTTGGCTACAGACTGATTGGGTTCAGAGTCTGATGAATGTTGCAACATAGCTGTTATGCAGAGGTAGGGATTCCTTTTATCTTTGCCCCACAACAGCTACCACTGTATGTACCAGGCTTTTCTGTCTTTGACAGGACTTTACATTTAAGCACATTGTACAGCATCTCTTTGTAGCCAGACTGGCATAACAGAGCTCAGATGTTATGCTAAACTTCTTCATCATTTTCATTAAAATATCTTTAAAAGGACAGTTTGTCCCCCTGTTTTGAGAGAAGAGTTGTATTTTGAATTTGAATAAAATGATCTGGAAACGTGTAATTTAATCCTACGTTTACATGCAAATTCTACCTATTTTCATTAAAGTTTCATTGTTACCTTTTATCAAGACCAGTTTTCAAGCAGGGGTTACTCACTTCATGGGGAAGGAGTGCACCAGCTCTGGATGACAACCCCAGCCCAAGGAGGATGGCACAACAGGCAGTGGAACTATGAAAAGATTAAAAGCAGGTTTGGGGTTATCTGTTTACCCCAAAGAGCAGAAGTTGAGGGAACAAACTTTCTGTGTCTGTGTCATTCACTTTACTTCTCTCTGGCAGAGCAGAGTGGGTGGGGATGACTCCAGAGATGTTTCTCAAGCCCTGGACACAGGGCGATGGCTTCGCCCGAGCTGTTTGCCCAGTCTCCAGAGTCACAGGACCTGTCGTCAAGTTCACGGCCCTTTGGCTCCAGCAAATTTTGGAGTAAATAGGACTTAACATTGCGATATTTTTATGTCTTGACTCAGTAATCTGAAAGGGTTCAATCTAAAGGTTTTCCAACCTAAATGGTTTTGTGATTCTTTAAAAATCTAGTCAGAAATGTCAAATGGCTGCAGAGATTCTTCTGAAGGACAACAGGAGACTCTACCATCAAAGTCATACACCATCTAGGACATAAGCAAGATCTAGGGAATGGTACTGTCCAAGAGAATAAAACTAAGAATGCTATATTTGGTCTGAGACAGAAGCTCTGTGTGAAATAAACAGGAAAAGCACTTTGAGAACTGCAAAAAGGACTTTTTGGCACTGGGGGAGCATGGAAGCCTTTTGCTGAAATGGGGATGTGACTGGACAGAGCTGGGTGAACATTGCTTATAAATATTTATCTGACTTAGAGATGCCAAATTCACTCTGACTCATTCCCTTTTTTCTCTTTATTGTTAGAATTCTATGAGTAAAACTTTTTTGTAGAAGTATCCTTGGTAAAGCATTCAACCAACGTGTGATGGGTTTACCCAAGCAGACATATAGGAAGTATATGCAAACCCATTTTGAAGACTTTATTTTTTTTGAAGATAATTCAATGACATAATGATAATGGTAAAATTATATAAATTACACAGTCAAGCCCACTGAATTCTGCACAGTGTAACTTGAAGACTCTGACTGCACTGCAGCCCGTTATTTTCAGTGCCTCCCTATGTGCTAAACTATTGGTTTTTGAAACAGCAATTTCACGGCAGCCATGTCAGCCTTTTATCTGCTGTGGTCTGTGTTGCTATCAGTTCCTGTTTCTCAGGCATATGAGGCAAAGCCTTTTTTGTTTACAAGTGAGGTGAGTTGCTGTAGCACTACTCTTAAGTTTTAGCTAAAATCTACAGTAGCACTTAATCAATATTTACACTGCTACCTAATCTCTTCAACTTAGTTTTCTGAAGTTCCCTCTTTGCTACTTCACCCCACCACAAGGATAGTGTAAGTTTTTCAGAACCAAAGCTTTAAATCTGTCTACATGACTTTCTTAGCCAAGTGGCTCTGCTTGTATACGTTTTTCTTCTTGACAGTCTGCTGGGGTGCAGTGCTAGACTGTTTGTTTAGTTCAAGGTTGGTTATTTTCTTTATTTGTTTTACTTAGTCATTTTGTCTGACAAAATGACAAGATGGTAGCAAGTGTTTCTTGAGGCAAGAACAGCTGCCTGATGTAATCTTTATGGTGGTTTATTTTCTAAACAAGATCCCAGCTGCTCTGGTGCTGGGTGCTATGAAAATTAAATTTCTAAACTGCTAGATGCATAATTGCAAACACAGACCTATGCAGGTGGAGGTTAGCTCCCTTGTACCAAAACCCAAAAACCCAAATCTCCTTCCATCTCCTCAACACCAGCTTCCTCATTCTCCTACTTGCACTCAAAATGAAGATGAAATACTTACAGTCTTTAGACCTTTTGTCAGGGAATGCCTGGGGGAATTGTTATGTAAACTACAGATAAAGGGGATCAGGGTAGTCAGTGTTAGACCAAGCAAATTCTTGCGCTCTTAAAGCTCAGATATACACACTTTGGGCTCATCAGCTGGTGAGATTCTGGGTGAAAGCCTCAGACAGAAGTATATCAGATCTAATGTTTTCCACGAGCTTACAGAATCCTCCACATGTTTCTTGGTTCAAATACATCTTAGGTATGGCTGATGATCCTATAGACTGAACATGACCGACCTCTTTTTCAGTCATGTTATCTAGGATTCCAATTTGCTGCTTAAGGAAATTATCCATGAAAAGCTGGTGGGAGAGTATTCTTAAACACTCACTCAGTATCTGCTTTCTCAAGTATCTGGTATGTTCTTGAGTCCATGCAAAACTGTTAAATTCCAGCACTCTAAGGTTACAGTATTTTCTCAGCTTGGGCTGGAGTAAGGGTGTTCTTATGTTTTTCTTCCTTATCCTCTTACACAATTACATTGAGGAATATAAACATAAAAATAGGTTGAAAGTAATCTCATAGGCCAACATCTGCTGACCTGGGATGTCTTGCTGGTGTTATTGTTCTCAGATAAGTGGCAAATGTGACATTATGGGCAGAAAGAAATAAACGTACACATATCCTTGTATAGAGAAACCTATGAGGATTATACTTGAACTTCATTTTATATAAACAGAAGTAGTTAAGAAGATAAAAAAGGTGCAAAGAATATTGCATGCTCCCCAGGATATTATGAGCTTCCAAGACAGTCCTGGGAGAAGCAGGTAGGCTACATTTATGACAGGATGTGTGAGGGAAACGTGGCAGATCATTCACAAAGGTGTAACTGTGGTGGGGACAAGAGTGGAGGCACATTGGGGATGGGGGAAAAGGATAAGCTGCAACATCTCATGGTGAAAGAGTCTGCTTCAATATTAAATATGAAAATAAAGAGATCATGAAATCTAGAGTTATATAAGTTCAGTGAGAGGAAATACATTGTGCTTGTATGTGTGGACAGGTAACATTGCTCAGTTTTGGAGAAATGATCAGGAGTCAATTTCTGGCTACAGTATTTTCTTTAAATGGCACCTCATAGCTTTAGACTTCTGCAAAGATAGACAGTGGCTGATGAAAGGCACACATCAGAAGGACATGGCAGAGCAAACTACCCTCTCGCTGCTCACCTGGAAGATGTCATGCCTGGAGGTTAGGCATGGTGTGGCTGGGTGATCCTCCCTAATACCCACAGTAGCTTCTGCCTACTCTGTGCAGAAAACAGCGTCAGAGTCATGTCACTGTTTATACAAGTTATGGACTTCTAGGAACACAGAGAAGGCTTAGCTTATTTTTCACATGCTTTTCCTCATATTGACCAAAATGAGGAAAGTTTGATCTGATGACCATTTAGGTAAAAGAAAGAAAGGCAAATTCTTATCCTGTTCATTTCTTTTTCATTTTCCTGAGGACAAATCTCTGCTCTTTGATCTGCTGATCCCATCTCCATTTTGACATTCTGCTCTCTGTATATGCATGGGAACATTACCGTAAATATGGATGTCATGTACAGAAGAGTGATCAGCAAAGCCAACAAAGAGCTCAATGTTGCAATAGCCCAAAAAGGATTGTTTTGGGGTGTTACTACAAGGATATTTTTGGTTTTTATATTCAACAGGAAAAGAAGAACTGTTAGAGCTTTGTTTAGGTATAAACAGTTCTTTTGTTGAAATAAATAAAATTATCTCATTTTCTGTAGGCCAGAGTAGTATTGTTTTCAAGCATTGAGTCTGAGTAAACAGCAGACTGTTCTCATTCAGAGGTGAAATCATGAACTGTTTTCTCCCTTTAAATGTCCCTGGACTTTTTGAAATGACATCACCTGCACATTCATCAAAGCTCTGTATTTGGCTGGTTTGGCAAAAATTAAGCAATGACTTGAATATGGTCCAATTTGTAGAAAAAAATACTTAAAAAAATACATGTGTTTTAAATTTTCTTTGGAGGCTTAGTAACATAAAAGTTTTTATGCCATTATTTCCATACTTCTTTTCCCCCCTCAAATTTTTTTGGAATGTGTATTTTGCAGGATCAGAAATGTTTTCTTATTGAAAAATCTGCAAATCAAGAAAATAAGCTGCCCAGAAATGTCTGTACTTTCACGATAACCTTGTTTGGAGGAAGGAATGTTTGCTCGAGGCTGTGCTGTTGTTTCTGCCTGGTGGGTGGGTCGGTGGTGCTGGAGCATTCCTTCAAGCAGCTCTTGAGCAGATTGTGACAGAGAACTCCATGCAAGCAGACATGCAGTAGGAAAAAGGTGTCTCCTAGGCACAGGATCAGACTCTCACCATAGTGCTTGCTTAGCTTTATGCCTAAAATTCTTTGCTTTATGCCTTTAGCATACTCCTGCCTCCCATTTGCAAATGTCTCGAGTCTCAGGGGCTGCTACTGGACTGGGACCTGGTGTAAATCCTGCTGTGGGTGTCTGGGAGGGATCCACCAGCCCAGCAGGCATCACAGGTGTGTCTCAGTGCAGCGGGGAGCCCAGCGTGTGTTTGAGCAGCCTGGTGGCTTCGGCACCAGAGTGCTGGGTGTGCCAACGCATGTGCCTGCTGTTCAGCGTGGAAGAGTGGCTGTGTCCTGCTGACCAAGTCATGCCAGTGTCCTTGTGTCAAGCCAGCAGGAGGCTTTCCCTGGACCAGCTGGAATCCTGGAGCTGGATTCCTTCTGTCAGCCTGGAGGATACAGCTGCCAGGTTCTGCACATGGGGAGAACAGTGCCCTCCTGTCTTCTACCTTCTGGCACCACCAAAGGGAAGTACCAAACAGCTCACTAGACTAAATAAATATCTAGATTTACTTTTGAAGGCCAGTGTAGCTTAACATAGGAAAAGTCCAAACTTCACTGTTTTTCTTGGTAATTAGATAATAAACATAAGCTTTTATTTTTGATGATTACTTTTTAGTTTGTGTAACATTACTGGACAATGGAAGACAGACTGTGGGCAAGTAACATTCCCGTATTAAATTAATTAAGGAGACCAGGCTGGAATTATGTAATCTTCATTCCTCAAAACTGAGAGCTTGGTAAAATAATTAATTCTTTTCATAGCAGCTTTAGATTGGACCCAGAAGGCCAGCTTATTGCTGGAATTAATAAAAACAATATCGTTGCTCTGTACTCCTGTTTAAAGTCAGAAGGCCAAAAGCTGTGGCCTCACTGAACCAGATTTTTCTTCTTGCTCGCAGTTTGACACAAGAATTTTTGCAGTGGATCAGAGCAAAACTCAAACTAGCAAAACTTCCATCTCCAATAGTGGCCAGTACTTCGTGTTTTAAAAGGCCATATGAAACACTGTGTGGTGAGAAAGCTTTTTCCTTCTGCAGTTTTATACTGCTCTTAACTGAAGCTTGGACCCAAGTTTGGGCTTTGTCAGAGCTTCATTGGGCAGGAGAGTTTAAGAGCCATCTGCAGAGCTGCCCTTAGAACCTCAGGAACCCTATGGACTTCACTGGATTTTCTCCTGCTTCTGGAGAGGGTTACCTTGGCTGCTTGTGCCTTTTCTGTTTATTCAGTTTCCTGTTGGGATTGCTGAACCAGCCATTTCCCTGACTGATGCTCATACACCATTACTTGTGTGTAGAAGCACATGGTGAGAGTGCTGTTAACTGATTAAAGAGTCAGACCAGAGTTTTTAAAAGAAGATTTTGACACAGATGGCTATCTTCATATTTAGGTACCTGCTAATTAATTTTTAGGCAGTATCACTGGGCAAGCTCTCTCCAGAGATGTTTAGGTTGGATGTAAGGAACAATTTCTTAATGAAGAGGTTTGCCAAGCATTGAAACAGCCTGCACAGGGAAGTGGTTGAATCCAACCCTGAAGATATGTAAAAGGTGTGTAAATGTGGCACTTAGGGACATGGGAATTGTTAGACATACTCAAAGATATTAAGGATCTTTTCCAGTGTAAGAGATTCTGTGATGCTCTGAATGAAATCTGCTTTTTTGATAATCTAGCAAACTCTGGCATCAGAGAAGCCCAGGCTGGTGTCTGGCAGTGAGTTAACATTACTCCAGTTTTAGGTGTTTGCACCTCTATTTTTTCTGCTTCTTTCCATTTGTGGGTTGCGTAGGAAAAATCATAACTTTATCTTACCAGAGTTTAAATTACAGATGGTGACAGAAAGCACCTTAAAGACTGTAGCTGGTGAGCACCTATTGAATTAGATTCTTTCTCTGGGACCACTATTCACAGGACATTGCATCTGGATGGGCAAATATTGAAGATGGATGATAGACTTCTGACTGAATAATGACCTTTGACTAGAGAAGGTCATCAATCCATGAAAAGAGTTAAGGCCCTTTGTTAAAAGAGATGCCTGGTGGGCTTCATGGCTGAACTGGAGAAGCCAAAATGACATTTTTCTTTTGAGATTGAAATTCATATACCTGTAATCTGACTATATCTTCCACTCCTGTTTTCTGTTAGCATTCATTTTTACTTGTACACTGTAATCAGATTGACTTGTGCATAATTTATCCTGATCTTTATTCTAATCTTATCTGCACAAGACAGGATTTCATTCCAGTGGGTTGTCAGACAGTGCTGTGCTGGGTCAGGAACATTGGCAATCCTTCTGCATGTTGAATAGGACAAACTAGGTACTTGCTATTTCCCATAGGAACAATTATACAAAGAAAAAATTTCTTTCTGTGAGAGGCAAATGAACAGGAGATTTATAGGGCAGAGGCACTACCGATAGCAGAGTCAGAATGTGCTGCTTTTTGTCTACTGCTCCAAAATAGTAAATAGCTTTTGGAAGCATTTATGCTAAAAGATGCAGAGGATAGAAGGTACTTTCTCATATAACTGGAAGAAGGTACAAATAAACTTGTCCAGTGAATTGACCTAAAATTGGAAATGAAGACTGACATTGTATGTTAGATCTGATGTCCTTTTTTCTTATTTTGCAGTTGGAAAGTAAGTGACATGTGCACTTAGAAAAGATTGTAAAAAGGAGGCAACTGGTCAATTTTAAACATACTAATCATTGTTACATTTTGTAGCAAACTATGTTTCTTGTTCTCAGCAGAAAACACTAAGAAATTCTAAGACGTGGTGTTGGTGATTTTGTAAACCCCACATTAAATTTAAAAACCGAGAAGCATGAGGGAACATGGAAAAAAGTAAGTGCATGGTAAGGAAGAGGACACGGAATCAGTGTTAGCTGGCCCTGCAGCCACTGAGAAAAGTGTGCCAAGAAGTTACTGGGAGTGGAAAAAAATGGGACAGTTAGCAAATATGAATACTGGTGGAGGGTCATGAAGCAGGTGTCAGAATCTAATCAGATTAGTTGAAAGGTATGTGACAGAACAGAAGGAAAGAAAGAAATTGAAGGGGCAAATGGTGTGTCTCTGAAAGGAAATCTTACAATGGAGGATTGACTTAGAGTCACAGAAACATAAAATGTCAAGGATCGTAGAAACATAGACTATCAGTGGGCTGGAATGGACCTTGAAGCTCATCTAATCCCAGTCCTCCCTGCCAGGGGCAGGGACACCTCTCACTAGACCAGGCTGATCAAGACTTTATCCAGCCTGGCACTGAACACTGTGGACTGGAGAATCCATAACCTTTCTGAGCAACCTGTTCTTGTGTCTAACCAATCTCAAAAAATTTCTTCCTAATATCTAAACTAAATTTGCCCTCTTTGAATTTGTACCCATTACTCCCTGTCCCGTCACTAAAATTCCTGATGAAGAATACCTGTAGGCTCCTTCAGATACTGGCAGTTTGCTATGAGGTCTGCACACAACCTTTTCTTCTCCAGGCTGAACAGCCCCAACCTCCTCATCCTGTTTTTGTATGGGAGGTGCTCCAGTCCTCCTATCAGCTTTGTGGCCTTCTCTGGATTTTCTCCAGCAGTTTCATGTCCCTCTTATGCTGGGGACACCAGGGCTGGACACAGTGCTCCTGGTGGGACCTCACAGGAGCAGATTAAAGGGGCAGAATCCCCTCCCTTGCCCTGGTGGCCAGGCTCCTTTGGATGCAGCCCAGGATTCCCTTGGCTGTGAGCACTCACTGCTGGCTCATGGTGAGTTTTTCATCAGCCATCAGCCCCAAGTCCTTTCCCACAGGGCTGCTCTCCATCACTTCTCTGCCCAGCCTGTGGGTGTGCCTGGGATTGCTCCAGGGCAGGTGTAGGACCTTGCACTTGGCCCTGCTGAACTCCAGGAGGTTTGCATGGTCCCACCTCCCAGGCCTGTCCAGGTCCCTGTGTGCTGAGCTCGTGATGGGTACCCTTCCTTTCAGGCCAGGGCAAATAAGCAGAGGAGGCTGCTGTACTGCTAAAGTTCTTTATTCCATAGTCTCATAGTTTTCTGAAGGCAGAGTTCAAAGGGGATGCATGATAAGGCCAAGCAGTAAGCAGTAGCAGCAGCAGCAGAGGCAGAGAGAGGGGGGGGGCTCTCTCCTACCTTCTTCTTCTTCTTCTTCTTCTTCTTCTTCGCCTTCTTCTTCCTTCTTCCTTTTCTCATTCTAATTGCAATTACAATTAATAACTTGGTTTACAGAAGTATGGACCATATTCGGCAATTGACCAATATGATTAACACACAATTCTAGTTTTTCTTTTCTTAACCTATCCTGATCTAATTCTGACAGTCGTAGGCCTTACACAAGTATTACATAGGTGTTACCCAGAAATGCGTACATAATTTCTATCAGCTCTTATTGTTTATGTGAACACTCTATCTAAAAATGCGAACACTCTATCTAAAAATTGTGAACAGTACCGCTCTATCTATATTTTGTCTAAAATAGAGAAATTCTGTTCTTACTGTGCTGCAGCAAGGACTGGGTTTAAGGTCTCTACTGCAGCTTTTCAATGTTTAAGGCACTTAACAAGCAGTTTCACTAAAAGTTAGAGATCTATACTTCTATTTCATTCTGGTGTGACTTCATGTATCTCAGCTTATCCAAAGGTTTTAATTCAAACCCTGTGCCTTGACTCTCCTCTGGGCCTGAGTCCAGAGGAGTTTCCATTCCAACACCTGTGGATGCCATCCCTTCCCTCCCGTCTCAACTGCCCCACACAGCTCAGTCTCATCAGCAAACTCGCTGAGGGTGCCCTTGATCCCACTGTGCATGACACTGACAGAGGTGTGGAACAGTATTGGCCCCAGGACTGACCCCTGAGGTCCAGGACTGACCCTACTTGTCCATGTGGACAATGTGCTGCTCACCACAACTCTGAGTGTGGTCATTCAGCCAGTTCGTTATCCATCAAGTAGTCGATCCATTGATCCATGTGTCTCCAATTTGGAGAAAAGGACGCTGTGCAGGACAGTGACAGGAAAAGAAAGGTGTACTTATGATACAATATAGCCCTGATGCAACAGGAACAGTTGTATTATGGATCAACAGTCCTCATCTTTTGTCCTTATTTTGTCTTAATTCTTTTATTTTGTCTCTCTTCTTTTATGCTTGTATGTTTTCAAACCTCATTCATACATTTAGTAGAAGTTTTCATTCTTTTAAAGAAACATAAGTATAAGTTTTCTGAAGCAAAAATTTAGGAGTAATGCTGAACTGTAGTAGTCTTCTGTAGTAGATCTCGTACTTCATTTTTTCATTTGTCCTCCTTTGAAATTTTCTTTCTTAATATTTCATTTCTGTCTTTTGCTGTCTGCATGTGCCAGTCCCATTGGGAGAATCCAGAGAAACTTGGAGAAACACCAGATTTTTTCTCATCCCCTAAGCCCTCCCCTTAATTTGCAGTCTAATGAAGCACAGATGCAGTCTATTTTATAAGGTGTAAGTTTTTAATGTGAAATCAAGAACTAAATTGGAAAAATATCTAGTAAGTGGTGAAACTATGTAATTGAGTGTCTATCGCTCTGTCAGAAAATTCTGCTTTTGAAAAACATTCTTCTGTGATTTCCTCTGCTCTGGCCACCCTTGTGCTCTTAAAGTGCATACAAAGGAGAATTGTCTGAGTATAACTGAGTTAGTAACTAGTGAATTACACCCTGTCACAACTCAGGGTCTTAGACATGTCTGTCTTAAACCATGTCTTGGTTGTATGCTCCACCCTGATGTGAACATTGGCAGCATGACTGAAAAACATCCAAAAATGACAAGTCTTCTTAAATTTGTGTGAAAACTCCAGTTAAGAGAGCTAGATATTCAGGAAATGTTGTTCTAAATACGTTATAAAAGAATTCTCTGTTCCTACTGTAAGCAGAAATGGTTATAGTAAAACTTTGACTTCAGAGAAAGCAGAAGGAATTAGAGAGTGCTCATTCCCTCAGGAAACAATAAAAAAAGTAATTTAAATAAATGTTTAACTCCTGCATGTACTTTTGAAACTACTAAATTTCATCTATCCCTTATTAAACATATATTCAAGTTAATCCACCAGTACTGAACTGGGGCAGTGTGTGAGGTTTAATACCTGAAACTCCAAATGAAAGCAAACTTTGCAGTTGCAACCAAGAAGAAATATCAAGATTTAGACCACAGCAGGATCCAGCCTATAGGTCAGCAAAGAAAATGGGCAACAGAAGCAGTAACGCTCTGTAGTAAATTGAGAAGGCATCACAGCTGCACAGTGGCAACCATGGCAACATCATTAAAGGTAACCACAGTAGCTAAAAGCTGAGATGATGTAATGCAGCCTCTGCTGCAGTCACACTGATGCCTTTTGACTGCCTTTTGACATGAACTACACTGTAATCAAGCAGGTCTGGAGTTTCTTAAATAGCCTGTTGCCTGTATTGACAGTATAGCTGTTGACCACACCCATGTCCTTCATCAGGCATCAGGGAATGATCCTTTCAACACGGGTATCCTGGAGTACAACACAGGACTGCATGTGTGTGGGAATACAATGTGAGCTTTAGTGCCTGAAGTTGAAATATGTGTATTTAAGAGAAAGATGTAAAACTCCCCCACGCTTTATATTTGAGTGGTGTGATTACTTCCCTTAAAAATAAATGTGATGCAGTAAATACATTCCATGATTCACTCATTTAGTGGCTTGCTCTCAGTACAGATACTATAGTAGAAAATACAAATGGTTATGATTTCAAACAGAACTATATCAAGATCAAATTTTCTGAGATGCAAAGTCACAAAAAAGGTCAAAACATGTCTCATCATTATGCCCTTCTGAGATTTTAAGATTCAGTACTGAGTTACCTAGTTAACAACTGAAAGTAACATTTAACAGAATCAGAAAACAAGTTTATTTATCTCCAACCATCTTGGTGTTACTGTTTCTTTCCCAGGCTAGCATAGACATGCACAGATTCATCTTCTTAAAGGTTTAAAAGCTGGTTTTAATGATATTAATCATTAAATAATAATCATTATTTAGTTGAAAGAAATCTTATCTTTTTTGAAGGAATGATTTTGACTGTGTCTAGAAAATTAGTTATATAAAAATTCTGAAATCTAGGAAAGATTAATCTCTATTAAAGGTTCTGAGATGAGAAGAGTCTGCCTGGACTAGCCAGAAGAAAAGCATAGAAAATTGAAAGAAGGACCTGGGGGAAAAAATTTGATGGCTGTTTCTTGACTGAAAACTACAGATGTTGTTTCAGTCAAGGAGTCACTTGAGAATTCAATCCACATTTTGGTTGAAAGTTTGCTACTCTTTTAATTATTATTTTTCTGTAAAAGCTATACGTTTAATTTCAAACTCCTGCAAATGAATTTTTTTACTGTCCTTCTTTAGTGAGATATTTTGTTTTGAAATATGCTTGTAAAATTTTAATGGTAAAAACACAGAGTAAAATTCCTTCTCTTTCTTTCTCAGTTTAATTTGACAAGATGAAAACTTCTTTTCTATTTTGAGCTTCTTTAGATTTACTTTAAGTTATTTCATCTGGTTTGACCAGGGAAGCGAAAAGTCAGTTTTTCACACAGTTCAGTTTCTGAGAAGTCAGGAGTGGATATTGTACCTAGTACAGAATTTCTTTACAAGAAATGCAGTAAGAAAATACTGTAGTAGTAGTACACCAGCTATTTTTGTCTCATGATGTACAACTTGATTTCTTCAACTAGGAGTATTTTGTATCCTGGTTTACACTGTGATGAAGACATACTTTTCTTACATAAAAACTGTTATGTCATGTGAAATGTGCATGCTATAAAAAACACCTTACGATGAAATCTGCCAAAACTGGTTGGAAAAGCCACAGTTCTAAATGGGGTTGAGAAAGTAATTCTGACCAGGATATCCTATTTTGCTGGTTTGACTGCTCTGATTAAAACAGTCTGCGAAGAAACAGCCTTTGCGTGATAGGCCCAGGTACAAATTAATAAGACAACACTGTGTTGACCTACTAAGCAAAAAACACAACAGCGCAGTAACTACAAACAGACACAGCTATTTTACTGCTTTGCTAAAAACTTCCCTTCTCCCACCCAAATTGTTTTGCGGTGGCTTCTTTTGGCTGTGTGTAAATTCCCCTGCTAACATGCACACTTCCCCAGACAATCCCACCTGTGAATGATTGCAACCTTTAACCCTTAGGTTATATTTTCTTCTAACTGTTGACCCAAAGAGGCATTTTGTTCTGGTTTTTGTTGGTTTGGTTTTGTTTGTTTTTTGGGGTTTTTTTGGTTTGGTTTGGTTTGGTTTGGTTTGGTTTGGTTTGGTTTGGGTTTTTTTTTCCAGCTTAGTAGTTATATTATATAAACCAAACTGGATGGTAGGGAGCTTGATCCCAATATTCAGAACTTCAGAGTTTTCCACTAGAGACCTCTGATCGCTATTATAATGTGCATCAGAATTATGTCTTGTAACAAGACAGGGTTAACACTGTTCCTGTAACTTGAATAAAATTACCAAACTACAGGTAAGGACTCTGTACACTTCTGAAGGAAGTGAAATACAGTTTTTATGTGACTAACGAAATATTTTATAGCATCAGAGTAGCAGTTAATCTGTTTCAAGTGTGCCTATGACAGAAGAATCCAATATTGCCTTTGTGTCTGCACGAGGCATTACAAGCCTTCTGCTGCTGATATGGACACTCTGACACTCTGCACGTCATGTGTTTGACAATTTATTTCACTGAACTTGAACAATGTTTTTTTCATTATCCCTGTGTTTTACTGAAGTTTTGTAACACTGCCTAGTCTGTCTCCTAATGATATTTACAGCAGAGAGGGTATATCTCAAATGTCTTTTTGCAAGATAGCTGAACACCTGGATAGTATCAATATTTTAATAGAAATGCAGATATTTAACTGTTTGGTTGCTAGTTGTTAGTTTGAAAAATCTATTTGTCAATATCAGGAGAATTAGACTAAACAAGTGAACAGCCATAACAGCTTCCAAGAACTGTTTTCACAAGTAAGTATACTCACAGTACAAATATTAATCACATTGTCCAATAGTCTATTCAATTTATGACTTATTTTTTTCAGTTTTTAAATTCCAAATTCAAATGGACTAATAGTTTCCATATTGAAGGTATTTTCACAGTATAAACAAAATAGGCATTTTCCCATGAAAAGAACACTAAAAATTTGAACAACATCCATTAGGCATGAGGGAAAAGGAAAGACGCATTCTGTCTCCAAATGTAGAGCTCATGCAACCACATGGGACACTAAGTGCCAAACTGATTGGTGCTCAGCAACAGGACTCATGGAGCCAGTAAATATTAACTGAGAACTGTCAAGCAGTCTAAACTGTCTGAGTGATATGTAGGTGGATAGTATGTCTTTTCTGTTCTAGTAAAAAAACTCTTCACTGTATTTTAGATGCTGTATGAATTTGTAGAAAAAGTCTATGTTTTGAAATAACTGACTCCTGGAAATACATCTGGGAAGACAATGTTGGAGATGGGCTTCAATGTGCTCTTAGAGAATTACGCATTCATGGTTTCAGTTGTAACCAGTCATATTATGTATAAGAAAAATGTAAAGAGTTTAAATGTATTGTATAATTTATTAATTTCCTAGGCTTTCATGAGATGTAGTATCAATTCTAATTAAAAACCAAACAAACACCCCCTAAACAAATGAACACTGCCCAAAAAAGCAACCAAACTATTACAAGAGACTACATAATTTAAGAATAAAAATCTTTCCTTTTGAATTAATTTTAAACCTGTTTTTCAGTTTGACAGTTGCTGTAAATCCCCAAAGTATTTTCATTTCAGCAAAAAGAAAATTTCAGATTGTGAACAGCATGTAAACTGTGTGTTGGAATATGTGCTGCTATACAAATTGAAGATTCTGTTCTTGCTGTGGCTGCCACAACAGTTCATGAGATGTAACTCATCCGTCCCACTCATCCTTGCTGCTGTTCATACCACTTCAAATCCTTTCTTTGTCTTGAAAGACAGATTTTGAACCTGGACTGCCATATTTTAAGATATATTCTGTGTCTGAGGGTTGAAAAAATATGTTAAACTGTCATGGTGCATATGTTTTATTTCTCTGGTGTTACATGAGAATTACTTGGGTCAGAAGAAATGTTGTGGTGACTCCACGTACAGTGGTGAGGCAGAGACTCAACACTGAAATACCTTCTAAAATGCAGAATGCTTTGGGCTAGTTGTTTCAGCATCTCTGATGCCATTTTGTCTAAGTGGAGGATTATCTCCATTTTACACTAAAGCCATATCTGATTTAAACTGCCTAACACCAGGAAATAGTTCATTCCTAAGAACAAGTGGTCAAGTTACAAGGTTTAATGTGTAATGTTGTGAGGAAAATGAAGGCTAGAAATGCCTTTTTTTTGCACTTCTTACCTCCTAGTTCAGTCCAGGAATTTCAATTGTTGTGGTTGACTTTCACCATTCCTGTTTTAGCTGGCTGCTGCTATGATGAAAATTCTAAAGCCAACGTGGCAACTGAATCTCACTGACAGGTCTTGAAACATCTTTCACAGAAATTAAGTTTTTGAGAAGATCCAGTAATAAACACAGCAGAGCTCTCAGCAGCACCTGCCCATTCATCCACTTCTTTCTTTTATGCCACTTGTGGCTGAAAATTTTCTCGGACAATGAACACAGTGAAATATCAGTGGTTTTAACTGATAGCTGAAAAGTCTTTCCTCCAGTTTCAGTGGGGTTTCAGCACAGGATCATAGGATAATTCAGGTTGGAAGGCTTAAATTTAACTGCAATCTTAAATTCTTTGCTGACTGCAAGCCTTTAGTATGTACCTGTTGTTCTAAAGACTCTTCTGTGGTACCAAGTGACTCACAAACACATATTAAAAATTTCAGCTTCCCACATGACCAGCACATTACAGAGCTGGAAAGCAAAGTCTGGAGAATTTATGAGAGTGGCTCAGATAACACAGGAAGCCATAACTAGAATGGAGTTCCTGACTTTTAATAATATTGACTCTTGGCTCTGCTTTTCTCATGGTAATATCCACCCCTGTGGGAATGGGAGCAGGGGTTTACTGACCACCAAACACATTTTTGATTATGTATCACTCTTAAGAATATTTGTTTCTAGTTTAGGTTAAAGAATCAAGTATTAAGGGGTGTTTTAAGGGCCACTTACTTCTAATTTCATGGAGGCACATATACTTTCTTAAATTGTTATACAGATAATTGTAATCAAAGTTAAGACAATTAAATTCAAACAAATAAGATTCTAGCTGGTAGCATATAGGAAGCTCTTTTATTAAGGCAAAGTATGTTTATCTCTGCAGAGAGTCTGACCAACACAACAGGACTAATGTATATTCTAAGTTCAAATGGTGGCATAATGTTTTTCATGACACCAATAAGCATTATGTATGCATTATATGACAGTTAAAATATGGTGGGTGCTTCCAGCAGTCTGGTATTTCTAGTTCTGCTAATAGGTTGACATTAACCAAGTGGGGAAAATACACCTTCCTGTAACTCCCAGGCTCTCTTATCTAAATTTTCATTTGGCTGAAGTCCAGGATTTAGTTTATGACCTCTGATGAGTTCACAGTACAAAGCAGAAAACCCACAAATCTCCTAAACCTAGTCCTACTATTATATTATTTCTCATAGTTGCTGTAACTTTCCATGCTTGTATTAACATTGCACAGTTTATTGGCAAAGTAGTTTAATTACTTGTTTTTATTAACAATTAATTGATATTGGAAACCCATGCTCTGGGGATATTTATACATGGAAATTTTAGTTTTAAAAACTAGGAAAAAATAACAGCGTGTAAGTTGAACTCTTTTTATGTGGCATATTTTGTAGGGGATTTTCCTTTCACATCTCATCAACTGCCAGTCAAATAGTACTTTATTGCATTAATAAAATGTAAGTGGAGAATATCTGATGACAGGAACATTATTTTCTTAAACTGTAAGCTATACTTAGTGTTTTAATATTATCACCTAAGGTGGGTACAAAAAGATACCTCACACCTTTTTCATTTATATGCCAAACTCTATTTTCCCTATTCCTTCTTTTTATTAAAGTAAGATTCTGGTTTAATTTAATCCAAAGTAATATGTTTTATAAATTTCCCAAGAGAGCTATTAATCTGCAGGAGTAGAGTTTATTTAAGTTAGCTGATGGACCTACTCTAAGTCAGCATTTTTCAACAGTGAGGTGGTAACATCTCTGGGGGAGAATTAAGTCTTATAATAGAGATTCAAGAAGGATCTAGGAAAATGAAAAGAAGGGTTTCTTTTTTATTAGATACTTTTCTTCAGGGACCTAGTAAATGCTGAACCATTTATTGAATATCCTGCAAGCATTTTGGTTTTCCTCCCTAAGAGCAAGAGAACAGCTGGCTAGCTGCTCTGTTCTTCCTGGGGTGAGTGAACAGCAGACGTGGTTGGTGGAGGAATCGCCCTGTCAGTTCTCAGCAGGGATGGGCATCTCCTCTACTCTGCATGGAGGAGGGAGATGTGGAGACAAGAGCAGGACAGTGCAAAGGCTGGAGAACTGGCAGGGGCTTTGGGATTTAAAGATGATTTTGAAGACATCAGGTCACGTGCTGTGATGAGTCAAGCTGGACATTCACACGGCTACCATGGCACATGAGCCTTGTCCAACACACTGGAGATCAGCATCAGTTTCATTCTGTGTTCTCTCCATCTGCTGGAACAGAATAAGGATTGTAAAGATGGTTCAAAACACTGGCAGACACCACTTTGGTACCTTCTCAGTTCCTGCCTGTCTTGTCTCTGACACACAAGCCAGCATTTGGCAGGTCCTTTTGTCTCACTTCTCTGAAAGTGGAAAATTCTTTGTGCATGGCCAGCACATGAGAGTAAATTTGTATTGAGAGTAAATTCATATTATGTCTTCCAGTGGTGCTGCTGGGCAAATATCCCTTTGAATTTCATATTTATTGGGCTACTCAAGTACTAGGCTTTGGTAGGTCCTCCACAGGCCTCCCAAATAAACAGCCTGGGTTTTGGTTGGAAACTTGAAGGACTTACAAGAATCTTTTTTGGCTTGAAAGAACTGGGCTATCTCTTATCCATAGGTACTTAGTTTGTATCTATTTTGCAAGCCCCTCTGCATCTTACACTGCCTTTAAAACAAAATAAATCAAAAGCTTGGAGTGCATCTATTTCCCTGAATATTTGTTTAGATAAATTCGTTTCCTAATTTATGCAGTATAAGGAATTTTTATTTACCCTTTATCAGCTGATCTATTGACACTAATTTAAACAGGAGTCATCTGGTTATAGTAGTGTCCAAGAAATAATTATATTTTATGCTGAAAATATTTCTTTGTTTAATGACTTTCAGATTGCTCACTGGATAAGACACTGGAGGTCAGAGAATACTTTACCCTGTGAGCAAACAGTGAAAGTAAAGGGTCCATACCTTTGACATTCCCAAACCAGAGGCAAACAAGGACAGAAGTAACTCATTTAAGCACTCCAGAGGCATGCTTAACAATGGAAGGGGAAAAATGGATGCATCACTGTAATTAAAATAGATTAAACAGACATGGAATTTATTAGTCATGGAAAAATCACAGCTTCCAGCTCTTGAGGAGACAGTTTCTGGAAGGCTATTTTGGTGATATGATTGACTCTGAAATGGAATCCACAGTACTTTGAGAATTATCTGGACGCAAGACCAGCAAACGTATTCAAACTCTCATAGATCAGTATTGGGAAAAGGAATAATTTGGAAAAAAGGAATAAATCTTCCAACATTTTCTGAAACATGCTGCTACTTGGAAGCTACTGTGGTTGTCTTCCATTCTGAAGGGTAAGAAAACAGGCCGTGCTCTGCTTCTCTGCAAGTAGCATGGGAGTACCAGGAATGTGCAGGAAGTTTGGATAAGGTGTAGAGCAAGTAAATGGAATAGGCCAGATGAGACCAGAAAAGTGGGAAGAAATCTAAAATTGTAAGTACAGCTGGCCAAGACAATCACAGCTCTGTCTTAATGCTTACTGGGTGATGCAAGCTTCATGACCATGGAGCTTCCTCTCTCCCTGCCATGTGGTCAGAGATGCACCTGTTCCTACACCAGCTCTTAAGTCAGATTGCTCTCTCCAAGTCAGTGTCTCCATGCATCATATCACCTGTTTACTTGGGACTTTGGGTAGTCGAAGATTTGATCTTGATGAATTTTTTCCACTGGGAAACGCTTTCTTCTTTTATAGCTACAAGTGTATTCAAGTAATAGAAATAGTAGTGGTAGCAGTAACAATATTAACATTAACATTAACAATAATAGTAATAATAATAATGTTTGTGCATGAAGAGCTAGACTTTTCTTGAATTAAAGAGTCATGCTCATCAGAGTTTTGAGAAATTGTATAGCATGTTGTAGGCATGATACTTCATAAACAGAACTTATGATCATTGATGACATGATGCAAGGAAGCAGATGCATTTTATAAACACACAGTTCTAACACTTTTGAAGGAAGTAAAATACTTTAAGCACTGCAATAAAAATATCAACCATTATGAGTCCAAGCCAGTGCATTAAATTAATATCATATTATGTGAAAAAGGAGACTCATGATCCTGAAGTAACTTATTTAAATATTTCACTAGTTTAACTCTCTTGACCCTTAGAGAATTGGACAAGATTCATAAATAAGCAAAATATACTCAAAGTTGAATGATACTTTTAGTTGTGTGATGGGAAGCCCTGGGGGACATGAAACTCTTTAAGAAGCTAATACATTTTTTCAGGTATCTTAGGATAAGCAGCAAAATTTAAAAGCAGAGATGTTTATTGGAATGTTTCCAGTCTTAAGTCTCAGGGTCCTACCAAAGATTTTGAAATTGTCAGCATGGCCCTTTATAAGTTTATTACTTGACTATGAACTGGCATGTGTTTTAGATTTGTTAGAGGAAGTTTTCTAATGTACACTTTCAGTGTTTCTCTACTGTAAACAACTCTGTAAAGAGTTGTACTGTGAGCCAAGCTGGACTTTTACTGGTCACCAGGGTCAACTGCAGAACCAAGTCTGACCTTCAATCTCTGACTCCAATTAGTCACAGAACTAATTTATTTTTCATTTTCCAGACCATTTGTCTTCTTGGAAACCACAGTGACTTATATAATTCCAAGAGTTACACTTGGAAAAAATTATTGTAGTGTGTTCATCTGTATTTAGTTTTAACACGGGTCCATACCAGTGATTTATACATTACAAAAGGTGCTAGTTTATTTGAATTAGAAGATTTCAGGGCTCTCTGTTAGCATTTGTGCCTGGAATGTGTTCTCTTCAGGATGAATGTGGTTTGCTTTTGATCTTTTTATGTTTTCCTAAGCATAGGTACATAGATGTAGTGCAGTACATGTCAGGTTGTCATGTTTTAGCTATTTGGTTAAATTTTCTACTGCTCTATATTCTGAACAGCATGGCAGAACTTTTTAAAGAATTCAGTTTCTGTGAATTTGCACTCAAGTGCAGCTGGCTGTTTGATGAATATAAGTTTTCTTTGTGCCTATTGGAGATACCATAGCTGGATTATTTTCAGAATTAGCATATCATATTCTGTGGCATACCAACACTATTTCTTCATCAGTGAAGAATTACATTTGATTTGTGGTGCAGTACTATGTACACACAATTATCATGAACAATAACTAGAATTAAGCACATCGTTCATCATGATGTAGGGTAAATAATAATCTTAATTCTCTTTGTCTCTCCTTATATTCTAGATAACATAGAAGATATATACATACATACATGACATGCAAAAGTCAGAGTTAGTAGTGGAAGTTTAGACAATGACAACCAAGAAGAATAAAATCCTCAGAAAGAGGTATTTGCTAGAGTATTCTCAGCAGCATTTTGGATTTCAGAATGTCTTAGAGGCTGACACCTTGCATCCATACTGTTTCTTCGAGGTAGCTTGAACTCAGCCTGACGCCCAAGCAGTCTTTTTCTCTCCTGTACAGTACTGGACAGGATAGCAACCCAGACACACGGGAATCACAGAAGGAATCAGTGACAGAAGGAATCACAGAAGGAATCGCAGCATGTTCATTTAGTCTAGACATAGCCTCACTCTTCTGCTGAAAATGCCTTTCCACTATAACCTATTTTCAGGTTAGGCTGCTGACTATCTTGCAGCAAGAAAGGACCAGTTTGGGAAATGTGCTTCTATGTGAAAAGAAGCATGCTCCATTGGTTCCCTGTCTCTCTTATGCTTCACTGTCCTTGAGACCTTCCTGCAGTGGTGTCCTGGCCTTTCTGAAGGCCAAATTTGCAAGTGTACAATTTCACCTTTCCTAATTACAAAACCTTTTCTCTGATATGAAAGCACATAACACACTGTGCTTTTCATAAATCTATTAAAAAAAGATTTAAAAAATCTTGTTGAATGGTGACAATTTATATGTTAATTTTATTTGTGTCAAGCTATTTAAAGTTTGTTTTTTTCAATTTCTAGAGCTAATCTTGGAACACAATGTCCAGGGAGACAGACGACGGAAGAATTTTGAGGTTGATTTCTAAAAGCCTCCCAATTTTCCCATTGGTAGTGACTGTGGGATTTTTTGGAAGCCGTATGGAATGCGCTTTTTACAGTTTTCCAGTGAAACATCCAGAATGGGCATTCTCAGAGCCCTTTCATACTGTCTAGGTTAGCAGCCAAGGCTTCTCCCACTTTGATATTTTAAGCTCACTAGAGCTTCAGTTGGTAGATGCAGATGACATATCACTTTCAGTGGCTTTAACACACTGTATGAAAAGCAGAGTATTGCTTATGTTTTCCTTAGAAAAAGGAAAAGAAAAAAGGGTAGTGTGCACAGTAGCAAGTCAGTGGGAAGATGCAACCTTGGAGTTTTTCAGATAAGCAGCAGTAATAGGCTAATTAAAAGCTGTCAGTGGAAGAATAACATGTATAGTTTAATGTTTTAGATATTCTGCAGAAAGCAGAAAGCTGAGGAAAGTTCACAATCTCACTGGTGAACCAGATCCTTTAAAGGTGCCCTTGAGAGACTCATTTCCCATCATGCAAACACCATGCTAGTTTGCTATAAAGATGACTTTGAGGATCTTCTTGCAAGTCCTCCTGTGAGAGGCATGCTAGGATAGAGTTGAGACCCAGGACCCTACTGTGGTGTGACTGTACTTTGCAGCACTGGAGAGTATGGGAAATCCTGAGGCTGACAAGGAAATTCATGTGTCTGACAGAATTGTCTTGAGGTCCAAGGAAAAAAGTGACCTATATTCATCATAGTCTCAGTGAGCTATAGTCATCAATTCCATCCTTCAAACCTTGCTATAGTCTATCTATAATACAGTGTACATGCGTACTACACATATCCATCTGCATCTGTTGAGAGTACATTTCAGTTTACCAGACTCAGAAAGTAAGTTTAACAGTCCTAAAGCTGTGCATAAGCAAAAAAAAAAAAAAAAACAAAAACATAGGCAAGAAAATGTGTAAGTGGATGCTGTAGAAAAGAAAAAGAAAACAACATAGAACATTTTCACAGATAATGAGAATAAAAAATAATGACATGCTGTTGGCCTCATTGTCTCCAATAAGCAATTTGGGATGAAAAAAAGTCACATAGATGGCTCAGGAGACTTAAAGTACCAATTCACTTTACTTATAAAGTGACAATTTATGCAAAAATCAGCATGAGAAAATAGAATGTCATATGGGTTTTCTTTTCAAAGTAGAACCACATCCCAGTATTGCATTTTCAAAGTAGAACCACATCCCAGTACTGCATCCCAGTATTGCACATCCCAGAATTGCATTCATTCAGGTGAAATGTTTGGAATTTTTTTCCCCTATAACATAGCATAGAAATTCATGGAAAAGAACTTCTGGATTAAGAGAATAAGGTTATTGTCAGTGTTTTTTTCTCTGGAATATACTCCTAAAAGTCTAATATAAATTTTTGCTGTTTCCATCTTTAGATCTGCATCTGTGCAAGAGCTATTCAGAGCATCCCATTCCTTATTTCTAATGACTTTGACAGATGTCCCTTCACTCCATAAATTCCTGCATCCATAAGTTCACTGTCTAAGATGTAGAGCCTGCTTTTTTTGCTTTAAGTTTCACTCAGAACTTGTTTTTGTTTATGTTTTCCATTTTTGCTATCATTACTAGTGCACATTGTGTGGTCAGTGGAGTTCAGGGTATAGAAAGGAGAAACCTCTGGATGGTTCCTAAAGATGGTGAGCATATCTTTTGCATTGGATATAAAAGGAATTGCAGGGATTCTTCATGCTTCAGATAAAAAGGACTCAGTAATTTTACAACATTTACTAGATTGCTGAATATTTCCAGTCATTTCCCACACAGTTATGGCAGCCAATCAGTATAGAGGATGAGTAAAATAATAGATGAGAAAAAGAAAAGGATGAGCAATAAGAGGGACCATAAAGAAAAAGTGTAAATCAAAGTGTAGAACAACAACAACAACATAAAAAACCAACCCAACCAAAAACTAACAAACAAACCCAAAACAACAGGAGAAAAGTGAAGAAACAATCCAAGGAATAAGAAGAAGATGGAAAGAATAAGAAGCTGGTGCAAAGTAGGTTTTTCAGAACTAGCAATATGGGGAGAGAGAGAACTGCTATGTACAGAATTTGGAAATGCATACAGGGCAGACATACAGATTTGGCTTAACAGCAAGAGAGCCTGAGGCCTGACTCAGTGTTGGATTCATATACCTCCCATATTGCTCGAAACCGAGAGTCTGAATTTACTAGCTCAATCTGCATTTAATATTTAAGTTCTCGAGGCTGCAACAATGAATTCTCTTATTCTCAAAACAGACACAGAGCTATGGCACAACTCTGTTCCCACTTAGCAAGGCAATGCAGTCATGGACCCAGTCTCAGTCCACATTGGGATGAAATCAAGTCTCTAAGTCTGGAATGATATTTTAGCTCATCTGTTCCTTGGTTCTGGATCATTTATATCCAAGATTTTGCTTTGTGTTCTGTCCTCTTTTCTTTTCTGTCCATTGCCTCTCTGATTATGGGTATTAAGTCTGGGGACGGGGCCCGGTTGTGTTGTATCCATACTCACTTCCATTGCTGGAAAATCTTTAATCATTTTTCTCCCAAAACAGATGGAAATATTTGCTTACTACAGTCTTATGACAGGAATTTTGAAGAAAATAAATTAGTTTTACTTTAGAGTGAAAACATCACAAAATCTTTTGCCAGTAGGAAGGAGAGTAGACATCAAAAACTGGTGTACCAAAAGGAGGATTTTAGCTTGAAGGAGACTTCAAATCTTACTTTAAATCCTATTTTGCAATAGTTTCTTGGCCTGTTCATCAGCCACAGAAAAAGTTCATCAACAGCTAAGCCTTGCTGCTTGTTCTGTGGTTCAGGGAGGGCTGTGATTAAAGCTGCTTGTGTTATAAAACAGTGCACTTACAGCTGAAGAAAACAATTAAGATCAGATTCAGTAGACTTGCTAACTTAGTTCTTCTATGTAATATATATGTTTTTTTACTCTAAGCTGCTGGAACAGTTCTAATAGCAGACCTAAGGTAGTATCCCTGTAGACAGTAACTGGGCTAGGGAGAAATATTTAGCAGAAAGATTCCTCTGAGACATACATGTGGGTTGTTTTTAAACTGGATTTCTTACTTAGAGGGTAAGCTACCAGTTATTCTGTTTTCTGTTAACTCACAGGGTTGTTGTTTTCCGAGCATAGAAGTCTTTATTTTTATTTGCCATTAGTCTCTAAAATAAAACAATTCCAGTTACTTACTACTGTTGCTGCTGGCAAGAATACTACTTTTACAAGCCATACAACTAAATATAATGGTAATATCTTCCTGAGACTTGCTGTTTGACACACCTTTACCTTATTTAACACTGGGGCAATGCCAACTGGGACCACCCATTCTTGGAAATATAAAGAACCAGCACAAATTGGAAAAATGTTGATTGTTGAATCATCGTGTGGTATATCCAGTTCCAGTTCCTCAGGGCAACACTTAGAAGCAGCCCACATGGAATACCAGGTCACAAAGGGAAGCTCTGAGCCTGTCTGTGGCCCTTAGTCAGGAAATCTTTTTTATTCAGAAATGGTGCTAATGTGTATTCTAACAGTTAGCATGTGTTTTAAAGCATTTTGACTTCAGTGGCTTTTAGATACATTCATAAGGTCTTGTGGGCTAAGGTCTAAGCCAGTAGACACCATCTTTCCCTAAAGAATTTTATGAAGCTTATGTGACCCTCTGCCAGCATTTCACAGATGCTTAAATTTGTCTTACTGACACTTTTGCAGTGACATGGAAGTTACTACTGTGTGTTCAAGGACGTAAATATAAAAGTGTTACTCTTGATTTACCCACTGTAGGACAACAAATAAGCTTACTGGAATAAAAGGATTACTATTAGTTAGATGTCAATACAGTTTTGCTTAAAATAATCCCATTAATCCAAAAAGTTGTTTCAGGAAAAAATGTGCATGTTAGACCAACAAGGCCTTGGTTTCAACCAGAAATTATGAGGTCATTTAATCAGATTCATAGACTTGTCACTCCTGCTGGGAATTTAATAGAAAGCACCCTTCTCTGGTTCAGCTTTTGGGTACTTTTAATAGGTTCCAGCTCTGGAAAAATTAGCAACTTTCACAGTACTTAATATGTTATCAGGGTATGAAACTGCAGACAATTCTTACAATGTATAGGAGTAATCGAGCATTCAGGTACTTAAATTTGTAGAGTTACATATTAGGAAAAACCAAAATATTGGGAAGGAAGGCATCAGTGGATTAATGTGCCTTTAATGAACCAATGTGAAGTAAACATGCCAGTGCCACATTTAACAATTAAGACTGTTTGGAAGGAATTTGTTGTTTTCATGTAGTAATCTGGAGAAGATAAGAGTTATGCTCATTCCTGTGCATAAAAGGATTCCCTGTTTCACAAAGTCACATAGGATATGTCTAAGTTAGAAAAGTTGCATTAACTTTTGGAAGAGGTTTCATACTATGTCAAGCTTTTTCCATAGCATTGTTTATGAACAGACTTTACTGGGGTTCTGATTTTCCATGTGGATATAAATTTCTTCTGTGAGATGAATGCGTCTCTTCTGACTGCAAGATTTGTGGAATTGAAAGTCTGGGATATCTGTAAATATTTCTTGGTCTAACTAAACGAGGATTATATACAAAACAGAAGCACAGTAATACATTTTACTAAGCCCTCCCAGACTTCAGGAGCAACACAGAGGTCTACTGAACTGGAAGAGAGCTGCAAGTGGTGCTGGAGCACATCCAAAGAATGGCAGCAGAGCTGGTGAAGAGCCTGGAACATAAGTCTTTTAAGGAGTGGCTGAGGGAACTGGGGTTGTTTAGCTCGGGGAGAAGGAGGGTCATGGGACACCTTGCTGCTCTCCACAACTACCTGAAAGAAGGCTGTAACCAAGGGCATGTCAATTTCTTCTCCTGGGTAACAAGCAACAAGGCAAGATGAAGTGGCCTCAAGTCTCGCCAGGGGAGGTTTGGATTTGATATTTGGAAAAATTTCTTCATGGAAAGAGTTGTCATGTGTTGGGACAGACTGTCCAGGGCAGTGGTGGAGTCATCATTACTGAATGTGCTTAAAAAGTGTGTGGATATGGCACCTGAAAACATGAATTTGTGGTGAACATGCTTGTTGTTGACAGTTGGACCTGATGATGTTGGAAGTCTTTTCCTACCTTCATGATCCCAAGATTCCATGAAAAATCCATGCAGCACTATTCTAGAGAAAGACAATGAGATGGAGCACCCAGCAGGGTCTGGAAAACACTCCAGGACATTTACATTTGCATTTAAGAACTTCAGACTTACACCTGCTAAAAGTCCTTTTGAAAGGACTCAGTGAAACATTTTGATGCATAAACCATTGTCAAAGATTAGGATTCAAGACGAAAGCTAACTTGACAGATGTTTATCCAACATGTGCCTATGCTGAAATTCTTACACCTTTCTTTGGTATTTACACCTGGTATTTACAGCTATCACAGATCAGATATGGAACTCTAATGACAGAACAACAGAATGGCAGAAGTTGGCAATATGAGAGAGTATATAACATTTTCCTAAAATATTTTCCATGCTAGGAGGTATGAATGTATTTGAATGTACAGCTAGAGAAAAGAGTGTGTTGCATGGTTAATCTGTTAATTTTTGAGATGGTTCTAACACTTTTTATGAGGGGTATTCATTATGTATATTGAGTTTTTGTATTCCACTAGTGACATAATACCATAAAGAATAACATTTAGCATGGAATCATACCACAAAACTTCGTTTTAATTATGAGAGGAAAAAATATATTCTGCAAGTTAGTAGGTTTTCTTTATGCCTTTTCTTCTTGGTGTGACTGTACAAATTTATGTAGCATGTCACTGAAATATGTATGTCTTCAACTTCTTTATAAAGGGCAATTAGAAGTGAAAAGACAGTAAAAAAATACAGAAAAATCACCCAGTCACTCGAGCCAATAAAGTATATTTATTTCCAAACTGTGACTTTTAGAAATTAAGCAATATAAGCATGCTAATTTAAACAGCTCCCCTGAAGGAGAGATGATCTTCACTCATGTAATAGTACTGCTGGGGCTCCAAGAAGCTAACCCTTCGCCATTATTTTTAGTTTTCTCTGACTAAAAAAACCATTATGTGGGGCAGAAATATCACATAGCTAGAGAACACCAGGTAATTGTGGAGAGCTACTAATAATGTGGGTGGGTGGAAATCTTGGTGAATGGATTGCAGTTACTGCACTTTTGTAAGTTCATTTATGTTAGTGGCAGAGACTCAAGAACATATATGCTTTGTGCATCATGTCTGAAGGACATGTTGCAGGTTTTGCTTATCTCTGTTTAAGTTTGGCAAATCTTAATTTGTCCATAAATGAAAGGATCCTTTGTCCAAGAATAAAAGGCAGGAGGAGACAATGAGGTATTTTATTATTCTCTCATCACCTTAGTTCTCTCCCTGTATTTCCAAGGGAACAATTCATGTGGAACAAACATGTGCAAAGAACACAAGATCCACATAAAAGGGCACCAAGCATCCTGTTTGTGAATACTTGTCATGTAGTTTCAGCCAGCTGCCAGCATGTAATGATGATTTATGCTTTGGCTACCATTTGCTTGGCTTACTTGTGATTGGCTTTTAATCCTGACTAGATGGAACAAATGAGCAGCTTTCAAAAAACATGGCACTTGAAATGAGCAGTTGTTAATGCTTTTCCTAATCCATCCATCAGCTGAGGGGCTCTAATCAATCTGGTTCTAACACTGGTAAGCAAAGCTTACGGGAAGCATAGGCAGGCAGCAGAATGCAGCTCCAGGATGAGTATTTGGGCTGAAGGAGAAGCAGCCATGCCAATAGTCATGCTGATTTTGCTATAGTGCTTACAGGAGCCCTGATCAAGAGAGATCTTGAGAAGGAGACTTCCTCTTGCCAAGAGTATAACAGACAGTATGGAAAAGAAGGAAAATTCTGACCAAGAGTATGTGTCATTGGCAATCATCTGGGCT
Organism: Rhipidura dahli; assembly: GCA_013399225.1. Classification (NCBI taxonomy): domain Eukaryota; kingdom Metazoa; phylum Chordata; class Aves; order Passeriformes; family Rhipiduridae; genus Rhipidura; species Rhipidura dahli. The sequence continues at coordinate 314,943 of VXAC01008090.1, forward strand.
GAAGACCTATGAAATGTGTTTGCGTGAGGCCTCTGCTTAAATGGCCAGAAATAGCTACATGTAATTACCAAGTTTTAAGTTGGAAAATTTGGCAAGCTTATGAAACATGTGCTGAGGGTTTCCATCATCTCATGTGGTCTGTGTGCTTGTGAAAGGTGAGAAACACTTAAACTGAAACAGTCCTGATGTATGGGTTCTCTGCTGGACCAGCATTTTTAACTTAGTTTCCAAGGGTCAATTACTTTCGAGTTGGGAAGGTATGCTAATTAATTCCTAGCCAGCATGGCTTCTTGGCTTACAAAAGAGAGCAAACAAAGCAGGGACAACAAAAAAAATTTACAAATTAAAAAAACACCAACCCCAAATAAACCAACAAACCTTTAAAATGTCTTATAAAATTCAGGTGTTGTTTCTGTGAATAAAAAGAAGTCTTGGGAAAAACACTTTCTACCCATGCAGCAGAGTAGGAATGTATGTCTATTCCTGAACTTTCTGTGACCCATAAAAAAGTGCCTAGAATACAGTATGAGGCAACTGACTTAAAAATAACACATACAGTACGTATAATATGTACTACATGTACATATGTACAATATATAATATAGTATTACATGTACTGTATGTACAACCTGTTAACTGTGACCTGAAAAACAGCAAAGAGGAAAAGGATTTGTACTCCTTTTTATTTTTTTAATTTTTTTTTTTAACATGGGTACCGTAAGAATTCCTCAGAGTTGAAAATTATTTTTTTAAAGGCCTCAAGATGTCTCACTAGATTTTTCTTCCTGGATGTCAACTGAACTTCATGAGTGATTCTGTTTTTAACTGTATATAACCTCCACTTCCTGAAGTTTTCTAACTCCCTCCTTTCCCAACATTTTTAAATAGAAAGAGGAAAAATCTTCCTCTCTCTTCTGTCACAGAAAAGATTTTAAAAATACGGACCCAGATATAATAGCACAAATTCATATTAAATTTAAAAGAAAAGTTATAAACAGTCAACATACCATCATTATTTTCATGTAAGACTGTAGGTTGAATGCAGCAAATAGTAGAATACCATGTACATGTGTGGCCTTGGTAAACAGTTTTAGTGGGTGGAAGTGTCTACTGAATGGGTAATTAAGATGTTCTTTCAATTTTATTTCCACTAACAAATGACTGAACACATAATGAGGAATCTCTAAGTCACCATTTCTTTGGTCAGGACTTCGTGTCTCATTCTGTGTTTAGCAAAAGATCGAAATGGCCAGCTGAGTTTACCATTTAGCAAAAAATTCCATTAATTAATTCATTCACATAAAGTTTCATGAATAGGAATTACTGAGGGAGGAGGAATTACTGAAAGGCTTTTTTAAGTTTCCTTTTTGGCATATGGGAAGACCCCAAATATGAACTCTGAGAGCTCTGATTAAGCCCCCACCAAAAAAACCATTTAAAATTTTCTCAACTGAGACTTTGCAGGGATCATAATGGTCTGAGTCTGATGGTTTTTATCAGTTGCAAGAGAAATTACTTTTTCAGGAAACTGAGAATATTTATGTCATTTGCAGCAATTTTGAAGTCAGCTACCCTCACTGGGATCTACTTAACTACAGGGAATTTTTTAAGAAAAATGTTGAATAAAATATGCAAACACTGCTGAGCTTTGAAAATGGCTTAAATGAAGCAGCCTTGACTTGTGAAGATTCTCTCTTAGGTACCACCTTGAAATGTGCTAGAAAGTGTGAAGCACTGGTAGAAGTCACCACAGATAACACATATAATGTTTACTTGCTAGACTAATTCAGTATAGTCATAATCATTTCATATTGTAACAATAAATTGGAGAAAGCATAAGATACAGTAAAATCTGTTTAAAAAATGCTGCTTATAGGAAGGTTGAAATAAAGCAGTGAGCAAAAACAATATGAAAAATTATTAAAAGCTGTGCAAAACTGGGTTATAAATACATATATGTGTCAGTTTTTGTTTGATGATTCTTTTATTTTAAAAAATATTGAAAATTAGTTGAAAATAGCTTTTGGTATTAATGCTCAAATATTGCAATTCCAAAGACCACTATGAAAAGCTGAAAATGTTGTCACAGATCTCATCCTTATTCCAGACAAAAAGCAAAACAATTATCTTTTCTTTTTAGATAATTCTTTCTATTTCAAAAAGAATTCTTAAGGAAAAAAAAAAAGAGGACATACCCTGTTTCAATTTTTATAAGATTAATTGAAAATTATGGACTGATTTTAATAGAGCATAATTTTTCTGTGATCAGTTTCTAGATTAACAGTATAAGGTAACTGTTAATTGGAGAGTTTGAAACACAGAATCTTTTGTTGGAAGGCACATGAAAAAGTTCAGATACAACAAATATTTTATTTATACTTTAAAATGTTTTAAATATTGAGCAACGGTTTATATAAATCTCTTCATAAAATTTAACTATGTTAAGATGTGGAAGTAAAGACAGGAGGAATAGAAAGTAATAATTGGAGAAGAAAATGTTTTATTGAAAGAAGTGACAGAATTCATGATGATTTCAATTGTACTGGAGAAGAATTATGAGTCCTTGTTTGGCTTTTGGACAGCTGAAGAAGAAAAATAATTTCTTCTTCCTTTTTACTTGATACCAGATATTTCAAGAACTTCTTTCCTAGAATTCCATGTTTAAAAGGGTTCTGTTTTGCTTTTTTCCTCTGGTGTTGTTATCTGTTTCTTTGACATAGGAACAAAGAGCTGTTTGAATTTTCTTTTGGCTTAGTGGTAGGATGTTTCAGGGGTTTATATGGTTGTTATTTTCTTGGGACACAGCAAACCCTTTTAGGCTTGCAATCATGAACAGCTTCAAGGGCCAAAAGGCAATTGATTACCTCAAGATGAGAAGGCCTGTCTCACTAAGCATTTGAAAAATTAGCAAATATAGCTAATTAGCTTTCATCTTGCTGTCAGTCTGTCTTACTGTCAATCCGCTTGAACCTAGGCACTAATTTAGGCTCTTAAACTCAATCATTCTTGTTGATTGCTTCTGACTTTCTTCTGACTATACATGTAAGAGAGGTAAATTTGTCTTGGGAGTAATTACTCTTATAATTCTCTACGTATTCTTACTCTTAAATAAGATTCATTAACAGGGTCATTCATTTATATTCAGAAGGTATTCTTGGTAATTTTGGGTAAACTATGGTCTCCAGAAAGGTGGCACTGCTCAAACTGAGCAAATGTGGTAGAATATATGGCAGGATGATCTGCAGATGTGAAGTTGATGTGATTTTGCATAAGTTCCTCAAGTGCATCCCCACTTCTTTGTGTGAAACATCTATAACATACTGGCATGGAGGAGTAGTAAGTACCTATATGGAAGATATTTAACAGCAAATCTAAAAATAAGTGGAAAAAACCATAAAAAATTGAACTTCACAGAATGTCACCTTTTATTTTAAGGATGGTTATGTCCTATCAATCATTATCCACCTGATTTAGAAGATGAAACTAATGGAAGATAAATATACTTCGCTGTGAGAAAATTGGTGCCAAAATTATCTAAGTTGATAAATGAGACTGCTCAAGGCTGATAATTTTTTATACTAATAAAAAATTCATAATTACATTTCTGGGGTCAGTGCGGTTCTTCTTCACTTCTTTGCCATGTGCTACACTTGCTGTAACATACCCACTGTGTAAAATCCTAGTGTAAAGTAGGGACTGCCCTCTGGTATGAGATACTGTGTGGGGAGTAAAGACCTCTAATTTTCTACTGATCATTGACTTTTATCTGTTAAACATCCCTGGGTAAAATCCTTTAGCCCTTCAAACCATTGTTTCTCTTCTGACACTTGTGTAACCTGTTCAGTTCCCTCCTAGGGGTTTAAGCAGTTAAAAGGGCAGTGGGATGTATGAGGCATGTGGATTCACCATGCCTTACACAGCCTAAGCACAGCATACAGAGCCTTGCAACAGCAGCAACAGTATGTAGTGAGTGCTACTAATTAAACTATATATATATATAGTGCGATTATATATATGTATAACTAACTAGACAATCCAGTCCCTAAAAGAGTTCTGTTCAGTCTGGTGGAAATATGTACACATGTGAGCTCACAGGATTATGGTTCAAGTCTGTAGGGCCAATTAAGTCCGATTGCAAAATATAAAACAAACATGCAGCCAGAATCCTCTATCCACATTGCCTATGCACTAAGTTACTTAAAACGTTTTCAACAATTATTTGTGTTACAGATGTCTTTTAAAACACATTTTTCTCCTTTTAGTGTTTAAGTGCTTCAGATATCCCTTGGACAAGTGCAGATAATTAATTAAAACAAAGATTTCCCAGAGTCTCATGAAAGCACACTTGTCAGGCAATCTTTACTATTATTTTAATCTCCATTGTTTCACAGATTGTTTATGTTAATCTTCTCCTGCCCTTTTTACTGTTCCAGGCAATTTTGTGGCAGAATTGAAAGTGGAGGAGGCTGAGACAGACAGCATGAGGCATGACAGCCGCTCAAGCTCTCCTAGCTTGTGTATGGTTTTATGTGCTTCTAATTATCAATGTGTGGGAGTTTTGTCAAAAAAAGCTGGGCGTGTGGTTCCTTTTGTTCTTCTGTGTCTGTTGTGGTTTATATTTTAAATGGGACACAAATGTGATTTATAGTGCATGGCATGATGCAGTTAGGGAAAATTGGTCTTTTCCAGGCAACACAAACATGAGCAGGAGAAAGAGTGCACGTGAACAGTATGTTCCTCTCAGTGGAGAAGAAACACTCCACTAAAGCTCCCAGAGAGTGTAAACAACATGTGAGAAGCCCTCTTCAAAAAAGGAGAAAAAAAGTCAATGGCTTACTTCCACAGCATCTAAAAATACACATCTTTGAAAGGCAGAGCTGTGAGAGATCAAAGACAACAGGCTTTCAGCAGAGTCACCCTGAAGTGTGAAAAGCACCAAGATGGCATGGGAAGTACCGTACACTGACCAGCAAAGCACGTGCCAGGTAACACCTGGGTTACCTTCTGGGGAGCCCCAGTGCTGGGTAGTGCAGATCAAAGTGATCCTGCAAGAGGATTCACACAAGGTTCCTCCCAGCTCCCTGCAAAATAAAAAATTATTTCTAGGCCCTCAGTCTCTTATCAGCCTGTGAGACAGGAAGACACAGTATGGTGACAGGTCTGAAAATGTCATTATTAAATTGTGTGATTTGGGAAAGGTAAAACATAAGAGGAACAAACCTTTTTTCTTCTAAAAGAAATCACTGCATAAGCAGAGAGAGTTTCTTGTGATTTACCTCTTCTTCCAATGGGCTGCTAATGAAGAACACTTAATATTTAATTCAATGAAATTAAAGAATGCAGAAATATATTGGAGGGCTTGCATTATATACAACTTCTAGTTCCTGATATATATTCTCAGAACAACTGAAACAGAAATTACAAGAAATCTGATAGAGCCCACTGGATTTTGCTTCTCTAATTAAATGGTGCAGTAAGTCACAACACTTCAAGTTCAAGTTTTCAATGCAGAGGTGATCATCCCAAGTCAGGTATTGGAAAGGGCCAGCCTTACCCTACTTCTAAGGACTTTAAATTCCCTCAAAAAGACGTAGATCAAGCTGCTTATTTTACTACTGGTAATTATGTAACCAACAATGTATGAACCTGAAATGAAACTGAGATGATTTGTGAGAATGAATACATGGATACATAACCCAAAGGACAAAACAGGAACCAAACACTTAATTAAAAACAGTTCTTGTGAAGATAACACTTTACAGCAAATGTCTGAACTCTGCAAAGCTCAGTCAGTGGGTGGCAGGTTGTCTACAGGGGCATTTTTTAGTCTCTGTTTAAGTATGAAGCATGATCTTGCAAATGGGTTAAAAAAATTCCTCAGGGTGTTTGGATTCTTCCTGGACCCCTTATTTGGGAAGAACAAGACTGGATTTGTGGATAACTCCCAGCCCTGGGAACACTACAGCCTCATTTCCAAATTCTTTAGCTCAGAGCTAAGGAAAAAAAGAATGAAGAAAAATGTGGTTTCAAATGAAAATGGATTCTTGAGTGTGGCAGTAAAAAGTAAACAAGCAATGTTACAAGTATACATTGTCTGCAATCTGCATTATATTTGCATACAGGAAAAGGCAGGGAAATACTTTGCTGGTTAGAACAGAGAGAAAAGTGAAAACCTATGTGAGGAAAAGCAGAATTTTTTCAAAGTGCATGGGCTTTGACCCTAAAAAGAGACCTGTTCTTTTAGCAACAGAAATATCTAAAAAGACTTTCTAGAATTTTGCTCAGCTCCTCATTTCCAGTGTCCCCTACCTCATTACAAACACTCAACAAAATGCTGTGCTATGACAAGAAAACTAAAACCACTTCTGCCTCAGGGTATGCATGCTTTACTTTACTGGATTATATTGCTTCATTCCTGATATTTCATCCACTTACTTAAATCATTCACAAAACATTTGATTTGTGTACATTAATGCAAAACACACTCAACTGGAAGTTTCATGCATTCTTACTCTCCCCACTTCAGGTATTTACTGTTTACAGCTGTGGAAATTTTGTATTTTGGCACCTTTCAATTCTGAAGTCTAATCATATTTAGATTTTAACTGACTGATTTAAATGAGCAGGCCTTTATATATATGCGTTTCTAGGGTAGCTTGAAGTATGAAAACTTACAGTCTTATTTGTTTAAGATGCTAGCCATGGTCCATGGAATGCGCAGCTTCTAAGCTCAAAATTTCAGAACCTCTAATAGCAGAAGAAATATGGGACAAAATTGCCTTTTCTTTTAAAAATCCATTAACTCTATTAAAATTCTTTAGTCTTAATGAAAGTAGGAAGATCCTCTGAAATATGCAATGGCTTGTGCCATCTGTGGCCTTTCTTGGTCTTCTATTTATTTAAAGAATTCGATTTTCCAATCAGCACAGGTATCTGCTTCAGAGTTTCTAAGCTTGGTAAAGTAAATTATTTTCTGGGATAATGATTTACCCCATCTCTGCAGATACTCTGTTTACTTTCTTGAACATTTAAAGTGGGAACCGACATGATTTGCCTTTGCAGATTTGCCACTGAATCCAAGAAATTTATCTGTAGTTGCCCTGGGAGTGAGCTCAGCCCATGTATCTTATGCTTTTTTTTTTTCTGAATGATATTGGCAGAGTATTTTAGCGTGGATCTAAGGGTAATATTTCCAGCCACCTTTTTTATTGCACTAGAGTTTTTGTGTTGTCATCACAGGATGCCTCCTCTCTTCCCAAATGAACTCCCTGTCAAGTAAAGCTCCGAGGTATCTCTGTCACATTTTCCTGAAAGCAAACAAAATCAAATGGAATCTTTTAAACTCCGAAGCTGTGTTTTAACCTGAAAACATGAAATTAAAAAAAATAAATAAAACACAGAACAGCAGGCTTTTAAAATCACAGCTGTGCAGGGAGAGTATAGTGCAGGTGGGACAATGCTTTTCCACAGGTGCTGCCCGTGGGGCCAGGGGCAGGGATGGCTTTCTGCAGTCTGGTTCCCTGTCCCGACAGCTGCAGGGCTGCCGTGCAGCCTGCCCTCCTCCCCGGGAAAGGCTCTTCTCTGCTCAGGGCTGGCTCTACACCTGCTGCTGCTCCTCCCCGCAGAGCGCCCACGGCAGCTTGGCCAGGCTGCCCAGCCCCAGCATGGCTACTCCGTCTGGGACATTCCGGAGGCTGGAGCCCCTGCTGTCGGGGCAGGGACACCAGGACATTTGCTGCTTCTCTTCTCAGCTGTGTGTTGGCCTGCAAGCTGCCGCTGAAACATGACCTTGTCCTGCAGAACTCCTGCATCCTGTTGACCTTCATCTCTATTTCTGGCTTGTTCTATCTGCCAGGCAGCACCCTCACCTTGCATTTTGCTGCATTTTACTATTTTCCTCTGATGCCAGCCTTTTAATCCACTTTTCATTTTGCTTTTTAGTTGTTGTTTTCTCCTCTTTTTTTTTTTTTCTTTGGGGCACATACCAGGAGATTTGTTTTCCCCTCCATCGGCCATCTGGTGTCTATCCATTATCACCTTTTGGAAAAGTGCCTGATTTTCATCGGGCCAGAGTCTGTTTAGTTTGAGCTCTGTAGGCTGAATTCCTGGAACTTGAACCAGCTTGAGACTTTTGATTGCGGGGAACTGAGGAGTTATTTTGAGGCCTGTACTGCAACATGGAAGGCAATGTAATTACATAGAAATAGGAGAGATCATGAACTTAAATCCATCTTTTAGACATTTAATCTCTGCTGGAGTGAGTATATGGTGGTTTTTAATGGATATGTAAAATACAGATGAAAACTAATACGCAAGGGAAAGAAAATCAGCAAAGCAACAAACTGAGGATGATTGCATAACAAATAATAAAGCTAACATGCCCCTTTTTGGAAAAGCTCATGCTTTGATCCACTATTGTGTTTATCTTGAAAACATATTGTTTATCTAACAGAGTATGTGGTTGACTTCTGAGGTCACTGTCATATGGTGAAAAGTCCAGTTTGCTGTGAGTAGGAACATTAGGAAAAACCTTGTAGGTCAGCCAGGATAAAGTGGAGAGTCAAACTATTGCACACTTTCCCTGGAATAAATGACTAGTTACAGGTCAGCACGTGCATGAGGATTCCTGGCAGTTAGAGAAGGTCACCATCTGTTAAAGGAAAAAAACAAGTCCAAAATTAAATAAATGAGGTTTATCACCTTTTCTCAGAGGAGCCCAGTTTTCCCTCAGAATATTAGGGATTAGATTTAGGATTGCTGAACACTGAACAGTAGGGAGAATCTTATATTTGAATGAAGTAAGCAACTAGCATGAAACCCAGGCTTTAAAAGTCAAAGTTTAAGTAAAATTTAGCATAAAAACTTATAAATATCTAATCAGCTTTGAAGTACTAGTGGAATTTAGGGATGGATTAATGTGTCCAATTTATTGGTATCTAACTGATAAACATACCAAGGTTTTCTTCAGAGTTGATGGAGTACCATGGCTTTACCCAGAAAAGATGATTTTTGAACATTTTCAAAAGGATAATTACTTGAGTGCAACTCAAGCTCATAGATCTGTTAAAGCTCACCCTATGAATCCTTTATTCTTCTTCATTGACTGGAGGAAGAATTTAAATATTGTTTATCTGGGACTTAGAAGTCAATAACTGGGATAGGTAGATGCCTAATGTCATTAATAGATGTCGTAAGAGCCTGGCAATGTACTTCTCTAAATATTTTACATCTACAAATCCTAGAAAAAAAGATGAGTTATTTTCAATGAGTATTTTTCTTTGTAAGATTACAAAAGTTTTTTACAGAGCTGATTTTTCCTTTTCTAAGCCCTTGTTGATGACACCTGGCTTTTAGTAGCAGCTGTGGGTTTCAGAAGAAGTGATCCCCTTGGGTTCCTTTCCCAAGAAATTAGAAACAGTATATGCTTTACAGACACTTTTTTTAATATATTGCCTGTATAATGGAATAACCATAATCATAACATCACTGCACATTGCCCTCTTTGCTGTATCTGACAAGGCAAAACCAATGAGTGTGTTACATGATCTGAGTAGTTTAGTTGTTGGAATCTTGGGTTTTAGGTTTATGAGCTGTATTAACGTATATTCTACATGTATGAGCTGTATAATGTATATTGTAATGTATATGCATTTAACACGATGGAGAATTCTGGGTGTGGGTTAGTCCTTCTTCTTTCTTCTTTCTTCTCCACAAATCTGAGTGTTTTGTCATTGGGACAAAAATCCCGCAATGTGGGTCAGAAATTAATAGTTACTGGGTTATAAGTAAAAATAAATGTGTTGGCATTTCATAATTTGATAGATTGGACTTTAAATGGCCTTGGAAGTGAGAACTGAGGGGCCATTTTTCACCCTGTTAACTCAGAGGCACATCCTGTGCAGGAATGCCATAGATAAGAATATAATTAACATCTGCTTAGAAGAAAAATCCTGTGTCCACCTGCCTTTTACTCCAAACTCTGAGTACGAAGAACTCGTAAATAAGAAGCAAAATGAATAAGAGATTTTTACTATTTAGTTACTCTTTTGATTAACAGTTTATGCTTGGCTAGTTTTTTCTGTATGTATGTAAAATTCCACGGAAGTTGATTGAATGGAAGTTCTTCAATGCCTTTGAGGATATAAACAATCTTGACTGTAACACAATTATTTGATTTTTATGTTGGTCTTAAAAATATGGACCAGTAAAGTAGTATTTTTGGAAAAAATAAGCAAAATCAAAATAAGGTACCTTGTGAGGGCTTCACAATACGTTGGCACAATAGAAGTTCCAAACTGTGTCTTTACAGCTCCTTCTTGGAGAAATAAACACCTATTTTCTATTTATTTCTATTTAGGAGATAAACCACAATATACAATTAATTAATCAATCTCCTCATAATTCCCACACTGATTTGTGAATTCAACTTAAAGTTTCAGATTCTTAGTTCAGTATCTTCTGGATCAAGCCATTTGTCCAGCTGCTAACACTGCTGTGTTTTCTCATGAGTGATGGAGGGTGGCTTGGTGTGTGACCAGCCTCCAGCATATACCACTGAGTCTGTCTGAAGGATGCTCTGTCCATCTGTATATGGCTCAAGGAAGGACAGAAAGTGGTGAGAGGAGTAAGAACCATCACCAAGGCAGCATATGGCAGAGATGAACATTACTGCTAGCAAAGCTGTCTATGAAAACCAGCAGTTCACTGACCAGTGTCAACAGGCCTCTCTGACTATGGGTAATATCTGTATCTCAGCAAATGAAAAAAATTTTGAGTGAAAACAGACTGATTCTATTCAGTTCATTGCTCAATATTGGTAATGAGATGTTAATCATTTGTTCTAGAAAACAAATATTTTATAGTTCTCCTTGATTCTGGTTTGAATCTCTCCTTGAACATGTAAGGTTCTTTAACTCTATTACTTACTTTACTCGTTCATAAATCTTTGGCTAGAGCTATTGTCTCAACTGTATTGTTTGAACAGTATTAGGCTTCTTTTTTTCAGTAGAAGGATGAAAATAATTACTGAGGAATAATTTTTTAGTCTCCCTCTTTGCTACTTTGACTATCAGTTCCAGAAGTATGAATAGGACCTTTAGTTGTATCCCTATCCACTCAACATCAAGCTGTGAATTCTTAGGAATAGATCTTATGGGTGCTAGAGTGACATACTCTGTTTTACTGCTAGGGTTTCATTCTGCTGTCTGAGAGTTTCTTGAGAATGGCTGCATTTTTTCCTCCAGTATTTTTGACATATCTCTTATATCAGTGCCTTCCAGCATTTATCTTTTCTTTGTGACTTACAATTCCAGAAAAATAGGGAGGATTTCTGTGGGACTGAGCATTTGTTCAGGTTCAGCCTTTCATTCCACATTTCTCTTGTAGTGCCAGAAATGGAGCAAAGGTCATGTCCACTTTAATTTGCCTTGCTTACTGCATGATTTTCTCAGCTAGCCTGCTACACTACAAGCAGTAAGGGCTTTAGTTATGGATATGAAACTGCAATCATTTACAAACCTACAAAATCCTTCAGAGGCCAGTTGCAATCTATTATCTCAAATTAATTCTTTCCAACTAACAGGCTCTGTGAAAAGAAGCCCTGAAGCTGTAGTCCAACAGCTGTTTTTCTTGCCCTGGTTTTAATGATCAGTATTATCCATAACCCTGTGACTCACTGCCCAATCGTCCACAAACTCTGGTCCATACACTCCTAATTCCAGGGTCCCGACATCTGTATCCTGGTGCCCATAACACTCTGCTCCCATGAAATGAACTTACATCAACTCGAGTGCTGTCAGAGAGATTTCACAGCATCAGAAGCAAGATTTGGTCCAGTAAAAGTAATACGAGTTTGTTAAAACTCATTTTTACTTATGAATATAAACAAAGACCTGTTTTGAGGCACTGTAATTGCTGCTACCACTAGGAACATAATCAATATCCAAACTAATAGAAGCAACTTGGCAATGTGGTTTCTTTGTGTTGTCTTTGGTATTTGAATCACAACATCTGAACTCCTGCAAGAAAATAGATATGTGTTTTTAGCTGCATGTGGAGGGAAGCCTAAGAATTAATAGAAAACGACACATCCTTAAATATAGTACCAATTAAAAACTCTTAGTTGTGACACATGTTGCAGGGACATTTTCTTTAGGGGTCAATTGCTACAATCCCAAGAAGCTGAATTGTGGAAATAGCACCCCCTGCTATTCAGCACCCCTGAATATCTTGCTCATACAAATGAATTTCATTGTTTGGTTACTACGAGAACCATGCAACAGTTTTGAGGCACACCCTGTTCTTTAGGAACTGACAGCTCCTCTACAAGCTTTGGCAGGATTTCAGGTAATTTTATGTCTCCCCATCACTTCCTGTACCACAAGATTGAAATGTGGTCAAATGGGGTTGCTTTATTTTTTTATTTTTTTATTTTTTTATTTCCAGTCTCCAGTTCTTTCTCATAGTATTGGAGTCATTTTTATTAGAATAAAGTTAGGCTCCACTCCAGGAAATGATAGCTATTTTGCCCACAAGAAACTTTCAGATGACATGCTTATTTAAAACAGTTTTGTTTATATTCCAGAATGCTTGATTCTCTTCAACAAATGAACTTAGTAAATGGAAACATAATATTCCCCTCCTCTTTTTATGTCTGTTTATTCAAATTTTTGAAAGTTGTAGCAGATAGCTTCTTGTCATAGATGCTAAGTGAGCAAACTAGGAAGGTTGCCCTCTTAGACTTGCTATTTGTGAATAGAGAGGGACTCGTGGGGGTTGTAACGGCAGGTAGCTGTCTTGGCCACAGTGGTCATGAAATGATTTGGTTTAATGTGTTTAGCATAAAGAGAAAAAAAGAAGAGTAGGGTTGCCACCCTGGGCTTCAGGAGACCTAACTTTAATATATTCAAGAAATCATTTAGCAGACTATCCTGAGAATTGAAGGCTTTTGAAGGCTTACAGGTGTGTGAGTGCAGGTCTGTTCTTAAGAACCACCTTTTAGAAGTACAGGAGCAGGCAGTCCCATTGCAGTGTAAATTAAGCAAGAGGGGCAAAAGATCCCCTTGGCTCAACAGGGAAATCCTCATGGAGCTCAAGAGGAAAATAAAACTGTATGACCTGTGGAAGTAAGGTCCAGCTTTGCAGGAAAGTTACAGAGCTGTGGTTCATATATGCAGGGAGAAGACACAGAAGGCTGAAGTTCAGTCAGTTGAGACTGGCTAGTGATCTGTTAGACAACAACAAAGGCTTTTTAATGTATGTTAATAACAAGAGTATGTCTAAAGAAAACATAGGACCAACACTTATTGAAGATAGTTGGTTGACTGCTAGGGATGAAGAAAAAGTGAAGGCATTCAATGTGGCTTTTGCCTCAATCTTTAATAATACCGCTATATCTGGGGCTTACCAATGCCCTGAGTGAGTGGGCCAGAAGTGCAGGAACTGTGAATTTCCATTTGTGGACACTGAAGCTGTAAGGGACTGTATCAGCTGAATGTTCTCAGGTCCATGGAGCTTGGTGGGATCCGTTCCAGAATACTGAGGGAATATTGTGGCAGGACTCCTCTTTTTTTATCTATCAAAGTCTTGGAGGTTCCTGCTAATTGGAAATGAACCAGTGTTATTCTAATTTACAAAAAACATGTGAGGGAAGAGCCAGGGTTGTCATGGTTTAGGAATGGTACTCTCAACTTCAGTGCCCCCATGGAGGCTCTCTAAATCATGGGCTGCTCTCTCACTCCTCCTCTTTCCCTCCTCATCTCAGCTGTGGTAGGGTAGAGTGGAGAATTTGAAGGCACAAAAGGTGAAGCTCAAGGGTTAAGGTAAGAACAATTTACTGGAAACAGCAATGACATAAAAGAATAAGTAACAGCCACAAAATTAAGAACAAAATTGTACAAAGAGAGAATGAGTCATGTGGCAAAATGTACAATGTGGAGCCCATGACCCAACTGGGTTGGGACTGCCATGTCATCCTGAGCAGAAAAAAGCCCTTTCTTCTGGAAAGTGACTCCTTTTCCCCTGCCTCTGGCAATGAGGTGTTATAGAATAACCTCTGGGTCCTAGGCATGCCCCCTCCTGACTACTGAAAAAATTAACTCTGTCCTGGCCAGGTCCAAGACAGAACTATAGACCTGTTGGCTAGTCTAATTTGAGTTCCTGGAAAAATTATGTAGAAGATTATTCTAGGTACTATTAAAAAGCATATAATAAGCAATGCAATCATCTGATGCAGTCAGAATCGTTTCACAAAGGGAAAGTCCTGTTTAATTAGTTTGCTATCCTTCTATGATAAGGTCCATCTAGTGGAGGAAGGAAAGGCAGGGGACGTAGTTTTCCTGAATTTTAGTTTGGCTGTAGATACTGTTAAAGAAACTTTCCTGTCCCACCACCCAGGAGCCACTGTGGTAGTCACCTGAGCTGAGACTCAAACCCCTTTCAGTGAGCAGCTCCAGAGCTGCTAAGTGCCCTGCTAGCTCTGTACACACAAACTCACACCATCAGACAAGATTTCCTCACTGACTTGACACCATGTTTTCCATAGTAGAATCTCAGACACCTTGGTCCTTAAAATAATTCAATCCTGGTGCAATAACTAAATAACAAAATCACAGCTCATGCCAAGTGCCTCCAAAGGACCTCGACCACAGTAAACCCTGGACTTTTATGCCATCATGATTATAAACTCGCAAGTGTCTGGGGTCCTTAGCCCCTGCTGTGTCTCGAGCCTCTTGCCCGGAGTTCCTGTCACCCAGAGCTCAACCTGCAGCTTCACTGCAGCTGCACCCAGAGCCACCTGCACTGAATGTGCTCCTCAACAATACCGTCCCTCACAACATCCTTCTGGGCAGCTGTCCAGCTGTGGGACAAGCAGGTTCATGGTGTGGCGGGTGAGGAATTGGCTGAGGGACTGAGCCCAGGGGCTGTAGTGGATGGGGCTACGTCTGGCTGGTGTCTGGTCTCGGCCGTGGTGCTCCTCAGGGCTCCGTCCCAGGGCCAGCTCTGTTCTGTGAATTCACCCCCCACCTGGATGCAGCAGGGGAATGCACTGTTACCAAGTGTGCTGATGCCAAACTCGGAGGTGTTGCTGACTCTCTGGAGGGACAAGATGCCTTGCAGGGGGATCTGGACAGATTGGACTGAACAGTCATTAATGGGATGAAATTTGACAGGTCTGAATGCTGGATTCTGCACCTGGGATGGGGTAACACCCCGTACGAAGTGGCAGAGGAGGGGCTGGATGGCTGCAGAGGGGATGTGGGGCTGGCTGGGCTCAGTGTGGGTCAGCAGTGCCTGGGCAGCCCTGAGGGCAGACCCCATCCCAGAGCACCAAGCACAGCCCAGCCAGCCCAGAGAGGGGATGGTCCTGCTGGGCTCAGCCCCGGGGCAACCTCAAAGGGGGCCCTGCTGGGCCCTGCAGGTGGAGAAGGATGGGAAGGTCCTTCAGCACATCCTGAGGAGGGAAACAAAGCTGGTGGGAAGGCTGGAAAACATGTCCTGGAGAGTGGTGGAGGACTTTGGGCTTGTCAAGTTTTGAGAAAAATAGGCTGAGGGGTGACCTCACTGCTCTCTGCAGCTTCCTGAGGAGGGGAAGGGCACAGGGAGGTGCTGAGCACCTCTCCCTGGTATGCAGTTACAGGATGTGAGGGAATGATTCAAAGCTGTGCTGGAGGATGTTTAGACTGGACATTACGAAGCATTTCTTTGCTGAGGAGGGTAGTCAAACTTTGGAACAGTTACCTCTAGTGAGGTGATCAGTGCCTTCCGCCTGTCGGTGTTTAAGAGGCATTTGGACAATGCCCATAATAACATAGTTTAACTTATGGGCTAAGGAGCAGTTCAGCTTTGTGAATCGGGAGTAATTCTACTGAAACCAATGACTTTATCTCGGTTCTATTCATTTCTAAAGAAGGAGAAATAGATCCAACATATGTAATGGCTAGAAAAAGCATTTTAATAAGCATGTAAGATATTCTATGACTATATGATTTGTACAAGCAGATTTAAGTTAGCTACAGCATCTGGTGTAAGCAAGAAAAATGCCATTTCAGAATCCAGGTGCAGTATTACAAATACTGTTTCAGTGATACCAATAGTCTGATCCTCTTTTATATACCTCTAGCAAGAAACAAATTTTCCAGAAGTCATGGAAAGCCTCAGAAAAGATTACAGAAATTGGAGATGGATCCCTGGTACAGGTGGCATGCTATTATGTTTTCCCAAACTTAAAATTGTCTTGTTTTCAGTAATTCCCATCATCATAAGGGAAATTGTCTGTTATTCAAAACATATCAAGCCTTTTTTCACAGTGGAATCTATGCTACCTGAAAGTAGCAGCTGGTGTGTGGTAGCCTAATGGGTTCAGACATAGTCACACATTTGGTGCAAAGTTCAGGAATTACTCATTCATTTATAGTACTGATTCTGATGAAATTTCTACCAAAATTTTACACATTACTCAAGAATGTTTAACTCTTAGAAAAGATACTAGACCTGCAGATCAAGGTGACTTTATTTCCTTGTCCACAGGTTGTGCCAATATCATAAACTCAATGCATGGAAAAAAATCTAGCATTCCCTGAATCTGATTCAGCTCATATTTGGAGACAGTAATATATGCATGTGGTGATGCAATGCTCTGCAAAAATATGTGACTTGTTGATGTTGGAAAATTAACACAAGCAATAAACTTACCTGCCAGTATTCCTGCCAGGCCATGTAAATATTTCTAGGATTATACAGGCAGCAGTTTGTTGACACAAATAAAAAACATCTATTTGGTGGATCTCCAGGTGAACTAAAGCTGGGTCTTAAGACCTTTGATGTGGAATTCACCTTTCAGATTGAGACACCTAGATTTAGGTGGTTTATATGTTTATATAGATGTCTGCACTATATTTACACTTGTGTCACAGACACTGGGGCTCTAGTGCATACCCTAGAGCTGACCCTGACAATTCAAGCCGAGGTATAGTTCTATATACCTTCAAATACCTTTTTAATAGATTCCTCAGTACCTTTGCAGTATCAGTTCACATTCCAAACATTTTCCTAAGGCTATTTGCAGGCCATGAACCTGGATGCAGTGTACATACTATGGAAATAAAGGAACATATATAGAGATTTTTATTTGTTAATGATTAGTTGTCCTCTTTCAGGCTTTTCTCATTTTGTGCTCTTTCAAACAGGTTTTTGACAGAGTAATATTTTAACTAACACAAATTTTAAACAACTAGATAAATAATGAAAACCATAAGCATTTTGGAGTACATCTTATTTTTCATGGATATTATCCATAATATTTTATCATGGTTGCATTTGCTCTTACGTAATGGAAAAGCTTTTCAGTACCATTGAAAATGATTAGGAGCAGCAGGTTACTAAACAGCTAGAGTTTTCACAGAAACTGCTGTGGTATCCCTTCTTATTTGATTTAATATAAAGTGAAATGTGCTTGACTGGAACATATATGCTTTGACTATTGTGCCTGAACCACATCGCAAAGGCGGAATTGAAACCATACGTTAATGGAATGCGGATATTGATGACAGGAAGGATGTTCTCATAAACAGAGATTGGAATCCACATATCCCTCCTCCTTCTGCTTGTTTTCATCTGCTGGCTAAGTAGATGATCCCACGACTTAGTTTGTATCAGTTCTTGGAAATAAGCCCAATAGTACAGTGGACCACAAGAAAGGTAGCTGCTTAAGGACAGCAGCAGAAGCAGCAGCAGGGGCTGTATAATGTTAGCACAAATGTGAACTTTCCCAAAGTCCTGTGTGTGAATGCAACCCTCTATTGTCAAGGTACAATTTTTTTTAGTGCAAATAGACACATTTTTCTGCTGTGGTATTTAATTGCTGACAACAAACACACAGAAATCATTCAGTGTCAAACAGTTAATTTGTCTTTATATAAGTGGAGTAATAGCTGTATAATATATGTTTGATTGGTTCAAGACAAGTTTTATCTGGATTAAGAAAATGGCTCCTGTGAGATGGCCTCTGATAACAGTTCCCATCCTGACAAAGCAAATAGATGTTTTTGCAAAATGTACTTTTCTCATAATATTCATAAATGAAACTGGCATCTATTTTGCTGCAACTCTGTTAATATAAGCAATGGGATTATTTTGCATGTAACTTCTTATTAATTAAAAAATATTTAAGAGGCCTCATAGTAAATACATTAAATATTATATAAGAATTTTCTCTATTTTAGAAAGCTTGAAAGAATGAGTTTTCATTCCTGTGGCCCATAACAGTCAATTGGCTCTCTAGTAAAATTAAAATTGCATTAGAGTCTTGTGGAAGACTGTTTTCTGGAGCTTTAGCATAAAATAATAGCTTGAAATGTCACTTTTCTGCTAAATGACAGGCAATCAATGAAATTTCCCATTGATAGAGAAACCTTACCTTCAGTTTGTTGGTGGCTGGGTCCTGGCCATGCAGATAGTGATGGGGTTGTGACAGGAGCTTGTGTGCATCTCTTTGCTTACAGCACCACTGTGCTCATAGAACCTGTTAATGGTGAATCTGTTATCAGTGAATGATGGGATTGGGGTGGGGGACTGTAGACAGAAGGTTGTGAGTCTTAGATTCAGTTGTTCCAGCTCAGTAGACAACGTTTGGCCTTCACAGCTCATGTATTCTTTTTCTAATTTCTTGCAAATGGGATGTCATAAAAAATAAAGGTAGGATACAAGCACCTCTCCCAAAAGATTATGAACAGATTTATTAGTTAATTTGAAACACTGATTTTAAATATGCAAAGGACATGTTTATGAAATTGTTCTGGCTAGTGTATAAGGAGTGTGTCTTTCAGAATATACAAACAAAATGCATCAATTGGACATATTTATTTCTTTCTGTTTTTGCTTTAATGCAAATCTATCTTGCTTTTCTCCAGCCAATTCTGTGCTCTTTCCAGGCAATTCTTAATACAGCTATTTTTTTTTTTTTTAAGTGCAAAATACCAGGTAGAAAGAATACTTGAGAGGAAAAAAAGGAAAGATGAAATCTTCTGTGTTTAATCTTCATAGAAAAGGTTGACACACAAGTCATATGTGGCAGGATGAGGGTAGGTAACTCTTTAGAGGGAAGAGAAAGAGTAATTTTGCCGAGAAATGCACTAAGTCAAGAGAACCATTATTCACAGTGACCTCAATTTGGCTAGAATTTTTCCAGATTCCTCCTTTGTATCATGCCCATTTTTGCTTTCTCTCATACCCTGCCTGTTCTGCATTCAGTAAAGTGAAGAAATTCCTAAAGGCAGAATTTTTATTCTCTTTTGTGAAAATAACCAAGAGTAAGCATTTATGTTGACTCACAGTCTCAATGTTGTCCAATTATTTGGAAATAATGTCCAGAAATAGCTGTTCAATTAAATTTTAAAAAAGTAATTACATGCACATTTTTCTTTATGTGAACAAACATAACTGCTCAGTGCTACCACGTTAAGTGAAAACTATTCAAGTATTTTCTTCACTGAAAACAGCTGAAATTCCCCCTTGGGTACTTGGGTAGAAGGGCCGAAAGGATGTATTTTCTGTGTCCCCCACCATGGCCCTTCCCCCTTCAAAAAACCCCAGACAAGCAAACAAACAAACAAACAAACCCACAAAAAAATCCCCGATACTGTAAAACCAATGCAATTTGGGAGCAGCAAGACAGCTGGTGGACAGAAAGTTGGTGGAGATTGCTTGTATGGGAGAACCTAAATCATCTTAGTTTGCAGAGTTGTAGATACTCTTCTAATGTCTTTAGTTCATCCTCGAAGCACAAACAAGATTTCAGCTGATTTGTAAACATGAATGCAGAAGAACCAGCTGTGGGAGGAAATTACTAATAAGGAATG
Source organism: Rhipidura dahli (assembly GCA_013399225.1). Lineage (NCBI taxonomy): Eukaryota > Metazoa > Chordata > Aves > Passeriformes > Rhipiduridae > Rhipidura > Rhipidura dahli. The sequence goes on from VXAC01008090.1 coordinate 334,799, forward strand.
CATGACAACTTGACTTACTGTTGACTTCTTGGGTGACCAGTTCAAATAGCCAGAGGATGTGTTAACTAAACCAACAACCAGATTCCAGTGGGTGGAGGTTATGACAACATTTGTCTTTCCAATCCCATGCCTGCTGACACAGACACAGGGTAGATTTCTGCTGGTTTTGTAGACTCTCTGGCATATGGAGCAGTCCCGACATTTGCATAGCTCATTTTATCTTTTGATACAGAATAAGAGCAAGGGAGACGAAGTGACCTAAACAACCGAGTAGTGAAAAGCTCTAAACCCATGCACATATTACCATTTCATTTTGATTTGGAATATGTTGTACATTTTGGCAATTGTCTAGCAAGTTAGAAAGACAAAACTTTATTCATACTAAGTAATTTAGTCAAGATATTCCAGACAAAATGATGCAAAGCATTACAAATCATTATTATGATCCTTCTCTGTGTTTTTCAGAAAGACCAGATCTTTCTAACTGGAGCACCTAAGTAAGGTGATCTAATTTGCAGTCTCAAGACCTTAAGAATCTCTGCTCTGCTCATCAAGACCATACCAGTTTTAGATTTTTGTATTTTTTTTTTTTTTAAGATGGAAGTCATAGGAATGACTTTAGAGACACTTATTTTAGTCACTTCTGTTTTAGAAGAGCAATGAAGAAAAAATGATCTGTCATTGTGACATACCAGCATACTATAGATATAATCACTTTTTCAACCTGCTGCAAAAAAATTAACTTTGCATCCTTCCACTGTAATGGCAAGTAAGTCCATTTTGTAATAACAGAATGTTCCATGTGAACAAATTTTCTCCTCAAAAGTTTCTATTAAATTTGGAGGCATTGTCTCACAAATTTTTGTGAAAACTGAGGCAGAGAGTGCTGGGTGTAACCTCTGATTACCTAGAAAGTCTAAATTAGAAATTGTGTTCAGATCACAAGTGGGAAGCACCACATTGCAAGGAAATCTATTTTCCTATTGTTTTTATTATTTTCAGTTTAGTCATTAACTGAAAGCTACTTGAGCTGGATCCCTGTAAATCTATAGGGCCTGATGGGATTAATTCAAGAATTCCTAGAGCTGGCTGATGTTGTGTCCAAGCTCTCTCAATGATTTTGAATGGTCTTGGGAATCTGGTGAGGTCCCAGCTGACTGGAATCTTGTGAATATTGTCCCAGTTTTCAAGAAAGGCAAGAAGAATGACCTTGGAAACTACAGGGCTGTCAATCTCTCTCGTAAAGTTATGGAGAAGATTATTCTGACAGGTATTGAAAAACACCTGAAAGACAGCAGAGTCATTGGTCACAGCCAGCACATCCTGCTTATCAAACCTGATTTATTTTTATGACAAGGAAAGGGACACCTCAACGAATAATAGAGGGCTGACTAACCACCAATGATAAAAAGTTCAACAAGGGCAAGTGCCAGATGCTGCACCTGGGATGGGGCAGCCCTGCATGCACAGACAGACTGGGGAATGAGAGGCTGGAGAGCAGTCCCATGGAAAGGGCCCTGGGGGTCCTGGTCAATGGAAAGTTGAACATGAGCCAGCAGTGCCCTGGCAGCCAGGAGGACCAAGCGTGTCCTGGGGGGCATCAGGCAGAGCATGGCCAGCTGGGCAAGGGAGGGGATTGCCCTGCTCTGCTCTGCACTGGGACAGCCTCACCTCCAGTGCTGGGGACAGCTTTGGGTGCCACAGTGTAAAGAAGATATTAAACTATTAGAGAGCATTCAAAGGAAGGCAACAAAGATGAAGGGTCTGGAAGGGAAGCTGTATGAGGAGGAGATGAGGTCATTTCCCCTGTTCAGCCTGGAGGAGACTGAGGGGAGACCTCGTTGCAGTTACAACTTCCTCATGAGGGGAAGAGGAGGGGCAGACACTGATCTCTTGTCTCTGGCCAGTGAGAGGACTTTAGGAAATAGCATGAAGCTGTGTCAGGGGAGGTTTAGGTCAGATGTCAGGAAAAGGTTTGTCACACACAGAGTGGATGGGCACTGGAAGAGGCCAGGGCACTAAGCCTGCCAGGGTCCAAGAAGCATTTGGGCAATGCTCTCAGACACATGGTGTGACATCTGGGGTTGTCAGAGCTGCCCCTGTTTGCAGACTTAATTGGTGTTAATTGACTTGTGGGCTACTAACAGTATAAACTTTTTAGATCTAAAATCTAGACCATATACACATAAGCATAATGTCTCTTTATTGCTCTTTCTTACAGAAGAAAGTTTTCTTGCAGTAGAAATTACTGTAAAGATCATTGATGAAATATGTTGACCTACTAGAGGATAGGAAAGCTCTGCAGAGGGATCGTGGGTAGGCTGGATCCATGGGTCAATGGTACAAGGTTCATCAAAACAGAATGCTAAGTCCTGCCCTTGGCTCACAACAACCCCAGGCAGCACCCCAGGCTGGGACAGAGGGGCTGGAAAGGACCTGGGGGTGCTGGTGACAGCAGCTGAACGTGAGCCAGGGTGTGCCCAGGTGGCCAAGAAGGCCAAGGGCATCCTGGCCTGGATCAGCAATGGTGTGGCCAGCAGGAGCAGGGCAGGGATTGTCCCCTGTACTGGGCACTGGTGAGGCCACACCTCGAGTGCTGTGTCCAGTTCTGGGCCCCTCACTGCAAGGAAGACACTGAGGGGCTGGAGTGAGCCCAGAGAAGGGCAGTGGAGCTGGGGAAGGGTCTGGAGGAACAAGTCTTATGAGAAGGCATTTAGTGTTGTTTAGGCTGGAGAAAAGGAGGCTCAGGGCAGAAAACATCGCTCTCTCCACCTGCCTGAAAGGAGGATGTAGTGAGATGGGGGTTGGTCTCTTCTGCCAGGCAACCAGTGACAGGACAAGAGAAAATGGCCTCAAATTGCTCTGAGAAAGGGTTATAACAGATATTAGGAATTTTTTTTCATGGAAAACATCATCAGACTTTGGAACAGGCTTCCCAGAGAAGTGGTAGAGTCCCTGGAAGCATTTTAAAAAAAAGGCTATGGCAGTTTTGGATATGGTTTATTGGTGTCACGGTGGTGGTGCTAGGTTGAATATTGGATTTGATCTCAGAGGCCTATTCCAACCCTTACAATTCTATTATTCCTGGTTTTACATATTATATTTTACAAATATTTCGACAAAAATTTGGCCAATACAAGTCAACAAAACTGATTTATCAAGTAAATGCTGACTTATCCCAGCTGAGGTCTGAGGTCATTAAAATGTATATCCTGTAAGTTTTTTTCTGACGTGTTAATTTTTAAAGTATCTGATAAGTGAGCTACAAGTTTAATATTCATGGATTTTCAGAAGTTATATACAGAGAAGCATCACACATACACACACACACACATATATATATATATATATACATGTGCCTAGTCTCTGAGAGTGAGTAACCATCATGATTATGGCACTGGATTGGGAGTCAGAACATCTCAGACTTAGGCATGTCTAAAAGATGTTCATTTTCAGCACTGTTAGTTTTGAACAGACTGTTTTCTGCTATTTGTCAGTTTCAATTATGACAGGGGGAAGCAGGTGGCTCAGGCACAGCCTTACACCAGCATGTAAATTCAGCTTCTTGATCACAGGCCAAAACAAAAAAATGGTTTTCAAATCAAGCTGTAAAATTACTTCAGTTGTATGGGCCCACAATATGCCACATATAAGGCTGGTAAATGAAGAGCACTACTTTTATTGTTTGTATCTTAGATCATTTGAGGTAGAAAATGCTGGAAACTTAGGCATTTTAGAAGGTGCACAAAAAACTTATTGTTAAAACTGTGTGATGTTTTTGGCTAAAGTAAAATTATCCTGGGCTTGTTATAAGGTGCCAGTGACATCCCAGTGACAGCATAAGCAGATTGTTGTTACTAGTTGTTTTTCTTCCACCTGTTGGCTTTCCATCTGAATTTCATTTGTTCTTTCTTTGCTCTGTGTCTCATTATATTTGTTTTCTTGTTCTGTGTGTCATTTTCTCTGCGTCATTTTAAATTCACTTTCATAGCAGGATTGTCTCCCTCTCTCATTCCCCTAGGAAGAAAACAAACATGGCAACCACAATGTTTCAGTGGCCTCACATTTAAATAAAGAGTCCTTACATCCTTTCACAAAACACAAAGTACTGGACTAACTGATCTTGATTATGCCATGTGAAACATTCAGACTTTCCAGGAGTGCTGAACACTGCTTGTCTTCAGATACAATAATGGTTACCACCCTAATTTTTTTTGCATCACAGCCTTTTCTGTTCCCATCCAGGCTCCATTGTTTTGGTGTTTAAATCTTCTGAAATTAATTTTTTTTTTCATTCTTGGTCTGTTTTTTTATTATTATTTCTACAGTAGGAGATAGGACATCGAGTGGTAGAAAAAATTACTTAATTAGACATTAAAGTTAATGATGTTTTCAGTACAAGAAAAAGAGTCATGGAAATAATGTACTTATCCTTTCACATGCTATAAGGTTGGTAATTTCTGATTAGATATGCCATTAAATACTGTGTATTGATTCTTAGGAAACTGAAATAAATTTATTTCTTTAATGTAAAACTTCTATGCAAGTGAAAACCCCTTAAAGTAACTTCATGATATTTGGCTTTTAATTTAGCCAGACCTGAGAGATTAAATTATTCTGTGTGATGTAAGACCAGCAGTGAGTCATCCAGCAATTTAACTCAGGCAAAAATGTGCCTTGCCATTCCAAGAGCAGTATTGCCATCCTTTGCTTCTGTAGCTTTTGTCTCAGGTAGGCATTTTGTAGACCATCTGCTGTGCAGTTTTTGGTGGACCAACTGCATGCCAGCCTGTAAAGTTTTACTCCGTGCAATTTAGTATATAGTCTCTGGATATACAGGCTAACTGAATTTGGCAAAGAAATTTTACAAGATAAGGAAATAAGTCAAATGAAAATACGTAAAAATTTTAATGTGATGAGTTACAGTCTGTGTCTACATACATTCTGTTAAAAATGTTTTCACAGTTTACTATATTTTGAAAACCAAAAGATATGCTGACTTAATATTTTTATTCAAAATAATATGCTTTAAATTGAATGATCCAGTGTAGAGTACCTCAAGAATATTGTAAACTGCCATAGGACTTGATGGTAGCTTTGGTAAAAGCTGCTGAACTCAGTTTAAAATGGAATAGTATTTAATACTATTGAGTTGTTCCCTATTATTCAGTTCTATGACTGGTTAGCTTTAGGTAATGGATTACAGTACATGTTTATATATTCCCAAGCCTGGGACATTGGAAACTACATTAGAAAGGACTGAGTCTTACTTATAAGAGAAAGACTCAAAATAAAATATTTTGTTTTCTAAAATGTGAAGGATTATTGAAATTAAGAAAATAAACTCATTTCTTAAATTGATGTGTTTGTGCAACAGTATGGGAAATTTAAGGTGAAAAAGGAAAAGAAATCCTGCAGTTTATAAAGACGGATAAATTCTAAGGCAAATATTTTTGAGCTTATTCTGGGATCTCCATTACTGAACACCTTAAAAATTGAGTCCAAAAAGCATCATTCAAGAATGATAAAAGGAAGAACTGACTTTGGCAGTAGCATAGACTAGAAGTCTCTGTCAGGACTTTCAGACTGTACCTGAAGGCCTCTATAAAAAAGTTGAGAGTTGTGCCCCAGGGTTTGTATCTCAAATCATAAATACTTCATGTAAATATCATTTCATACACAGATATAAACACTGCTCATGCTTTACCATTCTCCAAATATTTTTCTCTTTTAAACTGCTTGGCTTCAGGAAATTAATTGGGATGTTCTGTAGTGCATGTTGTAATATGATTTTGGGTTACATTTTGTCTTGTTTGAACAATGTTTAATGTCAGAATCATGCCTGCCTTTGAGTATTGACCTATGTTTTAAGACAACAGACAGATTTTGTAATTCTAATAGATCAGAATGAAATTAAAGTATTTTCATGCTTTATTTAAAACAATGAGCCATGACCAAGAGTTATTAATTCTACAAGAGACTTTTCTATTCCTATAATTTTTTGTTTTGATTTTTAGGCAAATTAAGTGCAACTTTAAATAATTTTCTTAGAAATTTGATGTTACAATGCTTGTTTATTGCAGAAAAATTTACTATGTTCAATTTCTTTTTTTCATTCCTGTGTGGATAGGTCAAATCCTGCAGAACACTGTTCAACATATACTGAATTGAGTGGTGCTCTTTCTAGGTTTTATGAACTGAAGAGTAGCCAGAAATATATGGATTCCAGTCTTCATGTACATCTCCTGTGGATCAGTTGTCCCCTCTGATGGTAGATGGTATATAGACCATGTCTAGGTAGTAGGAGGAAAAAGGATACTTAATTTTTAAAGCAAAGAATAGGCTGGTAATGGTTTGTCTCTTGGTGCACGCTTTTGTTTTCTGTGGCAAACAATTACCAAAATGGTCTGGTGCAGTCTTGATCCACAGCAGTTCAGGAAAGTTCTTCTCAACTGATAAGATTGGAGCTTCCCTGGGGTGGCTGTGAGGCACTTGCATCTGATAGTGTAAACACTTCTGTGCAAAAGACCCCATAAAGAGGAGTAGGTGAGGAGGCAGTCAAGATTTAATTTGCTTTCAGTAAGGACTGAAAGTAGGGTAAAAAGGGAGGAAATGTGGGGGTTTTGCATGTAAGTAAATAAATGTCGAATTACAACAATTGTCTGTAATTAAACTTTTTGAAGTGAATCAGCAGTAAGGCAGACAGAGAATAAGGATAGAAGTGAGATGTTTTGTAGGGGTTAATATTGTCTATCAATTAGTTCTGCGTGATCCCTAATGGAAAGAGCCTTTCAATGGGAGCGGCCTAAATGAAAAATGGAAAAGAAAAGAATATAAGAAACAAACAAACTGAAAATGCCATTCTCAAAGTGCTGAGCAAATCTGCCTTAAAATACGAGAGGGGTGTAAAAGAAAATTGCCCAAAAGCCAAAGATTCTTTTCCATTCAGATCACAAGAGTTCTACAAGCAATGATGACATTTTAATATGTTTGCCCTCTTGCACAGTCAAACAAAGTGCAGAAGCTGTAGGCATGAATGCAACCATGCAAAGCAGAATAGAACTGCTTTAAAACCTGAGTTATTGCCTACTCAGTAATAAGACATCTGATATCTTTCAGGGAATTATAATGTGGTTGTAAAAATGTTTTCCCAGCCTGACACTTAGGTATTCAATCCAGCAGCACATTCGTTTTTGTAGTATTTGAAAAACCCGTTTTTCAAATTACAGTAGTGCAAATGAATAAACAGAAATAAAACTAAAAAGAAAGAGAAAGGAAGTTACAGCTTTCAGATGTTCTTCCACACTTCTCTTAACTCAAACATTGCATTGTTTTTTTAAATGTAATTTTGGAAGCCCTTCCAATCCACCCTGTAGTGGTTGTGGACTGGTACTTCTGGCTACTCAGAGAAATAAACATTTTAAAATAACTAAATGCATAATTTTGGAAAAACTGCTTCTGCACATGTTTAGGCACAACATACTCAACCAGAAATGTCAGACAGTTTTAAAACTGGAACATATGGAAGCTGCACTGAGACATATAATAATAAGCCACAACAGGGGTGCACATTAGCAGATTGCCAGTATACTTCTTGGATGTGATGTTAGTCTGGAGATCAAAGTCTGAGAGACTTCACTGTCTTCAGAACTGGGTTAATAGCCTTCATGATTTAACTCCACCTGGCAACTAAGCCCCACACCACCACTCACTCACTACAGGGGAATAGGGGAGAGCACTGGAAAAGTGAAAGTGAGAAAAAATTGTGGGCTGAGACAGAGACAGTTTAATAGGGAAAGCAAAATCTGCATGCACGAGCAAAACAAAACAAATAATTAATTCACCACTTCCCACATCAGGCAGGTATTCAGCCATCCCCTGGAAAGCAGCATCCCTCATCCATAACAGTGACTTGGGAAGACAAAGGTCATCACTCCAAACATCTCTTCCTTTGTCCTTCTTCCACCAGCTTCACATGGTGGGCATGATGCTTTATGGGATGGAGTATCACCGTGATCAGCTGGGATCAGTGGCCCTGGGTGTGTCCCCTCCCAGCTTCTTGTGCACCCTCAGCCTCCTCACTGGTGGGGTGGGGTGAGGAGCAAAAAGGGCCTTGACCCCGTGTGACTAAAACATCCCTGCATAGCCAACACTGCTCTCAGACCAAATACAAAACACAGCCCTGTACTACTTTGAAGAAAATTATTCTAGACAAAATCAGAACATTAGAATATTCCTGTACATCATGATTAATTTGTCTTCCATGAAGCTTGCAAGTTAACGTACTTCACTGTACTCTTTAGAGTTTCATGTATTGTATCTTTTCACTTCGAACAATAAAGATCAGTAAAAGAATAATTGAAAATATATATGGTATATAAGTGTATGTAGGATATATAGTGGTTTAATTAGTTTAAGATGCAACAGTTATTATAGAAAGAAAATTTTAAAAAGCAGCAACTAATATGGAATATTTAAGAGGCCCTGTAAGCTTTTGCTTATGTAAATTTAACTACCTGTTAATGCTCACTCCTATTATGGGCTTGATGTTGCATGTCAGTAGATAGAGATTTAAAATTGCTTCACTGAAAAATTTTGTACGGGGTTTCAAATGTTTCAGTAGATTTAACTAATTGAAAGTATGTGGTTTCTTCAAATGCTGTGTACTTTTTCATGGGCAGAATAGAACTCCTCTCTGGTCTTCTGTTCTTGATACACTGTGCAAGAAGTAGTAAGAAGATTTTAGTTTTCAGAATAGGTATATGCTTAGAAGTGACTTCCACGGGGATATCCATAATGTAATCATACCAAAGGTATTTTGTAATCTCCCTCAGTCAAAAATCCATAAATTTTGTGTATGCGTGTATTGTTTCTGCAAAATACTTCCCAGAGAAACTGTAGAGTTGTAGTACTATATAGCACTTGATTTCAGTGTCTTTTGTTTTGTTTTTGTTTGGGTTTTTTTTCATGGCTACAAAGTGTCATGTGTCCAAAGAATGCCTTTTGGTACATCTGAAAGTATGTATTTCATTCTGTTGAAAAACTAAAGGTGAGATTTTCCTCACCTGTTCTCGTAGTCTGAGTGACTATCCCTGATGGTCAGTGGTAGGAAGTTGTTACCTCTGGCGACTGACTTCTATCATCCTAAAATATTACTTTGTGCTCTGAATAAAGAAGGGACCCTGTTGCCATTTGGATCACTGGAATTAAATCAGATAAACATATATTTTATAAAGCTATCTATATTCTCTGAACCAGCAGGTTTAAAAATGTCCTTCAGGATGGAGTTTTGTACTTAGTACGCTTTTTGTTTAAGTAAAATATATGGAAAACAAAGATACATCATCTCTGAAAAGGCAGTGAAAACTGCAAATGTATCTGCTTAATGAGATAGAACGATGTTAAAGGATAAAAGTCAAGTTCAATTATTTACATCTTTGTGGTTTGACAAACTGTCCATTGTAATTAAATTAAGATAACCCACAGCATTACAGTACCATTCCTACAAAGAATGATAGCATTCTTCCAGATGTCGTGAGCAAATCCTACTCAAAGATCAATTGACATGGTAAAGACCAACATTTGCCTCTTGCTTTTCCAGTGGCGTGAAATTACATTAAATTGTGGCATTGCAATGATGCTCCTAAGTGTCTGAAGAAATGTATATGTGTGTTCTCAAGTTGTAATCATTTTTTAAGAGAATATAAACAAAATAAAGGATTCATTTTAATGTGTCATGATCTACTAAACTAATAAATGGAACATGAAGATTCATCTTCTGGGCTGCCAGCCTAACTGCAAATTCTTTGTAAAATACCTGGATTGACATGTACTGTTTACTTTATGAGGATAGGGAATTCCCACTGGCATAATTATTTTATTTTTTTCTTTTTATATGAAGGAGACTGAAGATAAAATAAGGTGAATTTTATTCAAGCCAGTCAGATCTCTGAGTACAGGTACACACTGAGAGGTTTTGAGCAGGCTGATACAGGGCAGAATTCCTTTCTTTTCTTCCAATTTTTAGTGCAAGCTTGTCATACAGAACTTCTCAGTACTTTTTCTGGATGACAAATCTAAACATTGTAAAAGTTGCTTGGTTGATATAAATAATTCTGTGCTCCCTTCATTTTCTGTGAATTACATTTTTAACTTTGAAAGCATCTTCAGGTTTTCAAACAGCCATTTTTCCTTGAGTAAGGCTTGGAGGGAAAACATACCACTTTCTCACGTTGCAATGTCTTTTTTGTTTAGCTCATTTTTCAACTTTCATTGTGCAGGAGAACTCAACACAGATTCAGGTAGCACCTTGGATTTAACACAGATATGCTGACACAGACTCTAAACAGCTTTAAGGCAGCAGAGATGCCACAGAAGGGAGTGGAACAGTGTCTCATGTCAGAGAGGGGTCTAGTCAAAGGTTTCTCTGTGGTTTCCTTCAGAACTGAAACCAAATGTAAATGCCCTAAACAAATCTGGACACAAAAAAAGGCCCCAAATTTTTTATTCTGCCAGTCAGAATGGATTCCTAAGCAGGGGCTAGAGAACTGTAGACCCTTGGAACATGGCCTTGTGTCATGCACACTCTGCATCTCCACATGTGCTTGCAAATTGCCAACAGCAATTCTGTGGCTATGTGCAGTCCTGGTAGTAATAAGAAAATTTAAAAAAAGAATGGCAGGAATGGCTGTTTTTCTGAAGATTTTGCAATGAGACAATTGTCAGTACTTTAAAATCAAGCTGGCAAAACTAGAATGTTGTCAATAAAGTCAAAATATGGGGCTGGTAAGAAAAAATGTGTGACTCAAAAGTTAACAATATTGAATCGAATAATAACTCAATAATGCTTCTGCCAGAGTAGCAACAAAAATGTTTTTTATGGAACAGAGTTATGCTGTCTCTTGCACTCAGTGAAAATAAAGGCAGCATTTCTTAAGATATATTCACAGTATTGTAAGTACAGCATTGTCAATTTCTGTGGAATTCATGTGGAATTAACATGGTACAGATTTATTTTCCTAGTAAAATGCAAACACAAAACTAAGTAAATGTCAGTCTACCATTGATGAAAAAGTAAATAAACACTTGGGGAGTATTTTTTGTAGGTGGCAGGCATTTTTAATAAATTAAAATAAGGTATTTCACAGTTGTATCTTTTTACCATTTTCACCTTAAACAGAAAATATCTGATCAAATATTTTCAGAATTTATTTTAATTCCTGCAGAGACCTTTGAATCACATCCTGAAGTAGTCTTTTTCAGGCAGGTGGGATTGCACAGTGTACATAGTAATTACAATTTTCAGATGGTGCTTATTCTTCCAAGTATTTTTCTTTATGTTAATACATCAAATTATTCTTGCACAAGTTACTAAATCAGACAGTTACTGTCAGGTGGTAAGTTTTGCTCTTGTTGCGTTAAGTTAGGGATATGACTGTGCTAAGCCAGTTTAATTTCTTGTTAAAACTTTTTATCAAGACATAAAATAAATGAGGTATGGTTTCTGCATACATGTTTGGTCAATATTACCTGTATGGGAATAAATCATTGCGAACTGATTGTACTATTAAGTAGAAAATGTGAAGGTTTGACCATCAGATCATTTCTTTTTTTTTTTTTTTTATTATTGTAAACCTTTCAACTGAGCATTTCCAGCAATTTCACATTAGGATGTAGTCTTAGTAGGCTGCAAAGCAAAATGTTCTGCTGGTGATATACCTGTAGACTGCCTTTGTTTTATAGGATTCTTTCCATTACTGATACTATTTCCAGATCTTGGCATTCTGCAGTGGAGCAGGAAATCCTCTGCTTTCCTCTACTTCACACCCAGAGCCAACATGGTAAAAATACTGGGAATGAATACGAGTGGAATAATTTCTCAGATGTCTCAAATGAAACCACTTTTAAAATAATTATTAATTGGAAATTATTTAAGAGTAAGCAAAGATCACAAGGAAGAAAGTATAATTGCATTAGCAAAATTAGAACATACTGATGTTGTATTCTAATGTGTAAAGACAGCACCTCTGAAAAACATTCCTAAACCCAAGTACAGTAAATAAATGCTTTGTGCCTTTGTGTTCTTTGTGATATGTTTTAAGAATCCAGGGGTAACATAATTAAGTGCCACTAGCCAATATTTTCCAGCACTGTGTAAAGTTAACTGCACATATAAAACATATTGTCTCCTGCTGCTGATTTTTTATTGTCCTGTGTCTGTATTAAATGCTGGACTGGTGTGCTTAAGGATATAATTCTGTGCAGGAAACCACAATAAGGTCTGGGAGTAATTGCAACACAAGATCAAGATTAAAAGATAGATTTTTTCAAAAATAATTTATTTTTATCTACAGGGTTTCTCTAAATACTGTAATTCTGACGATCAATTAATGGGTAACAATAAATGTGAGTGAGAGCACTTGACAGTTAATGTTGCCACATACCTGAACAGTTATATAAGGCTTGATCAGGCCATGACATTACCTTGTCATCTGGCTCAATGCTCAGTTTGAAAACCATTTTGTTATAATGTTTTACAATTCTTCTAGCCATGAACAGTTTGGCTTTAAGAGTAGGAGTTTGGCTCCATTTTCTTGGAGCCAAAGAAAAGTTGTTCTTGGGAACAATTGCCAGCCCTGGAGATCTATACAAGACATGGTTGAGCATAGTCTGTCTTCCATTATAGTTTGTTCCAGTGAAGATTTTCTTTCTGATGTATGAGGTCAGGAGAAAAAAAATTGTTAAATAAAAGAGGCCACTTCCTCTTTTTCTTATTCATCAGGTCCCTTGTCCTAGACACAAACCGAAAGGTTACCCTAGACCCCTGACTCTTGCCATTTTGCACAAAATTACCTTTGAAATACGTTTTTATTTTAATTTGAAAGGGAGAAGAATTGATTTATGGTTCAAATGTTTCACATACAATTCAAACTGAGTCCACAGCAACAATACAAGCAACATTGTAATCCATACAGCATGTGCCATCTGTCGAGGATGTAATTGCAATAGTGTTATAAGCTGTTCTCTGTCGGCCAAACATGTGGAACATTCCCTAGATGTTATATTCGGCTGAAAATGTTTAATGCCGTGGTATTTTGATTTGGGATGAACATCCAGGAACAATGTTCTGATCCTTAGAACTGAACAACAGCATCAAACAGAGCATTTAAAGATGGGCTTGTAAAACACAAGAACTTATAAACCCTGTACAGACCTCCTTGGGGTCAGAATGGAGGAGCTGCACTTCAGAGCTTCAGTATGAGAATAACAAAATATGCTTAACTGCCTTTAAACAGACCAATCTCATCTTGATCTGAGGACTTAATTCATACCAATGAGTCCAGTTTGACCAAAGAAATAACAAAAAATCAACTACTTTCTGTAGAGGGCAAAGAGTAGGAAATGTCAATTCTTGCTTTTTAATGTTAAAATTGATTGCTTAAAATAATGCCTAAGCTTAGAGAAGTCATAACTTTTAATGACAACACCTTATTTTTATTTGTTGCCTCAAATATGTCTGCTGTCTTCCACAACCCAGTGACTGGCAGAGTTGTTTTCCTTATCTATCACTCAGAAATATGTTCTCAGAACTCTGGTAAGCATGACCTTTTCAGGGTCATCCACCCCTGTGGGAGAAACTTCCACTCTCTGTCACATCACAATTGCCATATATTTTTTGTTGATTTGGTTTTGCTGATATAAGATCAGCTGCCAAATCCTCATCTCCTGTGAGTACATCACACAGAAGGAAAGCATGCTTAAAAAGCTTGAAGTTTAGATGGTGGATCACTGTAAGAGGTACAACACATGGAGAGTTGGGAATCCTGACCAAAAAGAGAAAAGTGCCTATGGGATTTAAGCATAAACCAAAAAAATGTCGTCAGATTAAAAGTGTAGAAGTGCATGGTGTGTGACCTTAAAGAAAAGAAAGCTGAGTAATACGTTTCTTATGAAACCCACCTTATGAAACAAGATGTGTCTGAAAAGCAGGGAAATATGATTACAAATTTTGATGCAGTCACCATATCTGCCACTTACACAGTTTCAAATCTTTTTCATAGGCATTTTTATATATATTTGTCTCTACCTGTCTTGCCAAGGTCCACTGCCAGCTGAGATTTAAGGTCAGAATTCCAGTCCAGTGCCTTATTCACAAGATTACCTTTATGCTTACACACTAGAGACATCTTTTGAAAAGCTTGGTCTATGTTTAAGATTACAAACAGATTTCCTGTCTTCTACAGTAAACATTCCAAGTAGGGATAGCTTTTGGTTTGAGGTGACATGAGGATATAGCACTCAACAGTTGCCCTTCAGAAGTGGAGAGTAAGGCTGCAATAATGTGTTTAATATGGGCTTTCCCCATTCCCCTTAGCTTCAGTTTCATTCTGTCAAAGCCAAATAAGATAGCACCTTTATATTTTTTAACCTGCTTTCATTATTTGAGGTTCCTTAATATTTCAGTGCTCATACCACTCAAAGATAATGCTGAAACATGCTTTAAAAACAAGCTTTTCTGAGGCCCTAAGTTCAGAATTAAACAATTGAAAACGAAACAAGTAATTTTGTAATTAAAGAAACAGATTTAAATCACATCAGAGCACCAGTCTTGACATCTTAGTTTCAGCATCAAGCAGGTTTCAGTAAGACACTGTTTATGTTTAGCAGCCTGCTCTCGGCATGCACCATAACATCAGAGCCTCTGCAGATTTCTAGTCTAAAGATAAGCTAATCTCCATGCTGCTCATTTATCACCTAAACACCATCCAATGTGTTTTGGAGATCTTTCTCACTTCCATTCCCTTCAGACCTGTGTCAGGAGTATTTTAACCTTTTGTTTCAATGGAACAATGCCGTAGAGAACATCCCAGACTGCATGAAGCAGAAGTGATAGCAGGTGTATTTACAATGTTTTCTAAAAGATGTCTTGCAAAATTGAAGGGTGCCTTCTTTTTAGCTATAAATTTTGCAGTGTAACAGACCTTGCAGCTGAAGACTTGCTGCTTTTTTTTCAATAGGGTAATGGAATTAACCATTCCAGAGTTGGAATAGGCGAAAGAAGAAAATGAATTTTTTTTGGATACTGACGGTCTGATGTATGTGGAATTAACACTGCAGGTGTAGGTGTAGAAGTGCATTGTATGTGATCTTAAAGAAAAGAAAGCCAAGTAGAACGTTACTTATAAAACCTACCTGCTAAATGCATAGTGACAGTTAAATAAGTGACAGGTAATTAAGGCAATTTTTTGGTACTTAGTCTTGCAAGTACACTTAAAAACCTGAATGAAGAATATTAGTTCCCTCAAAATTAAGGGGAAGAATTGAAGTGGTATTCTTGATGGTCTGCACATCAATGTGATGAGGATGTCACAGTCATAGGCTCTGTTCTGTGGACTCAGGACATTCTCTGCATTAAAAAGTAGCTTAATGTAGGCATTACAGTCACTTGATATGTCTCAAGTTGGACTTATCACAAGGAGAAAAACAAAATGACATTCAAACTTCTTGTCAACCTTCACATCCTTTTTTCAAAGCATATTGGTTCTAGAGTTGTTCATAGTAAGTTGCTGTTGTATCATTTAACAATAGTGAGTTTTTAATGATGAATATTGTTTGAACAGAATTATTTATCACTTTGCAAATCTGGCTTTTTGTTTAATAAGTCCATTGAAAGTTAATTTTCCATTTGAAAAATAACTAGCAGAAAACTTCTGGGTGGCACACAATTATGAAAATTCTTTTTATCTTTCTCCTTTGTTGAGTTCAAGATAAGTATCCTAAAATGTAACATTAATTTTCCTTAAAATATTCCAGACTCATACCATCATTTAGCTTGTAGAACAACTTTTAAATCATCTAGTCCAACCATAAACCCAACACCACCATATCTACCACTAAACCATGTCCCTAAGTGCCACAGCTACGCATCTTTCAACCTTGTGCAGGGTGGTGACTGAACCACTTCCCTGCACATCCTGTTCCAGTCTCAAGACTGGAAAACATTTCAGTGAAGAAATTGACCCTAGTGTCCAATTGAATAGGGAGCATTTCAGGGATGTACTCCATCTGTCCTAAGGCAGAGAAACAAAAAACCTTAAAGGCTTTCTAAAGCCTGACTATCTGTTCATAGTGATAAACAATATTCCTGGGGTGTTTTTATTATATAATAGGAATGATGTTCTAAAGAACAGCCTGTTTCAACAGACAGGCTAACTACTTATTTAGGGATATTTAAAATGATAGCTGGGATTTGTAAGATAGCTCTAGATTATTATAGATGCAGTTAGCTGTCTGTTAGCTTGGCTTGGCTTGGCAAGCGTTAGAGTAACATAAACATGTTACATGTGTTATATGTTAGAGTAAACTAACTAAATTAAACACTTGTCTATATGAGGTTTACATGAAAATTGAGCCAATTTAGCTTGACTTACTTTCTGGATCTCAAGAAGCAAATGTGTTAACTGAATTGTTAGAGCAGGAATAGGATAGGACATAGCTACAAGTTTGTAGTAAGTAATGCTGGAGGGCAGAGAGAGGAAATTCTTAGTTCATAAAAATTTTGGCTCTGAATTTGGGTTAATATTTATCTGTACTGTTTAGATGCTTTCCATGCAGCCCTCTGTTCCATGATTAATCAAGTTAAGGACTTAGGGTTGTCAGGACACTGATGGTTGAACGTTATCTTACCTATTGTTCACTGACAACGTGAACAGGAAATGTGCAAGACCTGGCTTGGAAAATGCAGGAGAGAAGTTGGAGCCACATATGCAACTGAATGTCATTTATAAAAGAGGCAAATGACATTTCAGAAAGTTATTAAAATATGTATCTCATTAGACTTAAGGTGTGTTTATTTCATTCTACCTTATACTGATGAGTGCTTTTAGGAGAGGCAACACTTTTGCTGAAAGACTCAGAAATTTGAGATAACTTGTCATGAATAATACAGAAGATAAGCAGTTTAGAAAACATGACTTCCAAGGCAGGTATGAAAGAATTTCATTTGTTTAGTCTGGTAAAGGGAAAAATGAAGAAGGGCTATGATAACAGGCTTCAAATGCATAAAAGGTTATTGCAAAGAGGATGGTAATCAAGTGTTTTCATCTCTGTAATAGACAGAATGTGAATTAGTTAGATTAATTGGTAGCAGGGACCATTTATATTAGATACCAAGAAAAAGTTTCACTCAAAAGGCCAGGTCAACACACAAGCAAGCTACTTGAAAAAGCAGAATTTCCATAAGTAGATATGTTAAACTGTTGGATGACGTTCTGTCAGAGATGGTCTAGGTATGGATTATACCTTGGACAAGAGTTCTGGAATAGAAAATTATCAGGTTTATATCTCCATCTCACTGATAAAACAATATTAGTAGTAATAAGTACCAGGCAAATATAAAAATAAATGTCCGTTTCCAGAGAGATTCAGTAATTAATTGCTTGGTTGTTTTAGTGGATACTGGCAAGTTTTGTGTGTGACTCTTTAGTAAGTGATTCATAAGCAACAAAACCAGTGAATTTTCTTACTTGCTATGTTCCTGCAGCAAACTATTGTCTTAATGATTAGTTGAATCATTTTTAGCCATTTAGAGTTTCAATATAAATGAGGGTATGAACTTATATTCAGCAAATTATTCATATAAATGCTAGGTTTGTTTTTCTTAATCCTTTGGATTCTTTGGGAACTATCTACACAGACTATATTCAAAATTATTGAATTAAATCATGTCCCTGATACAAAGCACATTACAAAATTTCAATTATCATCTGAAAGGCATGTGGGACAACTCCATGGTATATAAACCAGCCAGTATTATATAATTTCTGCAACAAGATTTCTGAACCAGAGAATGAAAGTATTGTAATAGCTAATAGGCCTCAAAGGAAATTTAGACCTTATGAAGTAAATTAGATTTTCTTTAATAAGATAACAAGTTTGACAGATAAAAGTAATGTGTAGATATACTACATTTTATAAACTTTCCATTAGTCATCATATCTTATTGTAGCTTAAAAATCAAAATTATGAAGTAGCAGTAAAACACATGATAAATAATATGCCCATTGGCAAAAGGTAGCGATCAGAAAAAAAACAACTGAAGAGACAGAAGTTCCATATTAGGCCTGATGCTATTCAGGATTTTAATCATTGCTCTGGATGCAAACACCAATTTCTTACATGTCTGTACAAACTAACTTCATGAAAAGCATTCTTTGGCAAAAGGTGAACTGTCATGCTCCTAGTTATAAGTAGGGGTAAAAAAATTAGTTTATTCCTCTTTTCTTTGGTGACAGCATCTGTAGTGTCTACAGTATTCTACCATGAAGATGCAAATCAAAAACTTCTATCAGAGGAGGAGTAATGTGCTTTATGCTAAGCAGCTGAAAGAACTTCTACTATTCAGAAACATAGGGAGTGACTTGATTTTGGTCCTTCAAAGAGAGTAACACTAGCTATCTGACTTTTAGCTACAGTGGGAAAAAAAAAAGGAAAGCTGAAACTAATATTCACATCAAACCAAAAAACACAATTTCAAGTAACACATGTAACTGGAACGAAACTGGACTCACTCGCTCTTCAAATACTCCTGTCGAGATAAGATCATTTTCAAGTGGCTATACTTTAGTCAAGCACAAGTTAGGCCATAGTCACTTACAAAGTGGTTGAGAAAATACAGCCATGAGAGAGAAAGCTGTAAAGATGAAATGACATTCCATTCTAGTTTCATGCTTTTTGGATATGTGAAGAAAGATAAGAAGATAATTGTCCTGTTTGCAAGCGCAATTACTGAAAGTTCTATAACTGACTATGTATGATTACTCAGCTGTTGTTCAAATACTCATCATCAAAGGCACAACAGTCATGTGAGTGTGGAAGCAGTGGTTCATTCAACAGTGTGAAGTATTTCCAGGGAATGACTGTACTGCAGACAGTAAGTTAAAGTACAGATAATTGCACAAAACCAGGTCTGCTGGCCCACTGTGCAGCCAGCTTCCTGCATTTTCTACTTCAACTCTTCTCTTTTGTCTTGACTTCATTATTTGTTTCTGATTTTTACGCTTCTCTTGCTCTTATTGGTCTTTCATTATTTAGAGCAGAGTGAGGGGCTTACCTGAACATGCCATTCAAAACACTGACTGCATCAGATCTATTTTCCCTGTTTGCACATTGTTTACTACTTCCACTATTGCCTAAAGTTGCCATTCTTCCAAAAAGTGAAGACTGATGTTGTGTGGCAGAAGCTGCCAAAGTGAAGAGCCTCTTCCCTCAGAAAGTCCCTGGATTTTCTAAGTGTGTTCAATATTAGAGGTTTGGTTTACAGTGCATGCTGAACTGTCTGCACGTCCCCTGTAGAAGCACCTGGGCTGGCACGGGCTCAGTCAGCTCAGGTAAGCACAGAGCGCTGCACAGACTCACAGCCAGCGCTGTGACTTCATACAGTTCTGGCTTATGCATTTGCAGGGAAGACTAAGAGTGAGAGTGTGTCTTGTTCAGTTCTACCTAGGTGGCAGGAAATCTGTTGTGTATTTCATGCTCAATAAAAAAAAGACAGGAAATGGCACAAGATTTCTATGCATTGCAAGAGTACTGCCAGCAGTCCTCTGTTTAATTAGGGCCATCCTTGTTACGTGGTGCTTGTTTAAAATGTAATCTGGCTCAAGTTAAGAAAATTCTCCATATTTACACAAAACACAATAATGTTACCAAGAAAATGTTTACAACATGGACAGTGTGTGAGGGCTTGAAACAAACAAAAATCACATTTAATTTAATATTTAGAAGTCAATAGCAGCTTGCTTCTAGGATTGATTTTGAAGAAAATTTCAACTTCTCCCTAGGGCCCAGACACTGCCCAAAACTTGAAATGAAACTTTGCTGTGAGATTCTGCAAACTGAATTTAACTTGTTCTTCCAAATACTCCTTATTATCACTGTTGTGGTCCTCATCTAGTCACATTTAGGTTTTTCTGTTGCTTTCATGATAGGATGCCTGCCTGTCCTGGCCAAGCTGTTTTTTGCAGTGATCTCCTATTCATAAAACATCATATATCATCTTTCTCTTCTCAGGGCATACCTTTTACGTAAAGATTGAGGCTCTAATTTGGCTCTATAGTGTTGTTACAATCCCTATTATTCTCATGCATTATAGCTTTGAGTTAGCAATTTTCTTAAATAAGAAATAACTTGAGGTAAAATATTTTCAGTGGAAGTTTTGTGTGTCTCTAGATTCATCCATTCTCCCCTTTCTGCAGCTCGTTGTTGACACAGATGATCCTGCCACTTCTCAACAGCACTGAGCAGTTATGTTGGTCATTACAGTGCATTGGCAATGTTCGTGTTACACTTCTCTGGAATACACGTAGTATTTTCTTCCAAAGCACAATAGACAATTATTATGTTTTTCTCCCTAACTTTGTTTACTGAATTAAAATAACAGAGTCTTGTTTAGATACTATATTCCAAATGGGCAAATATCAATTTACTTCTAATTCCTTCCTTAACCTTTTGAGTAAGAAAGATGTGCTGTGCTCTGAAATACCATCACGGTGACAAACTTCAAGGACTATGCCCTATTGCTATTTGGCTCAGATGCCAGCTGCATTGAGTCCCCTTATTATGAGTATTAAGGACACAGCTGCTCAAATCTTTCTTCTGTCACAGGGCTTGGATCTCAGTAATTGTCTTTTCTATCTTTGCCCACCCATAAAGAAGAGGATTTTATCTGATAGGTCTTACATAACTTACGTGGTCTTGAGATATTAGCTGTGATGGATGCTTCTGCCTTCAATGTATCTGTAGGGCTTTTGTTCGTGTTCCTTCCTTTGGACTAAGAACCAAATCCTCCAAATGAAAACCTGTATAATTTTTACTTTATTTTCTAATCAATTACTCCTCGTATTCTATCTCTTCAGTAAAGAACATCAGCCTAACCTCCTTAAGATGTATCTTAGAAGTATGCATAATAATACTTTAGTGATGACACTCTCATTTATTTATTGTTCTCTGTCATATTCTACCATGTCAAACATGAAATAAGTAATCATACTGGATCATTAATGTGTAATGTGTCTTTTATTTTTTGGCATCTAAACCAATGGAGTTTTGGTAACAGGAGCAGCTGTAGCTGACAATTTTACTTTTGTGATGAACAGCAAACTGATAGCTGCCAAATATACAGTGAAATGAGAACACTTGCCTTAATAATTTTGAGGTACAAGACTGTCAGATGGAGTTGTGAGGGCTGTGGACTTTAGAGACAGGCATTATCTCTGAATATTGCTGATTAAGCAAACTTCCTACCTAAACTGTAGAAGCAATGGCAGTGAATAACATCAGTGTTCCTCCAGACCTAAAGAAATGAAAACAATAGAATGCATTTGGCAGGAAACTACCAATGGTACAAGCCTCTGTGCTTGTGTGTGCTATTCATAACTGTTGGATATAAATATTATTACATGCCATGTATATAAACATAGAATTAATTTAAGAATATAGAATGTACAGCATAATATGTATTTCATGATATATCCATATCTGTTAGTGATATAATTACCTGGAAGAATAATTTTGCTCTCTTCTCCCTGTATTTTAGTTATGCAGAATCCTTACCGTGCTTGCAGAGTCCAAGCAGTAACAGAATAGTCATGACCACTGTATTTTCCCTCTTTCCTAGAACAGTCCTGTTCACCCTGTATATAAAATGATGACATGGAGTGTCAGAAGAAGAAACTGGAAGTGGCTGAGCAGTTCCCAGTAAAAATAGAGGGCTCTATATAACACAGGGTCAGTCTGTTATTTGATCAACTACCACACTTTAAAATTAACAGAAGAAAACAAACATGAAAGGAACACCACAAATTACTAAGCTGCCATCAAATCAAAACTTGCATTAGATATGAAAAATTTGTGGAAGAAATCTTCATTGTGACTGTGCACTGGAACAGGTTATCCAGAGAAGGTGTGGATGACCCATCTCTGGAAGTGTTGAAGGCCAAGTTGGACAAGGCATTAAGCAATCTGGTCTAGTTGGAGGTGTTGCTTCCCATGACTAGGAGGGTGGGAATTAGCTGATCTTTAAGCTCCCTTCCAACCCAAACCATTTTGTTGTTCTGTGATTCTATTTATAGGTTAATTATAGTACTGTTAGTTAAAGCTGAAATAAGTCAATTTTCTTGAACAATATTCATAAGTCAACTCCTGTTAGGACATGCATTTTGAGGAGGAGCAGGTTAATTAAGGTTTTTATTCATTGTGGCATTATTCTTGCAAGAACCACTGAAAAATATAGCAATTATCTATGAAAATTATGTTTTGCTTTTTGTTCAAGTTACTGACTGTTGAAAGGAGGTGAGCAACGACCTTTTTGTGTTGTAGCTGCTTGTGTCAGTATTGTCTCCTGCAATGGGAGCTTGAGTCAGACCCAGATCACATCTCTTTACAAAGGTTAGTGAGATGGGACCAAACACCAGCTTGCCAACATTTCCTGGAAGTGTGTGCATTGTTGAAAAAACTTGTTCTTTGGCTGCTTTCAGTCACTCTGAGTTCTTTTACTTAGAAAGGTTTTCACTACTGATGTTTTCCATTGCAACATGCTTGTGTGAAGTAATTGGGCACCTCTATGGCTCTGGATAATTTTAAGAGGATCTCTACATATTACTGGCTTGAGTATGAAATTGTTGGTAGTAACTGGAAGTTACACCTGCAGCTCATTGTCTTGTGTTTTGTACAGGTTCAGTAGATAGTTAATTGGATCATACAAAACACTGCTATAAGGAACTTTGGAAGAGATCTACTCCATGATCCTCTCTGGCAGAATCAAGCAAGGTAAACCATTCCTGACAGCCCTTACATGCCTAAAACTCAGTAAGATGTACAATTATCTGCAGAGCCAAAATAACGGGATAACACACAGCGATCAATATGATCATGTGAAGCCGTTTATTATTGACAAACTGTACACCTGTATAGCATTTTCAGTTCCGAATATGTGATGATTCGAACATCATGCAGTCAAAAAGAAGTATAATGATTGGATGCTTGCTGCTGTTAGCATGTTGCATCTGAAGTTCTGATTGGACACTTGCTGTGACTGCTATTCACCATATTTCAGCATTTCACATCCTTTTTGTAAAGCACAATGTATCAATCCTTTTTGAACTACATTATTGTTTCAGCAGTTCCTAAACTATGCTTCTTTCATATTGCTAAACTAACTTATTGTTTCAGTGATTACTAAACAATATTTCTTTTGTGCTGCAGTCAATACATCCTTAGGTCTCATCCTTGGGTTGTTTCTTTTTCTTTCCTTCATGGTGTTATCAAAGGTAGCATATCCTTTATTCAGCTTGATTCAATGCTGGCAAAGCTGGGTTGTGCATTCCAGTGTCCATTTTCCTGTAAGAATTATCCAACTCAGTTTACTTCAGAGTGCTTAGTGTTAACAAAGTTTTTTCCAAATACTTCAACTTAAATTTCCCTTACTTCAGTTTGATAATTTTATTCTTAGATTACCTGTGGTTAAAATGGGAATATTTTATTTATCAACCTACCAAAATGGCCAGCTCATTGTGTGTCAAAAATCAATGCCAGTTTTGACTGGTCTCAACATATTTGAAGAAGTAATTTAATTTAATATTTTCTCAGTAGTTTTGAGGTTTTACCTCAAAATCAGATGATGCTACAGGTACCTGGTGATATGGAAATCCTCTCATATGACAGTAATAAGCATTGTGGTTTTTGAGAAGATCTCATTCTGTAAGATTTCATGAGTGTGGAGGATTGGTCTGTCTTTACATCCAGGCCTGTGTGTCACAAGCAGATTTCAGCAACAGCTGTGTTTGCAAGGTTCTGAGAGTTTTTATTTGATGTTTTATACTTGTCAATTTTCATCCTTAGCTGGTATACATAGGACGTATTGTTAGAAACCTCATGGTGTATTGCATTTCGTCTGCAGTGAGGGAAAATTGTGTGTCAGGCCTCTGATAAAAGTCCAAGGAAGATGTTAAATGTTACAGAGTGGAGGGGAAGAAACAGAAGATTGCTGCAGGTGATTTAAACTTGGTCAGTGTCACTTTCTGACTGTCAGTAGAATTGCCTTCACATTCTACATCTGCACATGTAATCAGATTCAGGTTTGTTGTGACTTTGATGTGGAGAATGGTTACGACACTAGAGCAGTCAGGGGAGTACAGGCCCCATGACAGCTTCTGTATTCCTCCATCTCAAGGCCCAAGCATTCATCTGCAACCTGATGGTGTTTTTCAGTGTGAACATAGGCTGAACCTTGCCACAGGATTTTGTATTAAAGCACTTTAACAATCCTGACACTGTACTTTCCCAATGCATCTCCCAATTACCATGGAAATGTAATAATTATGGCTGTCAGCAAAACTTTTCTCTCACACTTTATCATTCACTTCATAGCATTTAAGAAGTAATCAGTTAAATAAATAAATGTATTAAATCTTATCCGTCTCTGTCAGGCAAGGGATACAGTACTCATTTAACATGATAAACAGAGCCATATCTCTTCTTCCAAAGCTGGAATGTATAGCTTAAGTTATATTTAAGTGAGCACAAACTGTGTGCTATATCAGTAGCACTCAGTAAGTTGAATTGTCTGACTATAAGGAAGAGAAAGAGACTGATCCTTCTTTTACAAGATTGCTGATATCTCTATCCTATTTCATCACCGAAGTGAGATTCAGTCAAAGACCACAATAGGTCATGTACTGGCTACCAATTAATAAGAGCAATGAAGATTGCAGTAGTAGTAGTAGTAATAACAACAATAATAATGATGGTAATGATGTCATATTTTTCTTCGAGTGAACCATGGAAAAGGAAGGAACGTGGAAAATACATTTTTATTTGCAATGTGTCTTGTGCATGGTGGCTGTTAAAATTACCAAGTTATCCTCAATACATGCTTAACTTTTGAGCCTAATTTGTATGTTTACTAGTAAGTGTATGTGTAATTTCAGGGGAGACAAGGGTTATCAAAACACTACAGGGTCACAGGCTCTCTGTGTCATGTTCTACATGGAACCAAAAATGAGAGTCTTCTGTTTGTGGTATTAATGACAATGTACTGCAGACATCACTAGTGTAAGTTCTCTCAGTGAACTATTTAGGAATCTTGCTGTTACATGTAAGAGAAGGAAGAAATCATAGGAAATGACCATAACTGGACAGGAAATACACTGCACATAGCAGTAAAAGAGTGATGCACATTTTTGAAAACATGGGCAAGTGAAACTTCAAGAGTATTTCTAATGAAGGAAAGCATAAAACTTACCTGGGCATCATGTAAACAATGGAGCAGAGACACCAACTTTTCATTCCACTCACTGAGTGACCCAGCAATGTGCACTCACAGCCCACAAAGCCAATGGAATCCTGGGCTGCATCCAAAGGAATGAGGCCAGCAGGTCAAGGGAGTGGATTCTGCACCTCTGCTCTGCTCTGCCGAGACCTCACCTGGAGCACTGTGTCCAGCCCTGGTGTCCCCAGCATAAGAGGGACATGGAACTGCTGGAACAAGTCCAGAGGAGGCCACAAAAAGGATAGGAGGACTGATTTGGGCTGTTCAGGAGATGAGAAGGTTGTGTGAAGACCTCATAGCAACCTGTTAGAATAAAAATGGGGGGCCTACAGGGAAGCTGGAGAGGGACTCTTTGACATGAATTACAGTGATAGGGCAAGGAACAAAGGGTACAAACAGAAAGAGGGGAAATTTAGGTTAGATGTACAGAAAAAAATTCTTTACTATGAGCGTGGTAGAACAGGTTGCCCAGGGAGGTTGTGGATTGACCCAGTAGTGGAAGTGTTCAAGGCCAGGCTGGATAAAGCCTTGAACAGCCTAGTCTAGAGTTCCTGCCCATGGCAGGGGTGGTTGGGACTAGATGATCTTTACAGTCCATTGCAACCCTTAACATTCTATGATTCTATTCTGTGTTAACCAAATAGCATACAGTGGCATCACTGAAAGTCCTGATGAGGAATTTCAAGAGTGGAAATTCTCTTCATTTGTACTGCAATAACTCAGAAATCACTACTCCCTTAAAAGCTACTTGAGGTTTAGTCACAGTTTTTTTGTCTTTTGTAAACTGATGTAGAGGATGAAGGACATAAAACTTTTTTTTTGCTGGGATTAATGAGTGAAAATACATCATACATGTATGAGATGCACTGTGCTTCACTAGAAAATCCTAAACTTATTCCAAGAAAGCTTCCATGTAGTTAAACATGAGATTAAAAAAGTTTGGGAGGTATAACTATAAATCATAATTTATAGGTTGAAAACCAATTAATTTCTCCTATTCTATTTTTTGCTAAAAATGGGAAACAACTTTTCTTTGCATCGTTACTTGAAGTTGCACTGAAATTGATTCAGTCAAGCATCTTTTTCTGAAAAATACCATCAGTATTGACACATTGACTAGCTGGAGCAGAATGTGTTTGTTACGTGCTATACTTTTCTTTCTCCAGTTTAATAGGAAATCAGGAAGATGAATTCTGTCCCACAGTTTAACTTAATGGAGTAAATAATGATTCTTATTATTTCAAAAGCAGGGTTGTTTTCATACATTAGTTTAAAGATGACTCCTTGAAACTGTTTGTGTGAATAGAGACAACCAGTTTCAGGGGGGGCATGAACTACAAAGTTGTGCTGCTACTTCTAAAGCTTGCTAACCATTAGTGAATGTCAAAACCTGAAATGCCTTGAATGAACTCTTATACAAAATGTAACTGTTTTTCCATATCTGAAGTTTACTCTAAAAATATTAGTACATGATTCCTAAACCCCTTCAGTCTTTCATGAAACATGCTTCCTCTGAATTCATTGCTTTATTCCACCATATAAAACTAGGTGGATTCATATACAGGAAGAATCTGAAGCATTTGGTTGTTACTAGTGTGGAGATAGTGGCCTCACACATACAAAATATTAAAAATACTTAGAAATGTTCAAATGATATTTGTTTTGGGGTATATAGCATGAAATCATAGCCCATAGTACAACAGATATTTTTCTTTTTTATTTTTATTGTGCAGTACAATTTCAGGTTAATAAAACAAACAAAGACAATACTTTTATTCTCTAATCCCCACATTTTATTATTTTTATTTAAATATAACATACTATACATTGTTGCTCAGTGATTTTGGTATCCCTTTTATTTTCTAAACCCCTCCCCCTGTTTTCCTTTTACTCAGGAGACTTTTATGCTCAGGGTGACAGAAAACAGAGCTTATGGTTGAGGACCTGGGATACTCGAATATCTGCAGTTTGCTCCCACTACAGTGGGTGTTACAGTATACCAAACACACAGGAATCATTGATTCCTTCAAGGGTTTTTTATTTTGGTGAATTTTCAGAAACCACTATTCATGTCACAAATGGCTCCTGGCTCACTTTAGGAAAGTGATATTTCCTGATCTTGTCGTTTGAGCAGCATGGTGTTTTGAGTACTACGATAATATTTATGCATAATCCTCCCCTGACCAAGTCACCTAGGTAATTCTGTAAGAAGAGAATTTCATTTGTACCCTAAATGGCCTTTAAGTGGTCATTCAATACTGCATTCGTCCAAACTCATGCTGAAGGTTCAGTATGGGTGGTCCATTATGTCTTGTCAGTTTTAATTACTGATTACAAATTTAAACCTCAGAAACTTGCTTTTATCGTGGTAGTTCAGTTTTGCTGTGAGCTGAAATAACATTTAGAATCTGAAATTCTTATTTCTCTTTCTAGAAAAATGTCCTTTGTGAAGAAGAAAACTGGAGATAAAGTACCATGAAATACAACATCAGCTACCAACTAAAAATATGTTGTCTCTCAATGACTTCCTAGTTTGAAAAGAGCTGACTTTATGAAAGGACAGGAAATATAATCTGACCATTTTGTATTTTATGGGAAAGCTTTTTTTTTTTGCCTTTTTTTTTAAAAACAGCTAATATTTAAATAACAGATTAAGATTGAAGTGCTGGTTAAACATTGATTTAAATAAGTTATAGAAGATTCCAACAACACCAGCCTTTATAGAGGTTAAACATTCTCAAAAAGACACATTAAGCAAGGCTCTCCTTTGTACCAAAATACAGTCTCCAAACAATAAAAATAAAACCAACTTTTTCACAACAAGAAATATTGAAGATAAACTGCAGCATCAATATAATCTTATAGTTATCAGTTAAAGTATTTAAAACAAAATAATATTATACTACTTTTGTTTCTTACTAAAGACACTGCAAAGGCTTATTTATTTAGTGGAATACAATGTGAAGACAGTGGTACAAATTGTTTGATGTACTGTTTTCTATTTATCTGCTCTAACAAAATGAATCTCAATATGGTTACACTGGTGAGCTATCCAGAGCTCTCTAAAATTACTGAGTAAAGCAAAACATAAAACAAACCTTATGTACCTTTAATTGAACAGACTTCATATTATGCTTAACTTTATTATACTGCAGTTGCTCAAGTTAAGCCATGGGACGAGTAACACTTCATAAAAATGTGCTGGATATTATGTATTTTGAGCCTCCAGTTACTGTGATGGTTATGAAAGGCATGCTAAAGCTGGAAACCAGCACAGCTTTTCAGTTGGCTCTCATATATAACATACATGTGAGTAATAATCTCTGAAAAACGCACGAGCATGATTTTGGATCTCCTGTCTTGCAGCCCTTAGTTAGATATTGCTCCCATTATATGCCTGTGATTCTACAAGTTGGTACCAATGGCAAATGGGTTGAATGAGAGTATTAATTGAATAAGGAGTGCAGGACCGTGCTGCCTTCTTGCTTACCTTCCAGAGGCCAAATGTTACACTTAGGAATTAAACACTAGAGTTTTATTTTAACACTTGCAATCTCAGTGACTTTAACAGGGCTGTCCACATCAGGGTTCCAGCCCAATGTGTGCTGCAGAATATCACACTGATAGCAGTGTGTGATAGTTCCAAACTGAAATCCAAGTCAGATGAATATGCACAGTTGCATTGACACCCAAGTACAGATGTGGCCCCTTCTCTCAATTTCAAAATAGCAGAAAGACCCTTTGAACAAAGTATTTCTTGAAGTTTGTTCTTGAGTGCTGATAAGTACAAATATTTCTCCAATATAAAGATACCAAATACCATAAATCCAAGCACTGCTTGTTTGGTCTTTTGCTTAAGTGCAAGACAGTTCAGGAAAAAAATGGATTATACACTCTAAATTCTGCCTTTAAAGCCTTGTCTAATACCTATTCTCTGAGTACTTCTGAGGTTTTGACATTTTAATCTATCAAACTCTGCGTGAAGTACTAAGAAAAAGGAAAAATAAGAAAGAAGCAAATGAGGAAACATTTCAAATAAAAAAGATATTTAACATCCTATTAAATAAATAACTTAGAGAGAAATAAAAAGAAATGAATTTAGGACATACAAGCAAACCATACTATTCATTTTGTTAGAACAGTTATACACTACTTTGCTTATCCTATCCATTTGTCCACAAGGCTTCTCCAGAAATGTCATTATTTGTGCATATGACCCAAGTGCTTCCAGTAAATGCTTGTGTGTCTAACTGTTCATTGAATCATTAGGCTTGAATGAGCAATTAAGGACTTTGATATGAGTTAGTATTCCATAAATAGCATTCCCCATGAAGATCACGCAACAGATTGTCTTATGTCCATCAAGGTCTGTTGCAGTGACTAAAAAAAAAAAAAAAAATAGTTCACACTGGCAATAAATTCCATCCCCTTTGATCCAGCTTGCATTTTGATTATAAGATACAACAACGAACTAAATAAAGGTATTTCATGTGCCAGCAATAAGTACAAAACCTTCAAAGGCTTCCCCTGCTCTCACTTCAAACATGCAGATGTCTGTGCTACTTTTCTGTGTCTACCTTTTAAGAGAATTACCAAATATTCATGACATAACAGCCTTTGGTTCAACTGCATCAAAAAAATAGTTCCTTCATCTATGACATGACTACCATAGGAAGAAAGTGAGCTGAAGTGTTTTTCCTTCGTGTTTTCTGTCCTCTCTTCGTGGTTCCCCTCCCATTCAGGGCCACAAACATTTGCCTTCCATTGTGCTTCCAATTTAAGGATGCATATGTGTTATATCCATTTTCTTCTATTCTTTCCTTCAATTTGCAATCGCTATTAAACTCCTTCTGTTAAAAGAAGAAAAAAACCCACAAATTAAGAACAAACACAACATTTCAGCATACTGAAGGCAAATACTTCTTAAAAATGTTTCAAAACATTGTAGTGTTTTGTATGTGACACTCTTTTAGGAATCTACAGTGTATTTGAATAGAAGTTTCACTGTGTCCACAGTGAAAAACAACATCAGTTAAACTGCAAAAAGTGAAACAAACGAATGATATAATTAATTATTCAAGGTATAGATATAGCAGTGTGGAATATGGCAAAAATGTTAAATCAAATTCTCAGACATAAACTCAAAAGTATGAGGAAGCAATCTTGGAATCATTAATCGTATTTTGGTTCTAACAAATATAACTCTTAAATATCTTGAATGAGATTATTGATAACATATGTTAAACAAATACGTATGGAATAGGTCTATTTCTTATTTAAAGTAAGAATCTTTAGACCACATGAGTCATGAAAAGGGGCTTTTTTTGTATAGGTGCAAATCACTGTTACGCTGCTATCACAACAGATGTGAGGCCTATTCACTTGGCTGACCTGAAGAGAGGCTTAGCCTAAAAAGGAATTGTGTATGATCTCCTATCTTATTGACTAAAGAAGTTTA
This sequence comes from Rhipidura dahli, assembly GCA_013399225.1. Classification (NCBI taxonomy): domain Eukaryota; kingdom Metazoa; phylum Chordata; class Aves; order Passeriformes; family Rhipiduridae; genus Rhipidura; species Rhipidura dahli. The sequence continues at coordinate 365,581 of VXAC01008090.1, forward strand.
AGTATTTCTGTGTATGGTACCAAGGATTAAGGTTTTCCATTTTTAAAGGAGAACCAGTCATCAGGCTGCTAGAAGGAATAAAAAATACAAGCCTGTGGAAGCACATAGGGGAGACTACTTTTTTTCTATACTGTTAGATGTACTTTTACAGATACACTTTTCTATACTGAAGCCAAGAATACTTCTTTTCGTAAACAAGTAATTCCTACATATAAACCCATCCACTTTTAACAAACTACTTATATTCCATTTAGAAGTCTTTTAAAAATGCAATGTTTAAAACAATTAAATCAAAATGCTCTTTAATTTTAGGATTGGTAGTTATTTGAACAATGATCAGTGAGGAAGATACTATCAAGGCAAGACTCTTCACAAAACCACTACTGACATTGCCTCAAAAAGCTATATATAGATAATTTACCAGTTATTTTCTGTAATATGTCACCTCTGGTGTCAGGATATTAAAAAGGCAGGTGCTCATCAATCACAGTTCTAAACCATAGTAACTTGTCCTATCTGCCAATTTGTTAAAGTAGATTAAAGAAGTTTATTTTGTTAAAGAAACCTAAGAGTGAGTCTTTCCCTCATTTTAACTGAAATCAGTCAAATGGAAAAGTATTTGATTAACACAGAAGTGACTTTACTTGTTTTCCCAGATGTGGAATTGTTCTCAAATCCAACTTTTACTTCTATTCTTAGATAACAGAGAAAAGATGATGTTGTGATGTGCTTAAGAACTCTTACTGGCAGGGGTCTGAGTGCTACACAGGACTGCTTTGCTAATTTCAAACAAATTTCAGCATAAGCCTGCACCAGAGTCTATTGTGCACGTGCTCAAGGGTGTTTTTACAATTTTTATTGGTTCTGGTATTCATATCCATCTGCAAGCCACCACACTGCAGTAATATGAGGCTAACTGCAAATCCTGGGATTATGGGAAAAATAATAACAGAAGCATTCTTGAAATTGCTAAAGTATTATGGAATAGGTTTTGATACATCATTATGTTGTGATTTTATGATGTGAATATTGAAAAATTATCTCAGCTGGAATTAAAAAAAAGGCATCCCACATTCATACCTTCCTGTCAACACTGTTGATACACTATGAATTACTGAATCCTATGGCGGCAGTTTCCATCTATGGTACATTAAAGCTGCTTTGACATCTTTTATACATGTATAGTATTGGGACAGACTCTCACCACACCAGCAAAGGCTAACAACTTGGGGAAGAAAACCTGACTTGGGCTTTGGGATGGACCATCACAAATTATGCACACTGTAAACTGGGTGATTTATGTTAAAACGTTACCTATGAAGAGAAGCACACCCATGACCAATGACTGTACTGAGTAACTCCGTACACAGTTTTATCTCTCAATAAGCACTGATCATCCTGTATTTCTGACCAGTGTAAATCTAAAAATTAAAATCTACATTTACAGTACTTTAAGAAAGATTTCTTTGTTCTGGTCTTTCCTTAATGTGATACTTTGACACTGTCACAGAGTTTAGAAAATCAGAAGTATGGTGTTGAATCAGGAGTGACCAGCCATAGTGCAGATGGGGGGAGGACAGTTTGTATGAACTAAACACACCCTGTAGAAGTGTTTCCTTAAAAAAGAGGGCCAAATTATTCATCTCACTTGAGTCTCACTTGAGATTATCATAACTTCCTTGTTTTCAGCAGAAATGGGAGGCCTAGATACATTGCTCAGCAATAAACCCAATTCCTACCTGTGACCTTCTACCTGTAAAACATATGGATGATGTGAACATTAAGCAACCTGCAGACTGCTTCATAACATTTCTAGAAATGGGCACAACACCACAAAATTGCAAACCCCACCAGATGTAATACCAGAACAATCTGCTGTTTGTGTAATCATGGGAATGTGTGAGGATATATTTTAGTGGCCAGATTTATAGATCATATTGCTTTCCATTAAAAGTATTTGGATAGTTACTGAGTTTTCTTGGGTTGGCTTGTTTTTGTTTGCTTGATTACTTTTGTGTTTTGGTGTTTGGATTGTTTTTCCCCCTGAAAGTATCAATAACCTCAAACTTACACAAATACAAATAAAGTATTTATGGACAACTTTCAAATGTTACCTGAATTCTGCTCAGACAAAGCTTATCCACTGATATTTAAGGTCATGCCTCTCTGTACTGTCCATAATCCTATTTATTAATCAATATAGTCAATTTAAAACCTTTTACTCTAGGAATCTTCTTCAAGGTTTTAATCTCATGACTCAGTGTGTTTACTCCATCAGCTCAGGCTTCCGTGATTTCAGGTACACTTTATCCCCCTTCCCCCCACCCTTGAATTAATGCTCAGTGTGATTGCACTGTAGAAAAAACAGGGAAAACAAGCCTTGAACATTACATTTTGTAGGACCCTCCCTACTGAACACTCCTTAATAAGCACTGTGACTGAGGCAGTAAGCATGCTAAATCCCAGCAGCTGTGTTGCTTTGACATGAGCTAAGCAAACAACAGGAAGCTTGTGGAGAGGGATGATCCTGGTTTATCAGAGGATGAAATTTTCATGAACAGCTCATTTCAGCTCTAATTAGTAGCAATACACAGACAAGCAGTGTTTTCAATAGGCAAGACAGGGATCTGTGCTGACTACTGAAATCCATTTGGAATGCAAAAAGGTACTTACAGAGCCGTAGACTTTTCCTTTTTTGTTCATGGCTAAATAGTAGTTGCTCTTAACAGACTTAACTGCCACAACACCAATTTCTACAGATGTTATCTCCAATATGCCTAAAAAATAAAAATTGAGCTATTTAATCACTTTGTTAGAGGATTTTCTCACCATAGAAAAGACAATAAATCTGTAAAAATTACATAAATTAAACTTATAATATTAGGATCAACTGACCAAAAAATTCAGCAAAAGTATTCTTTAAAGCACAGCAAGAATATACACAAATATTTTTTCAATTAACATGTTTCTTTTCCTAACCCTGCATTTTGAACCCTATAGATACTGAAACAACTCCATTCTTCTTAGCATAGATTTTACTAAAATTTATCAGAAGAGACATTGAAACCACAGCATCAAATTAAATACATAGCATATGTCAATAGAATGTTAGATTTTCCCCAATCTTCAAAACCTTTGGTAGAGAATTTATTCCTTCTAGGACATTTAGATAAACTAAATCTCTTGGTTGCACTCAGCTGATAAATTCACTTTTGGCAAATATGTTGACAATGTGGGAAATAGTAAGACCAACAGTAATGGCCACACTATCTTTGTCTTCCAGATATTAGAAACATTTTCCTCCGTTTGTAATAAATATGATTTTTTTTCTGCCTTTAAAACAGATTCTTTCTGGGACACTGGATGGTTCAAAGGACCAGTAATGGGAAATACACTTTTTTACCTCTGTTTTCTGCCCAGGATCATACGGATTTGGGAGCAGGAGACTGCATTTCTCCTGTTCTCTTGATATTTATGTAATAATAGTTGGATCAACAGCCCAGCCAACTCTATGTAGCACACTAAGGGTGTACCAATAGGGAAATTACAGGAGGGGCAAAATTGCCCCCCTTAATTAGGTTGTGACAGCTTACATATACCAGGGTCACACCATTGATAGAGACATATCAATGAGTCCATACCTGCCAAGGTCTATTATTTTTGTATTATTCTTAAAATATTGCCCATTTCCACAGCAAGGAAAAGCCCAAGTTGCCTCCTTGATCTTCTGAGAGAGTATTGTTATAGAGAATTGAGCAGCTCTCCCAAGGGACATCTGCTAAAATAATTGTGCTCAAAATCAAACAGAGATAAGTGGACTAACTTGTGGATGGCAAACTATTAGAGGGCAAGTGCCACAACACCGTGAGTGACACTTTTTTTGGTATTTTCTATGCCAAAAAGTGATGAGAAGAATTCAGTTAATTCTTTCTACAGAACTGCATTGCAGTAACCTGAGCTGTCTGGGTCCATTTCTAACACCATTAACAAGACATAAAACCAAACCCAAGCAAAACACAAACAAAGAAACAAAACAATACTGGCATAACACGTGCCATTATAATGTTTTATGCTGAAAGGCACTAAACTGATTTAGATTTTTCCATACAATGCTTGTAACAATAACATCATATTAGACTATTTCAATTAACTATTTCACTAACAACTGAAGGAAAACAGAGCTTAAATATGAAACTTGCACATTATTAACCAATTTTAAGTGTCTTGCACTTGAATGATGGATATCACTGCTTTTCAGTAAAATACTTAAATAAAAGTAACGCAAGTATTCCTATAATTAATGACAAGATAGTCTGGTTTTTCTGGTACAGTTTCTTTGCAATCTCACAATCCATTATACTCCTGGTGCAGCAACTTGTAAGGTGGTCATGAGGAGAAATGTTACTACATTTACATTACATCCACAACAACTAGCTTGATTATACCTAGTTAAGATATTTAGCTGTACCCATATATAGCAGAAGGCTTCCTAATGAGGTTGATATTATCATCACTAATGATCCTGGATTTATTCTCACTGAGTATGTTCTGTGTACTTGAAAGTTGAAAAATGCATAATTTTCATTGAAAATTTTGCATAGTCTATCCTCCACAGTACCTCTTTTGGGGGAAGTGGAAATTTTAATGGATGTTTTTCTTTCAAAGTAATTTAATCGTAATCTGTTAACCCTCGCGTAATAGAGACCTATTTTGCTATTTTGCAACTCTCTGTACTACCCCAAGACTTCACTAGGGTTACCTGCTAGTTACAAGCACAGTTACAATCTAGATTTCTGTCTAGATTGAAAATTATCCAGTGTTATTTACAGATTTTCCCAGGAGAAGAATCTCTGATAGAAATCTTTTGAAGGCAATAAGGATCTTTCATTGGTTTCAGTGATGTAGACAAATTTCAAAGGTCAGCAGGAGAACTTCTACTCATCTGATATGAATCTGCAAGAAAACCTAAGAACCTTCTAAAACTTTGAAACAATTGGATTTGAATAAAAGTAAGTAAAATGTATTTGATATAAGGGTGTAAATACGCATTTGATTGTTCTTGAAGTGCTATTAAATTCAGCAGGGATATATTAAAAAAGGAAATTGAAAATCCAACATGAAGCTTAAAACTACAGTGTTTTCCCCTTCCCCTTCCTTTTTTTTTTTTTTTTAAATTTCTAATTTTTTTCCCATCAATAACTTTTCTTTGGAGCTTTTTGTTTCTTTTCTCTGAGAGTGAAACAAAAAAGGCACTTCAACCTTCTTCCTTGCATGCTTCTCTTATCTGATTTTATACCATTGCTTCGGCTTAGGTATCTCCATGCCTTAAGACTGCATTCCAAGAAGATATGTAAAGTAAATAATTTTCATGATATAATGTGACTTGTAATTATTCTTGATAATAAGCAGTACAAAAACATTATTGTTATTGGGGTAAAAGTCTTAGGAGTTAATTATTCTGGTTTCATGCTTCTTAGGAACTTGGAAATGAAAACAAATTAATTAAAAAAAACCCAAAATGCTCTGGCCTCTATTATGGTTTTAAACCAGATAGCGCACTAGTATTTTACAGCCATAACTCTGTAAACTCCAACAATTACAACTAATCCCTATTGACCACATCCACTGTAGAAGTATAGCTTTCAATACCCAAACCATTTCCAAATCATTATAATTAGAAAGATTTCAAATATCAACTTGAGATGTGCCCTGTAGCTATGCATGTGCTCTCTTTACAGGTCCCAAAGGCTTTAAACATATTCCCAATAGAACCCAAAAGTATTTAAGTTAAATAAACTGTATTTTTATAGTTTATAAAAAAGATCATTATACATATTACAAGGCAACAGAAACCTGACTGTTTGTCTTCTTGCTTTGCACAGAGGGACTGTAAAAAATACAAGTGAAAAATGCACTTATGTGATTAGGAATGTTAATCAAAAATACCCTATGTTTTATAAAAATGCTGATAATATGAAGCAAAAAAATTTGCAAAATATCCTAGAAACTGGGTGAAATTATGTCAAACAATTCTTAGGAAAGACAATTTGACAGAATATTGGATCTATGGTGAAGGCAGTAGTGCAGTGGATGCAAACATACTCTGCAACAAGAAACACTTGATTCTGGGACCAAGTTCAACTTCTTTGTAGTGTGAGGCAGTGATCATTTTTCTGTAGTTGTGTCATTTGTTTAAGGAGTTCTTATAAACACATCTAAAACATCTCCAACACTAGTTGCAGTCCTCTCAACACAGAAGGACGGGACCACCTTGCATCTTCCTGCACGTTTCAGAGATTATCTTGTATATGCAACAACCCACAAATAATCCCTCCTGCCTTTGTGTTTTCTTTTGTTTGCAAAAATTTTGCAGATGAAGAGTGAGTTCAGCTGGATAGAAAGTGATAATGACTGAGAGCTTCTGAAACTTTTTGGTTTCCCAAATGGTGACAAGAATCTGCTGGGCCCATGAAGGAAGCTGCAGCTCTTGGTAGGTAACTGGACAAGACAGGGAGTGGTGCCACTGCAGGGGAGACTAAAATGACTTTTCAGAATTCTGGCTTATGTGCCCTACCAGGAGTTTCTCTGAGGGACTGCCTTTGACTGCCACTGGCCTGAGTCAAAACAAATTGGTGTTCAGGCATAACACTGAAGATGTGGTAGTTCAAAAAGCTGTTCTTAGAAGGTGGCTTTGAAAATGGTACTTTGAAGCAAATAGATTTGTTAGATGTAGTCATGGAAGAGTGAAGTGCTAAGGTGTATGAGGCCACTGCCTCCTGTTTCCACTCTGTTTCCACAATTACACCTGTGTAAAGCAAGTTGAAAATATCCCCAAATGACAAATTATACTGATATTCCTATGTTTCATCTGTATTCAGTGATAAAAGAAAAAGAAAGATGATGGATTAATAGATAAAACAAACCTAGGAAACTGAAGATGGCAAGCAAGTCTTGCCTTTGAAAGCTTTTTCAGTGAACCAAAGTAGTTCCATTAAAAGGCAGTCTTACAGACTTTGTGCTTGACTTTGAAAGGAAGTCTAAGATACAAACCTCAAACCCACAATGCCACAGTTATGGGCAGAAATCTCAAATAATAACCAACCTGAACCATAACCTAAGCTTTGACTTGAAAATAGAACTTTATTTGAAGTAAAACTAGTTCTGTGGTTTTTATTAATGATTATTATTTTTGAGACTGCCATAGTTCCTACTCTAAATCAGAAATTAATCTACTGAAAGACCACAAAGCTGTCTACTAATATGTCATATTTAGAACAACTATAGCAAACATATTAATCTCCCATGAACTTTCCTGTCCAGTTCCCTCATATAATGCATTTGGATAAGCCTGAGATATGCATCCAAACTTCTGAAAGATTACGGTAACAAAGCCTCTGAGGCCTTCTATATCAGCACAGTATCAGCATGTAAAAATCTCCACAGTACATAAAAATCACATGAAATACTAATTGCTAGAGCCCATTCTCAGATCCACACAGTCTGTACCAATTCCCTTTTCATCTTCTACTGCTTTTATGGCTTTAATTTCAGAGTGGAGCACAGATAACTCCACTGATGGTTCTACGTAGAACAAGAAAATGGAAGGGTGACAGCAGCAGGGCACCTGAGATGAGAGAGAACCTCTTAGTGGTCAATAGTGAAAGAGCTTCTGGTTAGCAAAGGGGGCGTTTAGGTTTAGCTACAAAATTGTCAAGAATCAATTTAGTTAGTATACATCCTGACATGTAACAGAAACAATTAGTTCAAGATCACAGTTAGCCTACATTTTTCCTTCTTGTCAGTGAAGACGGGCAACTTCAAAGGACAGCTCTAAACACCACCACTCCATCTATTAAGTTTCCAAAGCTGATGTGTTAAACTGAAGCAAAGGAAATGCTGCAAGTGACTTTGAGGACACATCTAAGTTGTCAGTTACGATGAATTCAGATGTTCCCTCAAGGACACCATGTCTGTCACTTTCATCACCAACACACAAGCATGTAATCAGATTTAGCCAAAGTGCTAGGGAATATAAACACATTTGCTTCTTTCAGATGAATTTAATTCATATTGTTGAGATGGGATGGCTACACGTAGAGCCAATTGTACCTAGTGCTGTTAATCAGAGCTCAGATTTCTTGAACTCTGTGTTTGTGCCAAGATGGGAAGACATAAAAGCAGCTGCATGGATGTTGGTGGAAAATGTTGGTGTCTGAGCAACTCAGTCTGCTTGACCCCAACACTGCAAGATTTGGTAACTTTTAGATTAGACACAGACAGTGTGGGAATACATTATCTGATCTGCTTTTGGGACAGAGGAGCTATAAGTGGTCATACTAACCAAGGAAGAGCAGTGATGCCAAGAGACAAAATGGAAAACAAAACACCACTACCACAGTATAGTACATATGATTAGATGCAGGGTTGTAGTTATCTGATTAGATCTCTTGACAAAGATGGCTTAAGGAATTTCAGCCCTCCCTTCCCCTGATACTTTTTCCTGCCTCTGTTCTGAAGTTCACCAACCCTTCAAATGTAACTGTTTGTGGAACAGCACTATAAACAAAATCATTGGAATGATCTGGCTTGGAAATAACTCTCAATAGAAAACAAATCAACCTAAATCCCTAAGGACTAAACAATCCAAGTTTTTGCAGTCAGTTTTAGTAGTATATATTTTCTAGACCTCCTATCGCTCTCCTTTTGGTCTTTTTCCATTTGGCTAATTTTTTTGAAGTGAGGTGCCCATGACTGGACCAATGTTCTAACTAAGGCCTGATGGGTACTGACTTGAGCGGAATGATTACTTCATGTGTTTATAAGGAAACTTGGATCCTAATCCAAATCCTAATCGAAACTTGGCAGTCCATGTATGTTTCCATTTTGCAGACAGGACCAAGCACTCAGGATTTTTGCCAAATCTTAAATTTCCATGTCTCTACAGAAACATGCAGGAGAGTGGAAAGCTTGTAACCGAGTAGTACAGCTCAGTAAATTTTCCAAGGGCTGTGTGGACCTGCCTATTTCAACCTGGGTGAAATCCCAAGTTATCATTCACATTAATGATTATTATATCCACCTCTTGCATTTTACCACTTGTATAAGATTTGAAGTGAATAAATTTGTCCAAAAGAAACTGTTTGGAGGTAAAACTATTCCATTTAATATCCATCCTAGCAGATTAGAGAGGGATAACCCATAGCTGCACTGCAGAAAAAACAGTCCAAATGCATGGTGACTGACAGAAGTAGCTGTATACCACTGGCAATTTCTCTTTTCCCTCCTGGAGAAGGGAAGAGCTTCTAGCTAGGTGGAATGTAATGGCAAAAAACCTGATAGGCAGTAATTAGGTAGCAGATGCAATACATATATTTGCAAATGGGGTGCAAATGACAGTTAAATGGACCCAAACACTATTTAGACACTGACAAGTACAAGTAGATGGAAGTGAGTCTTGGTGCTAAAGCGGTCAGAGTATGTACAGATGAAAAAAACTCTTTTGAGGCATTGTATAGATGTTGTGGGACAGGAAACTCGTGCTGCAGATGAGATGTCCTCTGAAATTTGTCTACCAACAATCTTTATACAAATGACAAATTTGCTACTGAGACTGACACATACTGTGGCTGTTATTCTAGCTAAGGCTAAATGAGACAACAGCTCTCTTTCATCAGTTTTGCTTCATTTTGGACCTCATTTATTCTTATGATGTATCTTGACTTCCTTTTGTGAAAGAAAATAGGACTGGAAAAATAAGATCTGTGATTTCCTCATCTCAAATACTTATCTTCTTGTGGAAGGTAGGAGACAGAAGCATAACTACTTGCATAAATATCACAAAGCTTGGTCGTGTGCATTGCACTGCCTGTGGCAGGTAGGATCCTCTCCTGAATCTCTGTGGGCATCATGACCTACTAAGGGGGTAAAATAGAAAAAAAATAACAAAATTCTACAGGCTCCTCTTTAAAATACCATGACTAAGAACAGTTTCTAGTAGTACTCTGCTACTACTATGTTTCTCTGGGAAAAAAAAGGATGTTTTAGTGTTTCCCCTGCAAATCAAAATGTTGCCAAACACACTAATCCACAACATCAATTAGTTGTTGGTTCTAATGGTTTACGTCTGTCTTTGCCTCACACAGGAAAAAGGAATCCATGGTATTTTAAAATATGGGATCCACATGTTTATAATGAAAGATTACCCCTGGACAGCTATAATGATCATTCTTTTTCACATAATTATAATTGGTGGTAGTTACTCATCAACACTTTCAGCAGTTTTCTTCTGCAATGCCACAAATATTCCTAATGTTACTTGATCATAATAATCACTATTGCAAGAAAACTTTATAAGTACTCTGGAAACAGAATGAATATCTGAGAAATGTAGATTAGAGCAGCTGTATGGTATGGGTAACCAATATTCAGAAAATGAATGCAAACAGTATTTCATTGTGTCTAAAAATTCTTTAAAATTCCTATCTTTTTTTTTTTGTCCCTTGTAGCCTTTTTTCTCCAGAATTTTTTTTTTTTAACCAGCCTGAATACGATCAAATAAAAGGCTGGCCTCTGACCTAAATACTTACATAGTTTAGGACAATGTTGTATATGATTTGATGGGTGATTTTGAATAGCTCATAACCTGGTGGATACTTTGCAAACAAACTACTGTCTAAACTTTTTCAGACAAAATATTTATTGAAAGAGACAATTGTTATAACACTTGTTATTTGACAGTCTTGGAGTTAAGAAAGAGAAATTAAATGCAAGTTGTTACTATCTGAAAAGATATTAAGGCCAGCAGTTTAGCAGCTGAAAAGAACTCAGTGACCTCTGATCACCAGTTCACTGCTTTATCCATCAATTGTTTTGCTTTCTCTGACATAAATAATTTTGTGTACTTCATCCTAAATGAAAACCAATCGAAAGGACACCATTCAATAACTGCATTGTTCTTGTTACAATGCAATGTGACCCACTTCTCAATTTTTAATGCTAGATTTATACCTTGTCTTACCTATTCTGTGCATTTCTTTCTTCATCAAAGGTATGCAATAAAAACATGTAGCAAGGTCTGTACTCTAGCACACATATGTAAACTATGGCCTGCTACACTGCAAGCACCTGATATATGTCTCTCACAGTGTTTTCATCTTTAATACTTGACCGTCTCTAACCTTGTTAGACCTGGTATCTTCAGACTGCTAGTACAAACAGTTCTTTTTAAACTTTGATGAGCACTGATAAGTGCTGTCTTCCTAAGCATTCATTCAACACCTCATAAAAAAGCAGGATGACAAAATCGTCAATCTTGCACAGAAACTTAAAAGGCACATCTGAAGAGCACAATCACTTCACACACTTCTGCTTTCATTATCTTCAAGTCTCCTTCTATATTGTTTCCATCTTCCTTGCTGACATCCTCAGATAGCAGCTAACAAGCATGTTTTGCACACAGGATTATGTGACCTAATTGCACATGCTTGCAACTCATGTCTTGTCCTTTTATAAGAACTATGGTTCCCTAGCCTGGATTGCTGAAACTTTTTTGGGGTTCCTTTTCCTTGAACAGTGTGTCTTGCTCAAGTACTCCCAAAACTATTCTTGGGACACTTAAAAGACAATCCAGAAGGTTTGAGACATTATTTCCAGCTTTTCCACTCAACATTCTGTAATTTAACAGCACAAATCATGCTCAGCCAACCAACACAAATAAACCACTTAGCTGACAGTGAGTGTGATTTCTGCTGTCATCCCAGCAGAATCCACATTAGGAAATGTGTAGAAGGTGGGCAACTAATGTCCCATCTTCTCTACATACTCCTGTGTCAGCTTCAGAGATACCTTTGCTTATATCACTGTCTAACACTGCAAAGAGAACCTGTCCCTAGGCCATTTGGGGAAAACTGTCTGACAATCATATTCACACCTTCTAGGGTTAGTCTGGTGTGCTCCTGAGAGGGTTTGGTTCAATTTTCCTCAGAATATTACCTCTAGGGACTTTACCCATAGGTCAGACATGTCTGTAGATTTCCTGTTCAGAGTATCCGACACACTGTGCAGACTGTGTGGCAGCCCACCAGTTTGCTGTTTTCTGATGGCAAGCTCATGCAGATGGTGCACCTGATGCCTGGCATCAAACTGTTAAAAACCAAAGGAACTAAGACTGGCTAGTCTATACGGTTCCTGCAGTGAGTCATCTTGAAACTTCTATGGAAGTTGATTCCAGGAGAAAATAGTTCCTGTCGAAAAAAGCTAAGTGTGAACTAATATATGCAGTGTAAAACAGGAGTGCTGGATCCAATACTCATCTTGGAAAATATGTTATTTGACAGCGTAGACCTGCAGACAGCGATGGAGATAAGCAGCTGAAGAACAGACCAGCCATATAGAGGGGTTCTGCATGTGGATACAGAAACACCTGAGATTGTCAGATCAACGGTGAGCATGCTCCTTGTAAAGCCTGTGCAATGCACAGACATTAGATGCAAAACTATCTACAATGTCTTATTGCTTGTGCATGACCAACTCCACAATTGTATTCCAAGTAGCATCAATTTTCTATACATATGTTGTGTAGCTGGTGTATAGAAGACAATAAATAAGTAAGTTATGGGTAAAAAATAGGGGGCAAAAAGTAACATTTTTTCTTGGGAAAGTAATCAACAAATACTGGTATTTGCTGTGCTCAGCATATTCATTAATTACTCACAGTAATGCCATGACAAACCCTGCTGATTATACTGAATTATTCAGGGTACTAAATCTGAAGGAATTTAGAATAATTGCAAAAGACTCTTAGAACCCAAGCTGATAAGGTAATAAAATACCAGAAAAAATTCAGTGTAGGTGAATGTTGTAAAAAGTGATGCACAGAGAAAAAGTAACATTGGGTTTATAAAGATGGAATGTGTTACAGAATGGCCTATGGCCCAGCTGCTAGTTCTTGGTCTTACAATAGATACTAAAAAAAATTAGGAATTTACTGGAGAGGAGTAGAGAATGCTTAGGAAATGAAAAATACAGCCACAAAGTTTAAACCCATCCATGACTGCATTTTGAGCTCAAATACTACCCTCGTGTCTTGTCTCATAAAAGACAGAACAGAACTGGAAAAGCTACAGGAAAGAGCAACATGCATGATAAGAAATAAGGATTAACTATTTTTTGAGGAATAACTAAACCACTGGGCTTTACAGGGTGGGAACAGAAATGGCTTCGGTAGGGAAAATCAACAAAACTGTAGGTAACTTTGAGAAAACGGAGAAGGAGCTACTATGCATTAAACCTTAAATGAAATTATTGGCCAGAAAGCAACAATTCAATGTTTGAAATAGAAGAAGTCAATTTTTCATACTTGTTAGATTACAGCAGTCATTGGTAGGATGTCAGTTTACCTGAACTGAGAACCAATCAGAGCGCTTAATTCTGAAAATATGTTCCTAAGAAAAGTAAATCAATACCATCATTAGTCTCCAAGTTGCATTCTGATGCACACTAGGGAAGTATAGAAGGCAGTTAGCACTGAATGCTTGCTCTTCTCCTCTTTGGGCTTTTCCTACTGCTCCTGTCAGAGACAGGAAACCAGACTGACCTTTTGTCTGAAGCAGTGGAGTCACCCTTTAATTCTTACATATACATCCCCCCATACAGAGAAATGAAAGAAAGCAGAGAAACAGCCAGCAGAGACCTGTCAAGAGCAAATTCCATTAAATCTAATCTGATTTTATAACAGCATAACAGGTCACATCATGAAAAGGGTTCTGTAGCTGGTTTTTGACACAATCACATTACATTATCATAAATACACTAGTTTAATATAAATTTATTTAAGTAGGATGAAAAACAGGCTAGAAAACTGTATTTCGAGAATTGCTGCCAATGATTCACTGCAAAAATGGAATGAAGTGTTGAGGAAATGCAATTACAAGATGAAGAAGAACCAGATAACTATTTTGCAGAAAAGTTTCTGAGTAGCTACTGGTGTACAATGTGGCCTTGAGGAAGCAACATGAAAAGTGAATAGCTTCCTAACAGATCTAAATGTGTTGAAAATGCAAAAGAAAATCCTTCCTTATAAGTCAGCATTTGGAAGAATTCATCTGAGCTCTATGCTCATTTCAAGACATGTCTAAGGAGGACAACCAGCATAGTAATAGGCATATTAAAAAATGATTTTTAATTCAAAGTTAAATAAAGTTATCCTATTTATCTTAGGAAGAGGAAAGTTGGAAAGAAAAAGTGTAACAGTAACTTTCAAATACTTTAAAATTTCTGGGAAGAGGAGGGAATATTCCATGCAAGAGACACCAGAAATAATGCGCTCAACTACACAGAAGAGCAAGAGAGGATATTAAGAATAATAAGATTTTAATAAGGGTGATAAAAACTCTCTTTATTCATTAAAGATGCTTTGGAGTGTGTGTAGACTTTAAGAGCAGGTGATAAAAGTGTCCAGCTGAGTTGATGATAGATATGTTGTGGCACAAGGGGATGTACCACATGATCTCTCCAGAATGCTTCCAAGCCCATAAAACTGTGTTTTCACACACAGGAAGTCAATCAACTATTTCTGAAAATGTTGGATTTACTACACTGCAGAGCAGTATTTTGTACAGTATTTTCACTTCAATGTACTTACAGTGTGCATGGCATGCTACTGATTTTTGGCTACAAAGAAACCAGTCAGAACTTCTGTATGATATTTGTGACTAATGCACTGGAATTCCAGAAGTGCAAAGAAACATTAAAAGGCCCAGGCAGCAGCAGAAGGAAGTTCAGATATGTGGTATTCCCAAGCAATAAGAGGAGTGTGGTCATTTATATTATGCTCAGAAAAAATTCAACACCATAATTGTTTCATTTTGTATTGCCTTTATAGATTACATATACTTTGCATACTTCCCTCTAAATTGTGAGCTTTTTGTCCGTCATCCCCATGTTCTTAATTTGCTTATTGTGTGCTTATTGATCTGATCAAATGCAACACTAACCATATTTCATTTTTGCTTCATTAGAAACCATTCAAACACTGCAGTCAGTGCTGTTTACACAAGAGACATTGATCTCTGTAAATGAGTAACAATTGAGAACTGTACTAGCCCTGTTAGAATGAAAGGTGAAGGGACTTCTATTTAAAAACTAAATTAAAAATTTGTTTGAATACTGGTAAATCCTACAGAACTTGTGATTCAGTACATGAAAACTGGGCTCCTGATGCCTTGAGGGGTTACCTAAAAACAGAGGCTACACAAAATCTAGAGAATAAAAGTGGTTCTATTTATTGAAGGACCTTCCAAGTACATTAGGGCAGTCAAAGTCCCCAGGGACTACACCCAAAATGGACAGTGGGGTCAGGGGTTTTCATACTTTGTTGGTCAATTTGCATATCAGGGGTTAAACCTCCACTTATAGCTTTAGGTAATAAAGTCACTTACCCCAAGTTTGCTCCCCCCTAACCCACTTCTGTTTACACTTCTCAGGGCCTGAGACAGCCAAGGACTAAGGTGTCCTTGAATTTCAGGCCTAGAGAGGAATAATTTTGTCTGACCAGAGAACAGTAACTAACAGTCTAAATGGAGTTCAGAATTATATACTAAAGAATTATGGTATATGAAAAATATCAAGGCTGAAGTCCTAAGGCATCACTCCTAACTGTAGTTCCTATAAGAACTACAAATTTTTGGGTCTCCTTTCACAAATCAGGCTCACAGACAGCAAGTATCCTACCAGGCAAAGCACAAAGATACCATGTATGAAAATTTGATTCTTAATATCCATGTTTTTCTGCCCACCTTTACTGATTTTTTTTCTATTTTTTACTTTTCAGTGCCTCTTTTTATCCTCAAGCCCACACTGCAATCTCCTCCCCTTTCCTTGTAGACACTAACAGAAGAACTTGATAGAAAAGAGTTAAGTTCAAACATATGACTAAAGATCACAGAGGCTTCCTTTAATCTCTTGGTCTATTTATTTACTTTACTTATTTTGCTGTTTGAAAAATTTTGTGCCAAGACCATGATTTGGGAGCTCCTTGCTGGTTTTAAACTAACACAATAAACAACAGTTACAACACTGCTGAATCTATTGTCATGCATCTGCTCAATCATAATTCACTTCCATGCAACTACAGAGCAATTGAACTGCCTGACCCCACTCAGTCCCACCAGTCACATTCTCAGCTGCCTATGAAAACACAAAAGCCTTCAGAGAGAGCAGAAGATAAAAATCTGGTGGGAAAGATGAAATAAATTGTTGTATCAGGGTAAAAAATGATATTCCAAATATTTTCTTTGTTGTAACAATAGAGAAACATCATTTGACACTATTCGTGGTAATTTTTCATTTCCAGGTCCCATGTGTTTCATTTACATAGTGAGCAACAGCAAATGCTCTGTAAAATCTTTAATGATGAAACTCCAGTTGACAAACCACCTTTGCAGCTCTCTGGTATTAAAGTGAAACAGTTCTGGTGCAAGGAGATCTATCATGTTGCCTGAAATATCTCAAAGCTTCCAGTGCCAGTGCTGAAATACCAGCTGATGAGATCCAGTATGCACTGACCTCAGAAATCCCTTCTAACTGATCTTACATCTTTAAATATTAATCTCTGATGTCAAAAGCAACATTTCCAGTGCTAATGGGGCACATAAAAGGGAGATGTGTGGCCACGTTCCCAAAGAGATGCCAGCTACCCACAGTCAAGAAGATGGTGAATTTCCAAAGGATGATATAAATTTTTGCCAGATTTACCCTTCCTCCTCAAATCCCATTTCAACAGGACATATCAGATGAATTGGTAGGTGACCAGTCAATCACCATTCTCAGCTGTTTTACTTTTGTTTGCTCAAAAATATTTTAAGTCCAATGCTCAGAAATAGGAAGATTTTAATGGGCAGCATGCTCTGTTTTACTCAGCCTTATCTCTTCTTACAGGTGTAACATGTAAAAAGAGCAATCAGTACTATGACAAATTATACTGCAATATAATTTGCAGCTGATACTTCAGCAATTCCTGATTTCTGTGCTACTTCTAACAAAATGTACATAGCTTTGAAAACTATGCAAAGTACATTCTTGCACATCTGTAGCCTGTGGTGAATTAAAATCTACCTTTTTTTTTAAGCACAGAACTAAAAAATTGTAACTTCTCGGATTTCTTGCCTAGTTTCTCACAGGAGCTACATCTTCATTTACATGCAAACTCTGAGCTATTCATTAACAAAACTGAATAAAAATTTCCAGCATAAGTGAAAGTTATTAGGAGAAGCCAACTAAAACTTCACTTCTTCAAGAAACCTGGCTTATCTCTCAGTAACAAGCAGTAAAGGAAAATCACTGATGGATTTGTTATGGGACCACTCTATAATGTCTTCCCACTCTACCCTCATAAAAAGATTTTTATCATGTACATTAAAAACAGGCCATTACCTCTATAAGTGTTAACGGACATGTCCCTGAATGCCATTGCCACTTATTTTTTACATATTAGCATACATATTACCACACCTGGAAAGCGTGTGACCCTCACTGCAGGAACGTTAGCAATCAGAGCCAGTAAGATCAGCTCGTGGCTCTCCTCTCACAACAGGTGATTCAGAGGGGTGACTGCTTTGCTGCAGTGACCAAGCAGAATAATAGCAAAGCTTGAAAAAGGACTCTGCTGTCAGTGTTTTATCTGGTGACACTACAATAATTAATAAAACCAAATTTTCCTATTTATCTTAAATGATTTGAATATCAATCTCTGATTCCCAGCTTAACAGTTCTAGTGTTCTTGGACATAGCAGCAAGTTCTTGATGCCTTTTCAATTCACACAATACTCCAGGTTGAAAAAGCCTTTGAAGGTCTTTTGGTCAAAACCCCAGGGGTCAAATTCAAATTTTTCATATGTTGTTCTATTTCTTGTTTTTATTATCTATGTTATATCTGATGTTGCTGTCTTGAAAAAGAGTTAAGTGACTCCTGTGACTGAGAATCGTTAGACTCCATCTCTATCAACAATACCTTTCCAAACTGGATCTGTCATATGTGAAGTGAAACCTTAGTGGAAGGCAATGTGTTGAAACTGGCATTAGATTTAGAATCTGGTCCTGATTCCACTGTAAATTAATTAGAAGCATTCAGAGAAGATCACTGACTTTTGACAAGAAGGTGGCTAATGGGGTACTGTAAAACATATGCAGAGGACAGTGACAGCTGATTCTGATTTCTCTTCCAACATGTGGATTATGTTACACTCACCCAAGCGCTAAGCTTTCATCTCAAACAGTTGTGAAGGTGAAGGCTTCTAGGGGTCTCATTCTCTAATTATGCCTGACTTAGAATTCACTTAACTTAGACTAACACAGATAGGAAGTCAAGTTCTGTTAGCTGTTCCACCTTTCACCTTACCACACATCTGGGAAATATTCAGATCAAGATCATAACCTTGCATTTTGGCATTAGCTACCTAAAAAAACATTAAGATATCACCAACAATTTGCCTTTGACTGGGAAAATTAAAAGCATATTTGAGATGTAAACACTGTTGTGGCACTAATATTGCTGGTAATGATTAAAGGCCGCTACTTTAACTATAATGGAATAAACCAAACCTGACAGTCTTAGTCCATACCCATTTTCAATTTAAACAAGATAAGGAAATCCCAGTGGTATATCATATTCTGAACAAGGAGGAAAGCTGGGAATATTTACAGATGAGTATTTTCAATGAGGTCTACAAATGGAAAGCAGTACGTGTGAAGTACTGTAACAAATTTGTGGTTACAAAGCAGAAGTGAGGATAGTACCCAGATCTTTCTGCTGTAAGAGGCCTCTCTACCACTTGAACTTATAATTGTAAACAGGACCTGTGCACATCCTTAGGATTGTTGCAGTAGAGGGCAGCATTCATTAGCCAATTTGTTTCATATTAATTAGCTGCTTTATTAGAATATCTTGACCATAATTATCACTTTTTTTCAAGAAGAGATATCAGAAATCATAAGCTAATAATATAGGAGTTCAAGAGGGAGCACATGTGGGGCATCCTTACACATGCAGGAATGGGGACTCTCAAACTCCCTTTCCTCTGCAGTGTCCAATTCAAACCACAGAACTGATGTCTAAAGCTGGGCCTGTGTTAGGCAGGACTTGCTCTTACAGTCACAGTGGCTAACTCTGCTCACTTCTAGAATTATTTCTGTGCTGAGGTTTCTGCCTAACGTAAAATACTTAAGAGACTCAGCAGAGACCAAATTGTTGAAGCCAAAGTCAGGGAAGCTCATTAAGAAAGAAACCACTTAAGTGAAAAATTTGGATTGGGATTTGGTACCACCTAACAAACAAAAGACAAAGTTTTTCTAAATACTGATGTCTAACCCAAGATTAATGCTTATCTGGCGATATGATTAACCATATATTACTGATGCTAAATGTGTAAGTTTCTATTCTCTTCTGTAGTGTTAAAGGCATTAGGCTGCAATATATGAACTGTCAGACTAGATGCTATTGATTTTTCCATACAATAAAGAACCTTAAGATTTGCTTTATACTAGCAATTTTTTATCTATTTATTGTTTTTTTTTCTCTTTTTCCAACATTGCATGTTTAAGCTGTAATTCTTGTAAAAAATTTGGTTTCATACTGAAACAAGTGTTTCTTACTCTATCAAATTTTCACATTAATAAGCAGGAAAACAGTAATTGTGTGAAATCATGTAGCTGTATATGCTGCTAAAGATTCTGAAATGAGATACAGCAGACATTAACAAAAGCATCTGCCTTGCATGTTTAGTTTCTTAAGCCTTTGATGTGTTTCAAATATCAGTAGAGACTTTTCCTCATCTTTCCCATTGCAGTGTAAGTTCAAAGAAAACATATAATAAAAAAGCTGAATTGCAACAGAAGCTTTCTAGCGTCTTTGAACTGCAACATACAGTTTAGCAATTATAAGAAATGCTATAATTTCTGAGATAAGTTTATTAAACATTCTTTTATTAATTGGTCTTCAGTTATTTTCCACACTGTGGTGGAAAGAAACTGTAGATGCTTGGGGACATCAGGAATATATGGGCTGTACACTGGCTATAGGATTCATTGTGAAAACTACAACTCTATAAATTAAATATAATAAAAGGTTCAGGCAGAAGAAGGCAGAAAACCCCTAGCATGAAAAAATTTTGTTCAAGATAAAAGTATCTATATTATCTATAACCAAATTTGAGTATCATTGCTTCTCATGAAAGTGACACACATAGCACATATATAAAGGAACTACTAAACACAGGTAGCATACTGGAAAGGGTAGAAATATATACAAAAATTTGAGGCAGGAGTTTGCCTGCTAGAAAGAAATTAAAATACCACAGTGTAAACTGAATACAGATCTTCTGAAACCCTTGGAATTCATTAGTGTTTGTGACTAGAGAAACTTGGGTAACACCACTTACCAGAACAATTAAAACAGAACTACAAAGATTTTGCAACAGCTGAGGCAATAAAGAGAATATTTTAAAAGAAAACAGGCTTTGTCATCTCAGTATCTGAGAAGGCAAACCTACCTGTGCAATAAACTCACATGCAGGCTAGGAGCCTGCACTCCTTAATTTAAATAGTTCAACTTGAATTTAATGTCTTTAGGGATTACACTGATAAACACCTCTTCCCACAAAAAAGCAAATCATGTGTTTAATCTTGCAAGTTTTATAAATAGGTATATGCTTATTTGCCTATGTTAAATGTATTTATTACATAAATTTATTTCTATTTCACATATACATAGCACATCTTTTTCAGAAGAAAAGTTTCCTATTTTGTTCTTGTACTGTGTTTAGCATAAAGGGATTGCACCATGGGACATTGGAACTGGATGATCTTTAAGGTCCTTTCCAACCCTGACCATTCAATTATTTTTAAATGCTCCCTATGCCACTGTGTTAGCTCTGCAGAGGGATTCAGCCCTGTAGCTTGACTGCTGCTAGTTCTCAGGGTAGCTTGTTTAATGCTAATTTAAAAGCTTTTTAATACTGTAGTGAAGAAACACTTTGTCTCTTCTCTAGTTTAAGGCTCACCATTTCTGTCTGAGTAATTCTGATTCAGTGTGCTTGTGGGCCGATTGTCCAGCTGAGCAATGATGTTTCCAATTCTGTTCCTATCTTACCATGTCTTAAATGACAGCATTTGTAGACTGGCGTCTAGCTGTACAGGCTAAGTTGACACAAACAGTTTTACATTACTCTTCTCTTAAAAGACATGAAAAAACAAACTAAGTTCAGCAATAAAACTGAACTGATAGAGGTATTATCTTCACCTATGCACCTGCAAGTGTCTACATTTATTGTTCACAGCTTTAAATTGCATCCAGGAAAAGGTGGGGTTTTTTAACGTGTCTTTTTGCATATGTACTAAACTAATACTGAATATTGTATATAAATGTACTTTATTGTGTTGCTGATGTTAAAACAGAGATCCAACAATATGAATATTGGCTACTGACATACTGTTTATGAAGATATACATCTGCACATCTATATATGCACACATATTGAGCATAAAAGATACTCCTTAGCTTTGAAGTATTTACCTGGATGCAAAATCCCTGCTATATTTCCCATCAGAAGCCAAACTGCTGCATAGCTGTCAAGTTGTTCATACTCTCAAATTGGACTGAACTTGTATTAAATGAACTAGCCAGTAATTAATATTTTTGATACAAAAAAATGATGTAGAAAAAGAACCATTAAGGGATTCTACATGCAGGCAAAATGATAGTGACATACTGTAAATATTTCATGTAATCCAAGGGCACAGGGTGAATTTGTTTCCCTTAAAATTTGATATATTTCAGCATAAGCATGAGACACCATTTATCTTCCCTTCTCATATTTCTACCCACAAGACAGATGTCAATGTTGTTTAATGGAGAGATCTTGTCTAAGCTATTTCCCATCTGGAAGTAAGCCAAACAAAAGCAATAACAGCTAGAATGACAGAATGATGTCTTTCAGAAAGCATTCCATGCTTTTCACTAATTATGGGCATCTTTTCAGATTAGTCGTGTTTAGCTAACTTTTAGCAAGCATCTATGAGGACCATGACTTGGTTTTGGTGACATCAGGTAACATATATGATTACACTGACATAACCCTAAGATAATAATATCTACTATTAATAATCTAGTTTATGAATATTAGGCTCATTAATGTAGGTGTTTGTATCTTTCTCCACACCACAGAAATTCTCTGCCAGATGTCCCAGTGCATGATTTTTCTGCATATTATCAATAAGCAGAAACATCATTAAGTGACATAACACATAATGAAAGCTGAATTTGTTGGACTATATTCCAGTGTGCACTGCAGCACAGGGCTGAAGTGGATTCACACAAGATGCTCACAGACTAATTGCAAATACACCACCAACGCACCATCAAAAAATAAGTCTGCAGAAGGGACACTTCATTAATAAAGAGATGACAATGAAACCTTGGGCTTGCTTTGCTTAGAGGGAAATGTAATTATGAAGGGCAGTATCTGACAGCAGGTGCACAAAATGGCTGTATTTACTGATTTTCTTCCTGTGAGCCATAAACACAGCTGACAAATACAGCGGTGACATCAGTTTTAGTAGAGATGTGTCAGCTATAGTTAAATGTCTTTGTTCTCTGACTTCTCCACATAAGATATTTTTACTTGCCTGGAAGTCTTATTAACCCTGGAAAAAATCTACTTGAAAAAAACCTGAGGGCCCTGAAAATATCATGAATAATTAAAATAAAAGTTGAGTGAATACTGCAGAATTATTACATAATATAGCACACAAAACCCCTTATAGCTAATCCTACAATTTCCAAGGGAACATTATCTTGCCTTATTTATTGCAGTAATGTTTTATTTTTCCTCTAGAGTAGTCCTATAAGATAAATTCACAATGATTTTTAAGTTGGCCTAAATCTAGAAAGTTCATTCACTGCTAAATCTGCTTCCACAGAAATCAATGTGGTATTCCTTTCAACCCTGCATTGCTCTTTCCCTTTAGAATACTATGTCCCCTGAGTATCAACTGATTGAGCATTTGGCTCCTAGCTCCATGAAGGGATACTACTTTGATGGAAGTAGGGTGTACTAAATGCAACACTGGCTTTTTCTGTACTGTTCTTTGGCCGACACAGAGTTAAATTTCTTCACAGTAGTTTGTATGCTGCTGTGTTTTGAGTAAGTGGTGAGAAGGGTGCTGATGTCACAGGGATGTTTTAGCTCCTGCTGAGAGGGCTTACAGAGCCAAAGCCTTTTCTGCCCCTCACACTGCCCTGCCAGTAAGGAAATGGGAGAGCACAGGAAATCTGAAGGTGACACAGCAGGGACAGCAGATTCTAACTGATGGCAGGGATATTCCACCCCACGGCGTCATGTACAACAGTAAAACTGGGTTGGGGAGGGTGTTTGAGCAGGGCTGCCATTGCTCAGGGTCTGGCCAGGCATCAGTTAGTTGGTTTTACCCCTCTGATTCTCGTCCCCATCCCACTGGGGGAGGGAGTGACTGAGTAGCTTTTGAATCATCAAAGTTGCTTAAGTAATTCTATGAAGTAATTAATGGAAGTTGCTTAAGTCGTCCTATGATTCCATTATTTCATAAGAAAGTTCAGTTGTATTATAACATACTAAGACTGAAACTAAAATCATGATATTAAATGGAGCAGTGCACTTGCTAATCAAGTTAGGTGTCAAACACTTAAGCAGTAAAGGATGTGGATGAAATACCTTGCAGCAGAATTTTAACAGAGAAAATAACTTCATTATGGTTTATTCAACCTATTCATGTCAATAAGTCATCCACTCAAAGTTAAGAAGTGATTGTGATTTTGAAAAATGGTGGAATTTGTAATAGGAAAGAAATCAATCACTAAAAATGAGAAATAAGGTGTCAGAAGATGAGTTCTACTACTTGAGAATAAAAAAGGAATAGTAACTAGAGTCAGCTAGTTTAATAACTAACTGCTTGCTCTTCTTTTGCTTAACAAACTAGTTGAAGTTTAATGCAAAGCAATTTTTCACAAATTTTTATGGTTCCAAGAGAACATACTTCTTATGCATCACACATAATGTCATTTAATGTAATTTAAGTAACAAAACAATGTTAAATTGTTGGGTTTGAAATTTTTAGTCACATGCTCATTTCTTTCCAAATGTGCCTTGACAAAAGCCATATGTAAATGATTATCTTGCAAATAACTAACTTATCATCCACCATTTTCTAACAAAACCAGAAATGAAAAATTATGAATCTGAGTAGCTGTTCATGAAGTCACGTAACTATGCATATACAAATCTGCAGATACTTTGTGGTTTGCAAAAAGAGTGTTAGATAGTACCAAACACTGAGAACCAACAAAGTGACTAAAACCAACAAAAGCAAAATGATTATTTTAAAATTACACATTCCTGTTGGATGCTTTAAATCATAGTAGTATAAGGAACTAGTGGTAGTAAAGCTGAGTTAAGTTACTTGTTGTGTGAAGCAGCCGCATCATATAGTAATTTTATAAATAGATAAAAAGTAATTCCTGCTTAGGTTTTTGTTGAAAGTGTATTTCAATCTCCTGTATGGTACAGTTAAAAAATAAAAATTCCAGCAAAAATTTTAAAGGGTCAGTTTTTATCCATTCTCCTCTGTATCAGTACTTTCTTTTAGTGTAAACAGTCATCTTGTCTCATTAATATCTATAGGGTTACTCCTTTTTATCTTCCTGCTTAGATATATTAAAGGAGAAATCTTACATCTTCTTTCACCTTTCTTTTGGTTGGTTCAACAGGTAAATTCTTTTTAGACTCCCAGGTAAAACTGTGCCTCTCCATTACAGAGCTATTCACAGCTTCATGTCTGCTTCAGTTACCTGTTCTTTTTTTTTTT